>CACRXP010000181.1:218959-266682 GCA_902702965.1 Spirometra erinaceieuropaei | reverse complement strand
AATAACACTGGGGGATTATTTTGCTGACACACAAATCTTGGAGATGAAATTGTAAGCACCCATCACATCTCACTTGTGTGTTTCTTTTGGCCGCACTACCAGATCTTCGTGCGCACGTCCATTTTCCAGTTTTCTGGTCAATTCATTATTTACCTCTTCCTCGTTCACTTTTATCAGTTTTCACGCCGAGTAACTCTATCCTTGCCACCAGCGAGAAGGAAGTGTGTACTGGCATTCGATACAACACACACACAGTGCTTCGTATCGAAGAGACTTGAGAAACTCCATATGAGCGGCGTTTGCAATTGGCTGTGTGTGTACAAGCAGGCTGAGAATATGGAACAGAATACAAATAACTGGGATGATCATAAGAGGATGGCGGATTTGGGAGAAGATTTTTCAGCGCTCGTTCAGTCCTAAAGACGTTATGCATTGTAGACCTTGAACGAAATTTCCAAACTGATTTGTCTTTTTTGACCGATTCACACACCGGTCAACTTGTTTGGTTGCTCTTGACTAACAAGTGGGCCCTTAAATTCCAAATGTTCTAAAATTTTAACGCGTCTCCGTAAAAGCGCTGGCTTTAGAAGTGACCTGAATGTCAGCGCGCATATATGCTTGGAAGCTGTATTTTTAGCGGGGAAACCGGTTTACAGTGAAAGGGTAATTCGAAAACATGAACTTCGCGAGGCCTGGATGACATTCTTTGGGAGGGGCTGTAAAAACGCCAGAAGGTTCTGTGGTAGGAATGTCGACGAAGACAAAAGAATTATGTGGTTGCCTTCCTGTATCATCCCTTGTCCTATACATCTACCTGCACGGACTTAAGATGGAACCTAAAGGTTCAACGAGGCGAGAATGTCTTTGCTCTTTTTTGGCGAACGAGCTTCCACTATAGACTATATGGTTTTGATGTCGACATCCCGATTCAGGGGAACATCATACGCTTATGCGGACACTGGAATCCCAGAACAGTACCAACTATTTGAGACATATGCAAGATCCAAGGAATCGTCCCACACATAACATAACAAGCAGCCCTTACTCCGTAAGAGGGTTTCTGTTCGTTACAATCGGTCAATCCAGTTGATGTGCAGGTATATAACGGTTACGACAACTGCGTTCTCCCTACATCGCAATAGCAACTGTTACTCCGATGACTACATTCGTCAGGTTGAACTTGCGGTTGGATTGAACGTATGGTCTTAGGCTAGTGGTAGGGTTCAAGGAGCATATTAAAAAGTAATAAAAGATTTTCCTCAATTTTAATTGAATTGAAATAGGACGTAAATACCAGTTTTGACGGTGTCGTTCTTATTTAGAGGGAAACATTTGCTTCTATGGAAGCAGTCGCCGGTCTTAAATGAAACTGGGTGCATCTCCAATAAACTGTCGACAGAATTGGCACATTCTTATCATCGTTCTGACTATGGGGGATCGCTGGGTGACATATTCGTGGACAAATCTGGTGTTTCATCTCTCAGTCGATAGGGGTCACTGCTAACAACGGAGACTGCCATAACTTGAGCGTGGGTGGGTATACGATGAATGCCAGTTGCACAGCGTCTAGTTCATCCTCTCGTATTATAAGTACCATATTCCAACGACAATACAAAGTCAGAAGGATTGAAGTGTGTGTGGACGCATGGGGTTGACGAAGCTGGGCTAACATCTAAATTTACCTTACATATTATTTCGCCATGGCGACAGAAGTGTTGGTACCTGCGCACAAAAGAGCCCGAGTTCGAAAGAGGGACCCAAGGCATTTCATTGAATGGTTGCAACAAAGGTCAAATTGGGAATAGTAACCGGATTTTGCGTTATCACCTTAATTGCTAATTTTCCAGACCACGACTGATAGCGAGTCATGATAGTTTGAAAGTATAGAGCATATGCACGAAATATACAGATTATAAATGTAAGAAATTGCCTACTTATTACTTTACTATTACCAGGTACGCAGTCTAGGATAGAAAGGCTAAAGAAAAGGAAAATGGAAATTTGCCGTTGCGGATAGACCTGGCATCACTGCTAACAGCACGCTCGTCCACGGCTAGCTACTGCATTTAGTTTGGGAATTGTTTTGTGTTGGCTGCCTCTTGTCATTACTTCCCACAGGCACGATCAGTCCAGCAGTCCCTTCGTACGACTGGCGCCAAAGGCCAATCAGATCACTAGCTGTACACAAGCGCGCAAATCTCAACTGCCGAGGCAAAGCTAGGCAGAGACTAGTACAATGTTTTCGAGACAGGCTTGATCGGTTATCGCCACTGTTCATACGCTACAGCATCGTCGTCCCCCCGGCCAAAAAATCAGTCTTGCTTATTTGTTAACAGTTGAATATTTGTTGCATGATTTTTTCGCATAAACATGGACGCGTTCCAACGAAAATCTCCAAAATACAGAGGAAAGGCCTCAGGCAAGACATTGAATCAAAAAAGTAACGCAGACGCGATTGCTCGTGCATTGTCTGCTTTCATTTTCAAGGTTTGGAAAACACGTGGTATCTATCAATCGTGCTTTGTGAGTTGGTCATATTCAACAGAGCGCATCACCTGAAGCAAAATCCCATTACTATCGGAGCACTGGTCAGGGCGATGCCTTCTGCTAGTGGTTCCTAATGACCTTGGCAAACTTGGTTTTTCTGAATCTCCTTCCAAAAAATTTTTTTAATTATAGCCCCGTCGGCCGATGTATCGGCAAACTAAAACTGATACACATAGGCCAGCAGTGACCCCAAGCAAAACCGGTTCCTCGTCATCTTCCGCCCGATCGGCCGGAATTCCTCGACTGTTAATCTACCTTGATAGAATGGGTTTCCATTTATACATAGGTTTTACCTCTAGTTGTACGTGTTCATACGTTCCTTTCAGTCTGTCGGCTTAGTAAACTGTTTAATTATGTAGTTCATACCGAGTCCACATTGGATCGATGATAACGGGGAATTTGTGCGATGGGTTTCACAGGGTTCGGTTCACCGAGTGCAGGTAATTCACTTTATACTGGAATTTCGCTCGCCGACGGTAATGTCGCAGTTGATAGTGTGTTTTACTCCTTATTGCCTCAAGTCGGATTGTTATACGTTCCTTCTGGCGTAGTTTTCTAAATGTGCTTTCTCCACAAGATAGTCATGCAGTAAACCTCTTGTTTTTATTTAATTATCTTAGCACTAGACGGCGGAAAGGTAAAATCAGCATTTTCCTCTCGTAGAAGGAAGTGTTTTTGATAAAAAAAATTGCCCCAAGTGACGCATTGCAAGTCTTGTAAGAATGGAGAACAAGTTATTATAGTGCATGCTAATATCAAGGCAAGAAACATCAGTGCAAATTTTACAACAGAAGAAACGCCCTAATTGTGAAGCATCTCACTATTTGAAGGCCTAATCAACACCAACAATGGCCAAGAAACTTATACACGTGCGGACTTAGCTTGACAGACCGTAGTCGGCAAGAGCCTCTCGATGGGCTAGAACAGCTACCAGATCCACACTTCCTATATCGAGGCTTAGTTTTGACGCCTTTCGAAGAATCGTGTTAGTTGCGGATACACGCCTGGGTTTGTTGGCAGTCAACCTGACAACGGGCGAGTAGTAATTGTACCTAAGCTTCGCCACAACATCCTTATTTTCAGCAAAATTCATCCATGTCGTCACGTTTCCCCAGTTTGCATAGGAATTTTCTAACGACTATTTTGCTGCATTTAATGTGCTTCCTGATGGGGGCATGACTGTCTCCGAAGGCAGTTAAGAATGCTACTGTTATGAGCTTTTAGAAGATGTCCTGGAGGTGCGTCTCACCTTCCAATGAGTACCTTGGTTTGCAAAATATCAAGCTTTTGATTACTATAGAAGAGCGATTTAACCAAACTGGTGTTTGCACGTGGTTTAATGTCTACCGTGGAAACTACTTGAATTTATGTCCTAGAAGCCGAAAATGAGGTTTGTCCGCTTTCTTTCATTTCGCGCGATAATTCTCTCACGTGGCAGACTTTTTACGATAAAATGTATGTGTTTCTTCTAACCGTCAAGTGCGGAGCCGATGAACGCTGGCCGATTTCCTTTCATAGCACCCATGGTTGCCAACAGTCATCACAAGCAGGGAAACAGATGTCGTGGCTTTTTTTTACCGTAGGTACGTTTACATGTATTTGTGAAAGTACTGTGACTCAATTGGGGATTTGCTTCTTGTTTCTAAAGTTTGCTTTGCAAGTCTTATCTCCTTATCGTGCAGCGAGGCAGTCAACGCATATCCTGTGTGCGCCTGCTGCTCCGGTGTGACTGGGAACTACCTCTGCACGTGATGGTGGTTTAGGTGGCCGTTTCTGATGTCGAGCAGTAAATTTCTCTCTTCTGTGTATGCGACATTCCTCAGGTAGTGCAAAAGACGGTTAAACATCAGCTTTCGGTATACTGATTGCGTGAGGGAGGCCTGGCTGCTGCTGTACTTGAATTCGAAGGTAGCCCTCTACATCCGGCCCGCTACATTAAAATTCTAGGATTGTGCCGGGCAGCGGATTATGCCCTATTGGATGGTAAACAACAGTTGGCATACCACAGTACAGTTTGGACCTTTTCTTAAGCAACAGAGTTTCCTCATATCGGTGTCCAGCCCCGGTTGAATTTGCCTACGCCACATGGTCTTCGACTGCTTGTTTGCCAGACCCAAGTGCAGACTAACTTCACAGCTAGTCTCACTGATGCTCATCCCAATGTCTACCAACTATGGACACGACGTGTGGGGTGCAGCCATGCTAAAAGGTCAGCCCGTGGCCTGCACACCATGGACAGGGAGTACAAAGCAATATCAATGTTCGGGAAGAGCCTACCAAACCACGGATCATTTGCGGTAGACGACATTTATATGTCTACTGACAACATTTGGAGTTTTTGGTGTGCTGTAGAAAACCCTTTTAAAATACGCTTTTTACAGCTAGTTTTATTTGTGCAACTCTTTTGTGAGGGTATGGAACAGTCGTAATACCCTTTAGGATAGCGTTTTCCTTCAGAATAGGGTCTTAGTACCTCTATCGATTGGGACTTATACGCTGCCCTCCATAACATGCCCTAACGTGCAATAAAAAAGTACGAGAGCCGGAGAAAAGGCTTACTTACGCAGCGAAATCACCGTCGGTAATCTAAAAATGCATTTTCGAGACATGTAATTGCCAGGCTGTAAGTCAGGCCGTCGGAATCTCTCCTACTATTTGACCGGCTGTACTACAAGTAAAACGCCGCTTGTAGCAAAGTAAGTCAGATGTGGTCATGTAGCCGCACCTGAGGTAAACCAACCCCAGCCACCTCTAAAGCGAGAGAGGTGGTAATAGGAGTTTTTACAGATGGGCCTGGAAACGCACAGGCGACGGGGTCAAGTAGTTGTATGCAAAAGAAAATCTATTAGGAATGCGCGGTTGTACTTTGGGTGGTTGAGGAAGAGTTGCCCTAATCCCAACCCATAAATCTAACCCCTAACCCTAGCCCATAACTCTAATCTCTAACCCTAACCCCGACCCTAATTCCTAACCCCCTAACCCTAGCCCTAAGCCCTAACCTTAACCCCAACTCTTATCCTTTAACCCTGACCCTTACCCTTGACCGCAGCCCTAAACCCTAACCATGAAACATCGAACGCGAAAGCTAGAAGGAGACGACTGGCCGAAAGTCAAGAAAGACCACCGGCATTGGGCCAAAAAGGTAGACACGGCAACAAAGAAACAAGACCGCCAACAGAGCACGCACCGCAAAGCACCGCAAAGCACAGCAACACCATGCCAACGTAATCACACAAACTCAAAATAATTAAGTAGCTCAACAGTATTGTATCCACCAGGTGCGGCTACATAACCGCATCTTACCGTAAAATGGTTCTCGCTTTAGCTGTGGATAAACATATGCCAACATCAGGGACATTGACGAATTTGCTGATATTTGAGACCATACGTAAAGTATGTGACATTTGTAGTGACTCCGGAGCCCCGAGGTTGCAATCTCAGTGCATCATCCACATGATGAACACAAAGTTTCAATTACAAAGGTGATAGCACGTATTTATGCAGAAGTTCTTCTCAGTGAAAGTTTCAGGAGTAATCGTGCATAAGCTCAATCTCCCTTGGTAAAAGGAATTCTCTCTCTCACCTCCCAGAGAGATCCGACTGGGGTAAAAGATTCGCCATTTTAACTTCGAAACTAGAGTGTTGCAATTATCGGAAAAGTTCACAAGAGAGTTTCTAGGAGCCACTGTCCAAGTCATATGTGCGATTTGCCAAATGCCGAGCAAACAGCTGCGCATATGGCGTCATGAGTCATCAGGAAGGTGCAATATCGTTTGTTTTCTGAGTCGCCATGGCAACAGGCTTGATTACACAGTATTTTTGGTGGCTGTTAATGATTCATCTGTTTTCCAAGTAGTCAATATAACGGTTTATTCGTTAGATAGGACAGCGTCCCCAGTTCCCTCTCATTGTTCACAAAAGCGTCAATAATGACGCTTTAAAGTCCAGAGTTTTCAGATGATGAGATTCTCCCCATACACCGGCGTTTACTTAAGACATCGATGGCAAAGAAAACAATGGTTCCTGATACCGTGAACTTTACTGGGCTGGGAGAATGAAATGGCACGTGTTCTAGTTGACAGGTATATCGGTCCTAACTTTAAGCGGAAATATGGCTGGCTGCGGTCTTTGGGAATAAACCCGAAACGCCTGCTGTCTCTCTTTGTGGGTTCATTCTTGATAGTCCTAACTTAGTCGTTTTGCGACCCAGTTGATGGTCGACTGGTCGCGTCGCTGCACTGAGATGCTGATTAGGTTGGTGTGTGCCCTATGCATGTGTGAAGAGAGGCAAATGTCGTCTTGAATGTTAGCATGCGCTTGTATAGTTGTGTCTGGCCATCGATTTGCTGTGTAAAACTCACTTTTTCATGCGTATCGATAGCTTCCAACCACTCATAGACAGGTTACATGCGCTTCTGATTAACAATAATGGTGCTTATTAGGCAGAAACGTAAATTCTTCCAGGTTCACTTGTTTAATAGAAGACAATGAATGTAGTATATCTTCCAGTCTAGCAAAGTGAATATTTTCTGCAGTGCACTTTACCCAGAAAGACGAGGCTTCTCGCACAGACTGCCACAACGTAGAGACGACCGGACTCAAACTTTCACATGTCATATCTCATCACAGTGACGCAAGACGATCGCAAAGTGGTCTAATGTATGGGCTGTTGATTAGAAGATGGATAGATCATAGTACGGCAAAGATAGGTGCGACCTGCATGATGAGATATCCGGTCGTATACTGATGATGAGGTATTGTCTTGGAACGACCGTTTATAGTTAATCCTTGTGTCATTTCACTTCTGTTCTCTATATAAACACGAGTCCCCAGACTGACTAAGTAGTTCACGCATTTTCTTACAGCGTCCTCAAACGAGAAATAAAGCTTGTTAGAAAGGTGGGGACTAATAAAGAATTTACTGTGCGCCTTCCCAGTGACGCTACCTTTAAGCACATTGAGATGAAGGAGGTTTGCTTTCTGAAACAGAAATTTTGGTTGCCTGACATTTCGGATTCATACTTGAACGTATCATTGGGGACTGTCACGGACAAAGGTAGTGGACGTGTAGTAACTGTAGTATTTGTAGGATGCGGTCACGATACGACCACCTGCATATCGAAATTAACAGCTCCCGCAATCATCACAGGTAGCCGCACTGGGTGCGACTCTTGTCTGATGGCTCGCGTCCGCATCGGTAATTGCAGCAATTCCACCAAAGATGTGGGGCATTGGCGTGGTACTGACTCGGTGTCTTGCCCTACCAATACTGGCATTGCAAATAATGTTTGTATGCGAGGCCCACGCTTAACTAATTACTCTGCCCAGACAAAGTTTGAAAACTGAGTAGGAAAGGCAGGTCATTGTGCTTATTAGGACTGCAGGCCGGAGAACCATGACTCAAGTAGCTTTCGGTTCATAAGGTTATTACTCCTGGCAGGGACTTCGGCCTTGTCGAACTTGAGGGTTATGCCAGGTCTCATCGAATGAACCCCGATTTAAGAGTTTATATCATTCCTCCGCATTGCCGCTGCGTGTTCGGCTATCGACCTCCGAGAAATCTCCTAGTTTCCCCGACGTAGTTACTTTGCCCGCAACTGCACCAGATACGGTAAACGACTTCAGATGTTAATTGCCGCAGCATCACGATTATCGGTCCCGCTGCTTGGGGCCAGACGGTTGCCTTGGGTCTATGCACAGCCGCAACTCCAAGTGTTTAAGAAGGAGCCTGGCGGTTTCCGAGACTTCCTTTACATACGGGAACGTTCACGAAAACTTGAGGCTGGTACGGTGTGACCTCTCGTCTCGTCTCTGCATTCACCAGCTGACGAAGCTGAACGAGTTGTCCCTTGCTTTGAGTACCCGCCAAAGATTTTGCAGTTCTGCAATCTTGTTTCTTTGTTCAATGTAATGCGTCTCAACACGGCGCCACACAGTCCTTATAGAACTGTGTTTATGGCTAGTTGAGGTAGTTGCTACGGATGCTTGGTACTTGTTCCAAACCGCTTTCCTGAAAGTAATATTTCCTACTTCACCACAATCTTTGTGGCAGACGAGATCACTGAGGAAGATCAGCTGGTCGTTTTCTTCCTCCGCCATCTGTTTCTGCGCCAGCGGATACTTGCGACGGCGGGAGCGGCGAGCATACAGCTAGCTAACCTAATCTTATGCTCACAGAAGGCTTCGTTCATGCTCTAAAGCTATATCAGCTCAAATTGAGTCCCACAAGTTCGTACACGCAAACCTACTACGTTTCGTTACAGCGACGAAACACAAATATAACTCACTGGCACGCCCACCCTTCCCCTTCTCCTACCCCCTGACAGAACTAGACTAAAGTTCAACTCCTTGTTCCGACATATTTGGAGGTCCTCAGTATTCTCCTCCGTTACTACTGTTCGTTGGCTGTTTTCCAACTTCCGCCGACTTTGCACTACGCATGTCAAAGAAGGTATGAAGGTCTAGTTCCTCCGTTCGTCCGTTGCAAACGACAATGCACACCTTGCGTGCCACAGCAGTGCACAGGTGGCTGGCGTGGCGTTATCCATACCTAGACGTGTCACCACATCATCCTTCCATGTGTGGCATTTGCTATAAGAAGCAATGACTCTTCACAGCCCGATTTACACGTACCGCGCCTCATTCTGGCCCCAGCGTTGATCCAACTCATCGCCTATGTGGCCCGTTGTAGAGGCAAACACCTGGTCTCACGATCCTATAGACCCCTAGACCACACACGAACTCGCCCCGCATCACTCGACACACGGACGGGGCATGCAATTCCCACATCAGTGGGAAGCGTGTTCTCTGGTGAAAACTGCTGCCCGACCAGGAAATGTGTGGGACACATAGACGGATTGCCACAGATCTGCCAACCATTGCGCCCAATTCCATCACCAGATTGCTGACAGGTTCGGACAGTAGACTGGGCCATGGACGGGGGACGAACGAGTGAGGTCGGCACTGGGAACCCCTCCTCACGACACACTGGCGCACACCTCATTAAAATAAATCTGCCGCGCTTTGAAATTATCACGATGTGCTAGGAGTTGTGGCTTGGGAGGCTGCCAGCTAACAGGATAACTCGATCCTCGTGGTGAGCACTGTCAATTTATGCGGGGTAACCGACTGACGGACTGTCGAATCACAGGGTGACACATTCCTCTCAGTACGGAGAGTAAGCCTCAATAAGTCCTTGTTATAAGACCTCCGTGACACTCCTACTTTGATGGGATGTGGGTTGCCCCTGCAGACGCCTGGTACATGTAGTGAGGCGTGTGGACGGACCCTGTCGATTTGCCACACATTGCGCCTGACTCTGTCTTGTCACCGGACCCATGTGTGGATGAGGGAGAAGGGGATGCGGTAGATGCTGCACAAATGTGCTACCACTCTAGACTGCCTGATGCGCAAGTCACCGGTCTGCTGTGGCACACACACACGATGGGCATTGTCGTTTGCAGCGATTAACTGTCGTTGGACAAAATTCAATGGTGAGGTTTGGGCTGTAATCTTTTATCTCATTTTTTTTCATGTAGGCACACATGGCTGAGTTGGCCCATGCGATCATCCAATGTTCTGGGACAGTGCGTGAGCAGGGGAGGCGGGAGAGATGGAGGTAAGTTGGGGCTCCTGATACTGGTTCGCCAGCCTCAGTGCAATGGATCTGCGAGTGGCCGATTGCATTCGCTACAATACAGGAAGTATATGTGTTCGGCTGGAAATACGTGCGTTATTTACCCCCGGGCCTATTACTTCACCGAATGTGACAGTGTACTAGGCAGGACGCGGGAACACGACTCACCATATTCTGGGCATCTTGCCCTTATTTGCGGGGAGATTAGAGTTAGTGACAGGGTTAAGTTTCATGTTCGAGCTAATGGTAGAGGGGCGCTCATGGACAGTTGTTACGGAACTCATTCGTTCAGTTGTACCTTACGGGCTCTCGCTCTCGAACCCGACCAGCAGTCGCACTGCGGCCCATGATAGGGGCGGAATTTTACTACCGAAAAAGACAATGGAGACTGGAGTGGTCATTTTTGGTTTATAAGACGTCGTATGGAGCCCGTTGTGTGTATTACCCGAAGTGTGGAACACCTGCGGCTCGATCCCGCGACGGCTGACGACGGCCAGTGAGCCAAAAATAGTCATTCCAGTCCGCCTTGTCTTTGTCTGTAATAACATTCTGCCTATATCATGCGCCGCTGCGCGACTGCTGGTTGGGCTCGAGAGAAAGAGAGCCCCTAAGGCACAACGGGACGAGTGAGTTCCGTAAAAACGATCGATGAGCGCCCCTCTACCACTGTACATTCCCGATCACAACCGACAGGACGTCGAGCCCGTGGCTCAGTGGTTAGATGTGTTGGACTTCAAACCAACAGGTCGCGGGATCGAGTCCCAAGTGTTCTACACTTCGGATTGGCTATTATTGGCTGACGACGGCTAATAAGCCAGAAATTGCCATTTCAGTCTCTCATGTCTTTGTCGGTAATAACATTCTGTTAGAGTTAAGTTTAAGCTTAAGTATAGGGCCATAGTCAAGTTATGAGTGAGGGTTGGGTGCAAAAGTATTCAGCGTGAATGAGGATGACTCGAGTCCAAGTTGTGGTCTGGAATATTGATCACCAAAACTTCAATAATCTGCTGAACAGGGTGTTGGAGAAAGTCCTCGGATACGAAACAGCGGAAGACCTAGGTCAACTTCCAAGAAAGGGAGTTTGTCGACAGGATATGGTTGGATATTTGGGCTTCAATTGCACGTGGACTGGAGATAGGAATGAGCCTCGGTCTCAAAATTTGAACCGTGTAGAGAAGTTCTTCTTTGGCAGTAATGCTCTACGCATGAGCAAATAACATCTGTTACCAGAGCAAGTAGCGATTGGGCACGAACATAAGTGCTCCGTATTACAGGTGACCCCTGCACTAAATTCCCGTCTCCTATTCTTAACCCCTAGCCCTCCTATTCTTAATCCTAACACTACCCCTAACCGCAACTCTAACTGCCCTGTAATTTAGCGTCAGGCCAGATGTAATATGCGGGGAGGGGGACACTTATAGCTGTGCCCTGCCCCAAAATCCGGTAAAGAAGGTTGCTCGGATGTCGGTCTCAGTTGAGAGGCAGATCGTGTCTTTCCAATCTGTTGAAATGATTGCTTGGCAGACGAAACAGCGATTTCGCAAAGCCAATGGCAGATGATGTTGAGTGAGAAGGCGTAGCAATTTTTTGCCAACGCTTAAGTGCACAGAACAACAGCCGACAACTCAACCGACTTCTAGAAACATGTTTTTTGACTTATAAAAAGTTTAAAGCACCATTCAGTTTCATAGGTCGTGCGACGGGGTTATTTATAATGACAAGACAACCGTGCAACTTTTGTGTTGCATCTATCTTGAAAAAAAATATCAGGGGAAATCAGTTTGCCGAACCCAGTCTGGCTATTTGAAACAAAGAGAGATTCCAACGAGTGCATGTTCTGGAATCTGTGTTGATGGCTCACGTTTATGAAGCTCAGAAGCTCAATGCCATTAAATAAAAGGACGGTGTCTGACTATGGAAGCCCATGTTTTTAATATTAGAATATGTCCACTTAATTGACTTTGATATGCATGATGTATTAAGGTTATGCTTCTGACTAGGCCTAAGAAGATAATTAAGTCTAGGGTTAAGGCTGCAGTTAGGTTCAAATCGGGGTTTAGGTTAAAGATTAGGGTTAGGGAACTAGTGAGGGTTGGGGTTAGGCTAAGGGTTAATTTCGTTTGCCACATACCGTCTTACTTAATCCGGCCTCCTTTAACCAGTAACCCTAGAGTACTTGTTTTCCGCCCGTATGCTTACCCTTAATTCACACCTTTCAAACTTCGTGGTCTGTTCCGGCACCTCGCTGACAGAAACGCAAGATTTCTTAATGCCTTCCACGGGCTCCGTTAAGTGCCGCGCCCGTTCTCCCTATTGATAAAAATAATACACTAATATGTCCTCAATTGCGGAAGTTGCGCTTCAGAACTCCCCACGAAAAGTGAAAATCCGCGAAGTGAAACCACTTGTGTTATTGTTACGTTTACGTGTTTTAAGCCCTTATAAACCATCCTGCATTCTTATAGAGCTTTGGCACGCAGTTTGACAGTATGAACGCTTTATAATCAACTAGATATAAGGTAAGATTTGCTGATACGAAGAGCTAGAACATGCACGATATAGTATCCTGACTGCACGTGGTCGACTACAATAGTAGTATTGCTAGAGATAAATTAATTTTAATAAAAAGGCCTCAAATCTGGTTCGGATGAGCAATTAAACATTACCTCGAAATGTTCCGCCGGTAAGAAATTTTAAACCGAACAGTGAATTGCGTCGTCTCGCACAGCAACGTGTTGCAACACTGGTCGAAAAGAGTTAGTAGTACTTCTTATTGTTGTTGACAGAAAAACTGACTGAGTTAGAGATTCCGGTGTGGGCTCCTGTCGCCTAGATTTGACATCCTAGGAGTAGAAAGTAATTATCTGCCTTTCCAGCGATCACGCCTTTAGATAGACAATCAAAAGCAATATCCGCGACCTCTTCAAAAGAATTACTCACTATTTTGTAGTTCTTCATGACACCGCCGCGAACATGATCTTCAAATTTATTAGATATAAAACACCAGAAAGTGTATGATTCATTCGTATTTATGAGCTGCTTTTAGCAAACAAAGTCTTCTGTTAAAGTGATGACCGAAAAAGCCTTTTATATTTCGCGGGCAAATTATGTTTTTATCCAACCGTATTATTTACTACTTTATGTATATAAATTAATCAAATTATAGAATAGCTGGATACCACGTCAGAAAAAGTGGAAGTTATTTTTCGTTCCATATGGTATTTTTATCCACAGAAATGTTTGTATTGTGGGACCACATATTCACTGCGAGCTTGAGACCCAAATAAAACAGTGATAGGACCAGGGATGTAAGAATTAACTGCCCAAGATGGTTGACCAAACTAACTACAAAATCAAAAATTACCCCTTTAAAGTATGTCAGTTTGGTCGAGCTAATCTTAAAAAATGTATCGATCGAAGCCGAGGCAAACGGTTATTTATTTCAATCGAGTATGGCAGTCATAGCAACACGCTGCTCCTCAAGTATAACAGACAATACTCTATTCCAACTTTATTGACATGAGAATTTGGAAATAGATCTAATTTTCTTAACATAATTGGAAAACTTATTCAGGACTCAAAGGCCAAGACATATTCTTCCGACTTTTAAGTGACCCATGATCGGTTTTTTTAAACAGAGAAGGACGCGAAAAGCAATAGCAAAGACTACGGTAGTCGGAAATGCATTACGAAAACGAAAATTGCCATCTGTCAGAGTTCAAGTTTCATATTGTTCTGACGTATTCGTTCGACAGCTCATAGAAGTGCTATATTTGTAGGGCCTTTAACGGCACCCCAGATGTTGCGTTGCACGGCATTCTGAGCCATCGTCTTCAGTAATAACGGAATTGATATCTTTATTATCTGTGATACTGAACCGGACCGGCATAAGCGTAAAGAGGCGAAGGTAGCATCCGGTCAGTTAAACAGCTGACAAGTCTAGCAGGTCGGTAAGAAATACAGCCATCAAATGGAGAGGTCAGATCAGTTCTTATGGGAACGGAACAAATTAAAACAGTATTCGAAATAGCAAGTAAGCGATTATTGCCTTAAAAATCCACCGGCTTCTTTGACAGTGCCCCAGCCGAATGATAACGCAACAGGGAAGGTGTGCTCGGCAAATGTGCTAACCGTCGTATGTCCAAGGAGGATGGCTCTCCTGAAGAGAGGAAAAAGAAGGGTTTTCCGGACGACAGTCGATCCCCGCGTCCTTCCGCCTTCGTCTTTTTCCGCCTAAGAGCAACAGCGGCCACGGACTGTCCTGAACTACCGACCGGTGATCTGTTATCTTTTGCTTGCGCGACCTCACCAGCCGGCAAATTGTTTGATCTCAATGTACTCCAAAGAGGTTTCGGCGAGGGATTATTGGGACTGCAACCTTCACTAGCACAAAGAGTGTTTGGTGTGGTCAGGACACGCAGACGACCGACACCCAGCTCAGCTGCAATGAGTGGCCTCTTTTCAACGTCCAGTCCTGTTGCTACTGTAGCTGTCGGTGAAGAGAGCCGAGATTGAGCTTCGCGAGTTTCGAATAGTTGGCTAGTGCCGCTACGCAAGACTGCGGTCCGAGGTCGGCCACTGGCGCGTTCGAGAGCCTCCACAAACTCATTGCGTTCGAAGTCCAGTCTGCGTAGCTCTCGCTCTAGCTGGCGATCAAGAGACAGTCTGACAGTTTGTAATCGTCGACGTTCGTTGGAGTTTTTGAGCCGTACGGAACGGGCCACCCTCGGTGTTGTCGAACAACGCTCCCACTCCGTGTTCTCCCGCACCCACTGCAATTCCTCGCTACTGGGGAGGCCAGAGCCTCTCCGGCCAACCCGAGCGCTGCTGGCCCTGCGTTTAGTGTCATCTGAGGACAACGACGCATCGAGCATGGTGTTCGAAGCTGGAACACCGTCGCCTGTTGCCCTTCCACGTGAATGCCCCGCTTGTGGTGTAAAAAACTATGACTTGAGGCGTCAGAGATGTTCTTGGACGAGGTGGGACTGATTGTAGGGACTGACGTAACTACGAGCCCGGGGAGCATTGTTAAGGGCTTATGCAAATTCTCAGTCATGATCTCCACTCGGACGAGTGTGTGTGTATGTGAAATGGGTGAAGGAAAGCTGATTGGTTAGGGGAGTCTGTGCAGTCATTCGCATGTCTTTATAAAATGCACGCCGACCACTACCCAACCCACGCATCCGGGTTTCGATAAGATACAAAAACGAGTGGGCGTGAAGCTCCCCAACCTCTCTCACTATGCTAATGTGTTTCATCTTTCTCGTGAAGTAGTTTACCCATTTGGGGGCGTTTCAATCGTCGAGTTGGATGTCACGACAGAAAAAAGGCCTTGTTGCACGTGCCCACTTTATTTCTTTCCGTGAAACCCGCCGAATCGGCATCTGGGTGAACCACGTTGGGAGAATGAGTGCGGTAGACAGGTGACCTCTCGAAAGTAGAACAAAGTAACAAAGGAATTTTAAATATAAATGAAATACTAGGGGTGCTGTTATGCTTATTAGAAATATCAATTTCTTTAGGGAAGTGGGAAATTCCGAAAATGTCATAAATGGTTGTAACTGTTTACACATCATTTTTAGATGTACAAGAGGCCTGTCCATGCAAAATACTGAGTAAATATGACACCACAAATAAAATAACGTTTGAAATTCATTTTCCAGTGAAGTTTCCAGTGAAATTCGAGAATGAGAAATTTGAAAGCTTAGTTGGGAAAATCAGCATACTTCACAGTGCATTTATTTTAATCTGAATAACAATGTGCTTTTGCTTACTTTTTAGTAATGGGCCTTACTCCAACTTTGCGAAACCTATTTGAAGATCGTCGTGGCCATTGAACAAACGAAGATTGTTTGACATCAGCATTCATCTCTACCGTGAGTGCTTAAGTAGCGTTTTTAAACGGAGTTCGGAAGCTCTAGGTGGGTGGTCATTAGGGCAGATCATAGTGCGATGCTGGGATAGCAGTGGAATATGGGTTCCTAAGACACGTCGTTGCATGAGTTCAAAAATTTGCTGAATGAGTAATGAGTAGCCCCCTACCGGAGGTGGTCTTGCGCCAAGTTCCAGAGGATATCTCCTCCCTAACGCTAACCGTCTTACCCCCAAAACTAACACCAGTTCCCATAACCCTAACCCTGACGCCAACTCTAATCTTAATCCCCTTGGAATTTACCGAAAGGTTACCTGTAATAAGGGAGGTTCTTATAACAACCCTCCACCGAAGATTCAAGTAGAATCCTGAGAAATTAAGTTGGACGTGCCTTCATACAAACGTTGAGCTAGACTTTGGAACCGAGTTGGAGTTATGCCAGTCCAGACCTGTCAGCAGTTAAAAAAAAACATTCTAGCACTCAGAGAAGTGCATTGAAACTTAGCTTTACTCAAGACAAAGTATGACTTGTTAGTAGATCGTGGAGATGGAGTGTTCGGACTTTATCGTCTCTAGATGTGCCGCGCGTCACGCTGGCATTCGCCTTAATAGTCGATTTCTGTAAACACAAGCCCCCTCGTTGAAATTTGGCCTACATATTTGTGCTCATCTGTTTACTCGATACAAATGAGGGGGAGACTCGCCATAGAAGTCTACGCAGCAAGTTCATTTACCTCTCTTATTAAACTGCTGCCTGGTAGAATTTGGAGTAGTGGTTAATTTAAAAATGCTAGAAGGGCTGGAAACATCATGGAGTACCAATGGCAGATCATGCCGGACAGTACCAAAGCCACCTAACCCAAGTCACTATCTGCTCGTCATTTGACAGGTGACTTGAGTCGGTATGAGGAAATGTGAAAGTGTTCCTCAACCTCACACTCTACCTGTTGTTTCGGAGACCCAAGCGGACCCACTGGTCGTGATGAGGGAATCAAGGGTAATTCTAAGTAGCCGTTACACGATCGAAGTCTCCGGCATTATCTCCTGCCTCATCGACACATTCGTTTATGAGATTAGTTGAGTCTGCCGTTTCTGGATGACTTTCTGGCTGCACAGCTGCACATCAAGAAGGTAGACAATTTCGTTGAGGGACGCCGGATACGATGCTCAAGACTCACGAGACTCCCATATCAGATTCCAGGAGACAGAAGTGATAGAATGAGCTGTTTCGAAAGACCGCGCATTCGTATAAGAACGAGCACTGGGCTGTTATGACTGATTGTAAAAAGTGACTGTGAACATGTTCGTACGATACACCAGTGAATCCTGCATCCCATGAAGTCTCACTGGTTGGCGTAATACCAGGCACTTAAGAGTAAGATCATGCTAATTGGCCTATCTGGGAGCCCCATTAGAGTGTTTATGAAGTGGAAAAGCTCGAAGAGCATAGAACAAATGTTCTAGAGTACAGACAGTTACGCAATGCCACAACGTCATGAGTAGCGTGGAACGACACCAACTGTGCGTCAACAGCATATTGAGAAAGTTGCCATTGTACGGCACCTGGTTCGAAAGTAAGTTTGAAAAAGGAACTATGGGGATATGGCTTATACGTTTCCTGCAAATACGCAGCGTGGTGGATGGTCAAAAAAGCTATCTTGGGCAGTGAGTACATCTGCTGTTTGTTGGATGAATGTACAAAATGTCCTAGGGGTTGAAAATCATAGAATGGGCAATATTAAGAGTTACAAAATTGGCTTACATCTTCGGTAGTACCTTTGCTGCGAGGTATCGTATGTAGTGCAACCCGTGTATATGCGCTGCTGGTTCACTGTTGGCAATCTATGAATAGAGTGCGGTTAGTCCGCTGTAGCTGATGACTGATAGATGATTTGTCCCAAATACTCATACCAAATTTCAATCTGAGTCTATAAGTCCTAAATAGGCCGATTTGCCCTAAGTTAGCAATTCCTTTGAGGAGATTGAGAAGCGGCAAATTAATATATACTCAGAGCGGACTTGGTGCTTCACAGTTAGTGGCAAAGCAGTATGTGTGTAAGAGGAGCAAAGTGGTCTGGAAAAACGCCACATATGTTACGTGTGTCCATAGTGCGACCCAGAAAATGCACAACGCTCCTGATTTTCTCCTCGAAAACAAACCCTTTCAAGCGGTCCCAGACCCCCCTTTGGTTATTCGGCCGATCCGTGACGTCGCGAGCAACGATTTCCATCGTGTGCCCCACAGCATGGTGGTTGCAGGAACGGTGATTCGCGCGTCAATTAGTTTATGGTGATAGCAGCCGCGTGCCGAATCTATCGCACCAACTCTTTACTAACCCCCTGGGCCCGGTGGCAAGACATGACAAACAAGGCCGGAGGTCGGTTCAAATGCAGTGACCGACAAAGCTAAACAGCCTCCAAGTGTGCCACATAGGACCTTGGCAGTGCACGATTGACAATGCCTTCACGAATACGAGTGCGGCCTGCTCTGACCTCATCTGAGAGGGAGTATCATGTATGCCATGTTCAGATGAAGCCATTGCAGCCTGGATCTTCGTCCTGAAAGGATCTAGTTACCCCGTCAGTTGAGAGTCTTTCAAGTCCCGGCTTCAAGCGCGTCGTAATCATTTCAAGGCACATCAGATTTTCACAGTGAGGAATGCTCTGAAGCGTCGTGGGGAAGGATTTACCGAAGTCGGTGTCACTCTATCTTCCCTCTCCCATGAACCAGTCCACTTGTCGAGCCGGTCAGAAATTTGACGCTGGGATAGGGCCCAAACGTGTGGCGAGGTGCGAGTGTGCGCCTAGGCATGCAGCCACACATCAAACCCCTTGTGGAATTTGCAGAGTCCGGTTACCGCGTGCCGCTCCCTAATCTGGCCCCTGTGTTGGTCCAGCGCATCCTGCACGAGGCTCGTTGGATTGACACACACAAACGACAGTTCGACCGTCGTGACCGATGATTTCCACCGCGTGCTCCACATTAGGGTGAGATCAGGGACGGTGACTTGCGTTGGGATTAGTTTATAGTGATAGTAGACTTACGCACATATACCTCATTCTCCTGTCCTCCCCTACCTGGATCTGGTGTCAAGACAAAGTCAAGAAGACCGGATGCAGGAAAGGGTGCAGGTGGCTGACATGGCGAAAACCCGCACCTCAGCGTACCATCACACCCCAGGTCCACAACGTGCACTGATCAGAATTTTATGCAAGATAAAAGGAGGGCGGCTCAGATCCCAATTGGTGCGATCAGAGCCTGCACATGGGCGTGCCACCACCCCCAATGTTGGCATTTGTTATGGGTGCGTATTCCCGATAACGCTCACCAGATTTCGATCTAGACCCCTGTGTTTGTCCAACGCGTCACTCGCGTGACCCGTTTTGGGGGCACGTGCAGACACGCGATGCAGGCATGGCGTACACAGTGCTTGGTGCGAATGGGAGGGACGAATGCGATTTTTGAGCATGTAGGTTTGAGTATAGGAGGTTGCGATATGTTCCGAAGTGAGAGCTAATGAAAAGATTTTAAAGCAAGCAAGGACAGCAGAATTTAATGATACCATAGAATTTCGCGACGGCTTCTCAACTGCAGCCTGTCGTTGCATAACACAAATAACAAGTGAGAAAGGTACAGTGGTTTGAATTCCGACAGAGAAAATCAATGTAAGACAGCAAGGTCAACGTATACTGTGCATAAATTAATCAATAAAATGATAACTTCACATGGAAAGGCCAATACCTGCATTTCTTGAGCTTTGTGCCGATACAACGAAGGCGAAATTTGGTTTATACTCTATTCCAAAGAGCAAGAAACGTTTGCTCTATTGAAACGCTGGATCATGAAATTTCTTGCCTCAAAACAGCCCTGCTTGGACGGGGATATCCAACCCGATTCATCGAAAAGTACAGCAACACTTTACGGCCAAAATTGACGGAGCAATCTGTTCCGAAAAAGCCCTTATAATATCCTTACACTTTAAGGGCGACAAAATCTCTAATACCATCAAGCGGCGATTGAGATGCGCTATTGAAAGAACTTAAAACTCAGTTGAACTCATCTTCTGCAGTCCTACTAAGGCTATCGAAGCTCCACAGGCGAAGGATGCTTTGCCATTGTACGCCACGTCAAATTGCATTTACGAATTTACATGCACTTGTGGATGCAAGTACATTGGGCGAACGCAAAGGCAACTGGCAGCCAGGGCAGTTGAGCACCTGCCTAAATGGCTTCTAAAGCAGGAGAATAAGATTCCACGGTCTTCTATTACAAAAAATCTCTTTGAGAATGGCCATTCGGTTGACGGTCAGACGGTGTCGTTGAACTTTACTTCAGTGGTGGAACAGTTGGAGTTGGACAAAAGGGTCGACGGGATATCAGGAAAGACCGGCGGATGGTAGTACATTCAGTTTACTGGATCCTCACGACCACACTGGGCGACAGTCAACCGGTTTTGAAACCTCTGCACCATCTCAAAGGCGCCGGGGTATAGACTTATCCGGGGCTCTGTGCATCGCAACGGGCCGAGCTGGTGCTGTTGTCGAGCAGGAAACCATCTCTAAGTCGGGGCCTCCAAAAGAACGTCGAGTAGATGACGCGTATCCAGCCACTTAAGCATGAATGCCTGCGCACGGATGCAATTGTTGTAAGGGAGCAGCATGTCTTAAATCAAATGTTAAATTTACAGACGCCCCGAGGATTTGCGAGCAGGCGTGGTGTGATCGTTGATGGAAGTGGCAATGTTGAGTGAGATATTCAGCTTGGGGGTGACAGAGAGGGTTGACGATAAGTCTCGCTCCCTAGAGACTTTCCAGCCGGCTGATCAAATACTTTCATGTACATGAAGTGTGGGGCTTTAGGAGTATCCGACTGCATGGCGCTAGGAGGTTGAAGAATAGCGCTTAGGCTTTATCAGCGCCTTTTTATGGGGATAGAAGTCGTCCCACACACGCTAAGTTCCTTCTGCTGTTTGCTGGAATATCAAATAGGCCCTGCTTAGTGATTCTTGCTTTAGTGCGGCAATTCCCGCAGGAATAATTGTAAGGACAACCTGATTCGTTTGCCAGTAGCAGAGATCCGGGTGATAGTCATTCTGTGTTCTATGAAGGTGCGCTTGCTCGGCCGTCGAGAACGCCCTCCTCCTCCTCCTCCTCCTCCTCCTCCTCCATACTTTTCATTTCTTAGGACGGCATGGACTGCGCGATTATTGACAGCAATAGTAGACTAGCGCTCGATATCTGCTTCGGTGGTGTGGTAAAACATCCCCAACTGGTTGTGAGGGACTTGGAAAAGAGTTCATGGACGCGGTCATTTAAAATTCCTGTCCATGACGGTTTCGTTTTTACCAACCGGTCTATATTTTTGCTGTTTTTGGCAGCGAAAAGTTACTTACTTTCGTACCTTGGCATCATCATTGTTAGGAAATTTTTAAGAGTTAAGTGTTCTAGCATACTTCCCTGAACGGCAGTGATGGGGAGGTCGTCTTTCAGAAGAAAGACTTCCCTTAAAGTTTTTCTTTAAGACAGAGTCACAATCGCACGTCCAGTACATAGTAGTGGGCCTTTGGATTTTGTATTGTTGCTGCAGATGTCCATGACGTGCAGGCTGCAGCTACATACTCCACATTCAATCTGGCCGTGGCAAAATGTGCATTACAGTGAGATTTGCGATCCTTGACAGATTACGGGCAATGTTATCTAGACACTTTGGTTTTTTTCTCACAACACTATCGTGCTTATTCAGCATCAAGCGGAGGGCACAGGCAAAACCCGGTTATCTGAGTGTCGAATCGAAGGAAAACACCTGGCCTTCACCGGTCATTTCTGATTGTATTTGAACTTCTTAGGTGTTTGCGAAGCAGCTAATCTGGCATTTTGGTGTTGAAAGACTAAATTTTTATTTTTGTTTAACACCTGAACCTTTTCAGAGACTTTTACCGAGCTCAGATTGCTACGTTATCAGTGTGGAGACTAACATAGATGGTATCCGACCTGAGCTCCTTTACATTGTTAATACAGACCAGAAACAGTATGGGGATGTCAAGTCTTGTGGGACTTTACTCAAAACCATCTTCTAGCTGCGTATCTCATTTAGGTTGATGACATTAAGCGGTATAGAAGTACAAGACTGAGTTCATCCAAAGAAGGGGAAGGGACGTCTTTTTCAGCCGTTTTCAACAACACGGCACCCAGGCGGACAGTATTGAGGGTGATAAGTAGAAGCGATTGCTGGAACAAGGGCTTTATTCGCCTGACGTCCCGGATTCACACTTGAACCCATAATCAGAGACAGTGACAGAAACGGGTGATTTGTGTACAGGAAGTTGCACGCTATATCGGCGTGTTGAGGCGCACTGTAGAGAACCGGAAGACAAGGTTACCGAATTCCAATATCTTCGATGGATTTTCAGAGAAAATGGTTACCCGCGCAATTTCGTCAACCGGTGCATGCGCAAACGAGACGAGCGATAAAATCATACCGACCCCAAATTCTGGCAAGCGATCCCGTACATCAAGAACGTCTCCGATGCCGTTAGTCGCGTTATCGCACCACTCGGGGTCAGAGTTGCACACAGATCGGGGATCACCACAAGGCGTCAGGTGATGAGACCAAAAGACCCACTACCACGGCAAGAAACATCTGGAGTCGTTTACCGGATCTAATGCAGTTGCGGGTGAAGCAAATACGTCGGAGAAACTGGAAGACTGCTCCGGACGTGAATCGCCGAACACGAGGCAGCGGTGCGAAGAAATGACGCCAACTCTCACTTCGCGGCCCATTCGACGAGACCCGGCCACACATTCAAGTTCGATGAGGCCGAAATTCTCGTGAAAGGGGATAACTGCGCGAGTCGTGAGTTGCTTGAGTCATGGTTTACGCGACCTCAATTTACCAACAAGTGCAACGACATCCCCACTCCATATTCGTTGCTGAGTCATAGTCTGGCCAAAGTAATTAACCACTCGGGGAGCGCGCAGGCCGGTGAGCCAGATGGTTGAGTGATCGTCACGCCAGCATCCACACGGGTGACGAGATTTCAGCAATTAACAGCTTGCATGCCGGCCATCAAGCAATCAGCGCACCAGCGGGCAACAATTCACGATGAAAGGGAGGGCGGTTAATTACCATAGGTATGCGGTAGCATGACGACTGCACCCTATAGATACTGCAACTTCCTGTGCACGAATCACCCCTTTCTGTCACTGTCTCTGATGATGGGTTCAAGTGTGAATCCGAAACGTCAGGCGAATAAAGCCCTTGTTCCAGCGATCACTTCTACTTCTTATCAACTAGTCCCTGGAACTCGCATCTCCGCTTGTATCGGCAGTATTGAGGGTCTTGGGAAGTCCTGTAGAATAAGCACCGTGGGATTCGTCGGCCTCTTTTGGAAACTATCAGGGACGGGATGTGGCAATTTAAGGCGTATCCTGCCTCAGTCAAAACTAAGCTCGATCGTGCACAACCAGATGATTTTCCTTCAGACAGGGCCTTAAATGATTGGTGCGGATTTCCTAATTCGCTTTACCCACGACGGAGGCCAGATTAATGAGACGATGATTAGCCAGCACTTTTGGCTCCTCTCAGCCCTCCATGCTGACGAATGTCGGCTATTTTCTAGGGTTGTGGTGCCGTCTCGTGACGTCCAGAGAACCCAAATAACTCGTATCGTGCAGCTGTACCACTAGGACTAAGGGTTCATATTGGGTCCTGTCGCTCTGTTGGGAGCTGTCTTGGATAATAGCCTTCACTTCGATAGTCTTAATGTCCATGTAGATCTCTGAATCTGGTTGATTAATTTGGAGAGATACGTCGAGATTCTGCCTGACCCAGCGGCCTTGCTTACTTACACCATACTGACTGCCTGATAGGGTGATTTGGACGCTTTAGCCTACAATCGAACACTTACGAGAACCTTCGCATTGCGTAATAACTGTTGCCGTGTCAGGTTTCTTTCTGTCGGTTATGTATATCAGAACTTATCACCCCTCTTTGTATTCCTTCATTTCCAATAATTTCCGAAGCCAGACATCGCGTATGGCATGTGTTATGAGGGCTTTTAGCCTGACGCCATCTTTTTGAATTCATCCTAGGCCAGCCTGTGCTGCTCCAATGCCTTGTTTCTGTTGTACATGACCCCACCTTAGTCTTCTCCGCTGAGTGGGGCTATTCGTCCCTACATCTTTCACACAATCCATCCAACACCCCATATAGAACAATTTTAAGTACCTGAAATTCCAACTAATATGACAACTGAAAGTAATTCAGTAATTCGGCTCTCCATCTTCTGCATGAATCGCGACGATCATGAACGCTCCCAAACCCAAATCATGCTCTTCATCCTTTCGAGGTATACAGTCCCCAGGTCATCGGTGGTTACGATAAAGCGAGAGTTTGACTACAGAACGTTCCGAACACGTCAGAAATATGGAACTGTTTACGTTTCGCAGATGTTAAGGAAAATTTCCCTCGAAGTCATGGCTGGCTCGCAGAGGTCTTGGTAGCATTCCTTTGAGCAGATCTTTCGACTCCAGAGATCGTCAAGTGTCGAGACCTAATAATGCGATGTCATTTTCGTTTATTTCTAAACAGAGGGACTCTTCTGAGACTAATTCGTTGAGAGTAAATGTTGCTTGTGGGGAAAGTAAGCGTTATCCCCATTAGAATATGGCATATCTATTCATAGCACCGAGAGGTCTACAGGTTAGGTGGTAGCCTAGGTTAGAGAACCACAGCCACGGGATTCACACTGCTCTTGGCGGTCCTCTAAGATTGGATTCTTTTGCTCTAATGAGAACATGGCTCCCATCGATATCAGTTGCTCTTCCAGAATACAGGCCGCTTCCACGTTTTCCTCCCTCTGACAGCCGGAAACGGGGTCGTTAATGCCTCCCGCAATTATTTATTTGCATTCGGTCTCCGCTCGGATGAAGAACGGAAAACTTCCTCATCAGTTACTAAGGTTGGTCTTTCAGTGCGGGATGCTGGATGCACCAAGCAGACCGGCAGCGGATGTAAGTGGAGCTATCTATATTCCTTCTAACCCTCCCCGCTATTATTTGCAAGCACAAATTTGTGAGCCAACGATATTGATTTTTAGCAAGGGTTATGTTGGCATGATCATGCCAGTGAGTACTTGGCCGTGTTTACGGAATCTCCAGCCTCCTTTCGAGATTTCGTAGTTGTCTCCTCGGACACAGGCTGTGTGAGAGGGTATGGAAAGCTGGGACGGGGAGGATTGTTACTGCTTATTTTCTGTTCATGGCCCACACAGACACTGCATGGCGAGGCGTTTTTGCAATTATCGCTTTGCATCCTAACCATGGTGCTCGCAGATAGTGGCTCCTCGCAGTATTCGGGTGCAACATACCCACGCACATCATTCGCCTGACAGGTTTTACATAATTGCATGCCTCAGCTGAGAGCATTTCGGACGTGTCGTCGGGCCATAGTTCCATTCGGGTTCCCTCTAGCTTGTCTCTACCAAGAAAAGGTTGAAGTCCCGATCACAACAAACAGCTTTGGCGGACTACGGTGCCCTTCAGACGGAATCTTCCTGCCGCCTTCTGGGGGAGTCCACCGCAGTCCATGTTAAGTGTCCGTGAAAGCCGTGACAATTAGGGATTTCGGTATTTTGTCCTTCTTCACTGGCATTGCAATGTAGTCCAGGGTTTTTCGAACATCCCTAGCCGTTAGAAAAGTCGGGCAAAAAGCCTGCTTTATAGTTTGTCGGTCAACCAGAGTTCCGGCTGTGCCAAGGAACGCGGTACTTTCTGGGCAGCTTCTAGGTAGTCAATACTTTACAATCTGAGGATCCCAGTGTACAAAGTCTGTCCAGCGGTTTGCTTTCAAATAAAGCCCGGCCTCACTAACTCAACCGTTTGGTGTCCCATCTCCCAGTAGACTAGAAGACCAATTAAGTCTTGGTTCAGCGGCGGCTGCTTTACTGGCCAGCTGTCTGTTAGAGGCTGACCTTTCGCCGGTAATGGCACTGAAGCTTAGGCTTCGATATATCACTCCAGAAAAACGCACTAAGTTCTTAGACGTGATTCTCTCGTCAGACTTGGCTTTCTAAAAGTCCAGCTGGAGCGCATAGGACACAGCTCCTCTGTGGGCCAAACACCCGATTGAGTAGTGGCTGGCTGGGTAGAGGGTAGGTGAGGCATCTCAGTGCAGCTCCTCAGTTCAAAGGAGGACTTCTTGGTCCAACTCTCTTACGCACCATGTTAGTGATTCAGGACTGTATCGGTAAGTAAGGGTAGGAAAATATGGGACTAGAAGTGGACACAAAGACCACTCGTGGCTGTAGTAGGAGTGCCGAAGACGCGTCTCCACTGACAAGGAGGGCCTCTGTATTCGCAGGCGGATGGCCTCCGCTCGCTCAGTTAACTGTTGAACGCAGGTCAGGAGGGCAGGTAGTTGTTACAGAAAAAAAACAAACGGATCTATGCTGTCCAGATGAGTATAGACAGACACAGCTCCGAGGCCGGAGGGGGTCCGGACTAGATCCCATTGTGTGGGTGACCGTGGTCCACTGGCAGTTTGGGCGAGCCCAGTTCATGACATATCGTTCCTCTGTATGCCGAACCAGGTGAAGCTGTCGTCGACAGGCTCATTTTCACTGTACTCTCTATATAAGAGAAGGTGTGCAGGAGAGAGAAGGTCGATCGGTGGAGGGGTGGAAGTGCAAAGCGTCAATGGGGAGAAAGTCACAGTAGCACTACCAGCTGACAGGGAGACTCAAGAGTTGAAGGTCGAGGCATTCTAGTCATCGGTGTTGAGGGGTGACCATAGTTCTGAAACCCGTTCCGCGACTTAATTGCAATTCGAAGAAAGCGGCACAGATAGGGCGACAACCACCTTGCTTTTTGGTCAAAATTTAAATTAAAAGTTTAAATTTGAGGTTCATTCGTGCCGGCAAGTTTATCAGCCAGCAAAGGGGAAGGAAACGAACGGGAGAAGAGTTCATGGGTCAGAAATTTGTACTGACGGTACGAGAGCATCCTCGTTTCCGCGATAAGATTCTGAGAGGAAACTGTTACCCGGTAGTTTGGCTGTTGGCTACTCGGCGCGTCCACAGGCAGCGGAGAGTGGAATGGTCCTATGGTTACGTTATTGAGTCAAAGCTCTAGAAATAACCTCGAGCAAACAATCTGCGCGGCTGTTGAGAAGCCGTCTATACCAAAATTCCCAAGAAAACCCATGAATAATGCCCGATCTCAATATTACGATCCATGTTACAGACTAAATGGGGAGCGATGCGCTCCGCAACCCTGGCCCAGTGATGCAGGCGAATAGTACGCGAAGCGGAATACTCGATCGGGAACAGACTCGTGGTATTGGATAAAGGAATATGGGAACGTTTCTGGACCCCGACACCAAAATTCTGGTGGTTTGCGGTCTTCATCAGTAAAACGTGGACCTTCGCTGTCTGTCTGAAGTCCGAATCCCGACTCTGGCACTCCGGAAATAAAGATCCCGAGAGTCAACTCGCACTTCATCCCGTACCACAGTGGCCAATGCGACTCTTCTGGTAGACACGATATGGCTATTGTCCTCTGGCAACAAGCGAATAGTGCAATACTTGCATGGAAACCAGTCGATGACCGAATAGCCTATGTGCGACTGAAGGGTCACTCTACGAACACTTCCGCGTCTTCGTGTACGCACCAACACCAGTTGTCGATCAGAACGATTAAGAGACTTTCTATTCGCGGCTGAATGGGCTGGTTAACCGAATCCCTTGCCGTGATCTGCTGATTGTTTCCTGCAGGTATAATGGCCGGAATGGAGCCAGGGACTCTTCAAATAGTCGCCTTATTGGCCACTTTAGGTTCGACTCTCAGTGCGAAACTGGTGAAAGAACACTTAGCTTTGTTGATCAGAACCGACTGTTTGTCACCAACGCGTGCCTCTGCATCGTCGTAAGCACCTGCTACCCTGTTATTCAAACGACTGCTATACGACCAGTCACATCAACAATATTTTAGTTGGTTCAGGGTTTTGCAGCTGGATTCACGATAGCAGGTCAATACTTGGTGCCGAAATTGGTAACGCCCATGGGTCGGACAATGTCCTTTTTCTCACACGTTTGAAAGTCCCCTCCTCACCTGCGTCAAAACGCCGCGTGCACGACGCCTTGGTGTCGCTAGACTACGACAGCCCAGCACGATTGAGACCCTGGACAGCAAAATCCGGTCCTGTTTTGTGACCCGGATCGACGGAGAAGGCAGTAGCCAGTGGTCATCACTAAAGTCATCGGTCTATGGGACAGGTGAAAAATTCCTGGATGCATCCAACGATGCCGCAATGGCTGGACCAGCAAAAGAGCCTTGTAGGTATCTGTTTAAATTATTTGAGTCGGGTCCCGTAATGACGATTCATTCCGATAACTCCGGAAAATGACGACAAAATAGGCTAGGAATAACCGGAAGAAATATTGGGCTGAAACGACAACCTCGATGGAGCACATATGAAGCGTTGGTGACACTCGGAAACTTCACGAAATTATTCGCCAAGTTAATGGCAAGCCCTTTGCATTGAGTGACTTTGTTCGGAATGTGAATGGCAGCTTAACTTCTGACAACTCGGCCAAGGTCGACCGTTGGCGTGAGTGCCTTGAGCACCTTCTCAGCTTTGATAATCAACTCATCGCACCCTCTCGCTCTCCTCAGCAGCTGAGTTTTATCGCCGTCCAGTTTATGCAGTGTTATGGGACTCCTCCCCTCTGAGGAGGAAGTCGCCGATGCAATACGGAGGCTGTATAACAACAAGGCGTCCGGAGTGTTGTATTCCCGTTGAGACCTACAAGTCTTGTGTTGACACTCTGGCGACCCGTCGTGGGAAGACGAAGTCCTTCCTGACGACGGGGGCTCGAATATCTTTGTGCCTGTCTTAAAGAATGGAGATAAAACCAAGTGTGAGAACTACCGCGGCATAAGCCTCATTGGCGTTGCAGCGGTCTCACCGCTGTCCTCAGGCATTACACTACGCGCGTGACCCTATTACGAGACCAAACCGATCCGGATTCCAAGGTGGGCGTTTATGCGTGGACCAGATATGCGCGCTGCAGTGAATTCGTGAGTTCCGCCACAACTACCAGAAACCGATGGCCGTCTGCTTCATTGACTTCTCAATTGCGGTCGATGCAGTCCATTGCGAGTCCTTGTGACAGATACTGGGGCTAGATGGAATGCCGGTAAAAAACATCTCCATGATTTGGAACTACTATCGCTTTACGACTGCTTCAGTTCTGGCCCATAACAATCTGTCCCAATCCTTCGATATTCCGTCTGGCGTTCGACAAGGTTGTATCCTGTCGCCCATACTGGACAGCTACACCACTGACTGAATTTTCGGAAGAGGCCTATGCGGAATTGACTGTGTTGTGTTTGAACCCGGACGCCGGCTGACTGATTTCAATTACGCTGACGATATTACCTTACCAGTCCTAAGCTTAGGTGAACTACAGTCTGTGGTGCCAGGGGCTAATGAAGTCTCCAAGTCCTTCGGCTTATACATTGAACAATGAAAAGACTAAGGTGTTTGCGAGCCGCATTTCTGGGCAGCAGAATAAATCCCCCGATATTAATGGCTGTCAACTTGGAGAAGTAAACAGTTTCAAATACCTTGGGCTGAGGTTTCTGTCTAATAAGCGGAGTAAGAGCGATATTGTCTCCCGAATCGATGGTGCCAGCGGGGATTTCATAGTCCTTGGGAAGTATCTAGGGAATCGAAAAGACATCTTCATCGCCGCGAAGATCTACGTGCGTCGTGCATCCGCTTGGTCAGTCCTACGCGGCTGCGCAAGTGAAGGGTGAGTGAAAACTGGAGGTGTTTGGTCACCACTACCTGGGACCATCCTTCGAGTGGCGTGCACCGACGTCGTCTTAAACGAGGCAGTCCGCAAGGATATCTCAGACCATCTAAAAAGACGACTGAAGTGGTCTAGGGACGTTGTCCGTCGTCTGCCTCATGAGTTTAGTGTCGCTGCCCACTCGCAGGCGTCGATGGGGAGGTTGACTCACAGCCTGACTGGACAGAGTTCGCCAAGAAATAGAAGTGATTCTTACACCTTCTGCATTTGGTCACTGTCGCTGGAGGAGGACATGTGCCGAGCTGTCCAGATCCGCTGTAGCGGATCGTCATGCGTGGAGAGGCAAAATCCGCGACATCATCGAAACCAGCTAGATCAAGCATGATCAGAGCTGTGTCAAGCGCAAATACATCAGATTCATGGGGTGGCTGTTCCTGCTGGCCTACACTTGTTTAGCCCCATCGTCTGTCTCGTATTACGGCCGTGCCAGACGCACGAGCCTTCACCTGCCCCTGCGTCGATGACTTACTTTGACACCTCGGAGACCGACCAGCGGCTGGCCCGCGTGATCCCAGTTCCCATCGCGGCCGCCGTAAGAGTTGCCTGGCCATTGCCCCTCCCGTCCCGCACAATCGAATGGAATGCTCGGTTGTCACTGCATGCGCGAGATAATTTCGGCATTTGAGCACGTTGTGTCCGGTCGCGTAACCACTGGTTGGCTCCTACACCGTTCTCTGCAAGTGTTAATTGGCGGACCCACATGACTGCCCGCTTACGCTGTTGGTCCCGTACGGACTGATCTGGACCTTGTGTGTAGCCTGGTTGATAGGATGCAGGTCCATCGCTCGGCTAAATGTGACAATCGAGGACAAACTTCCGAGTACTAGTTTGGTCATATTACTGTCTCAGTCTACGATACCCGCTTGCTCGGAGGCAACATTTGGTTTTGGCCGTTGTATGCATCCATGTACCACGGGCAATTTATCCTCTTTGGAGACCACGTAAGCCAGCCATACCCATCGCTCCTACTTACGACGAATGTCGTCGACGTATTGTTGCAGAGTTTCAGTGAGTACTAGCTGACGGGGAGTTGCTTGAGCGGCTACAGAACCGACGGCTTGACCATCGTTACCAACGATGTCTAACCTCTGCTCCACCTCCGAGTGAGAGCAGGGACTTGTGCGTTATTTGTTTCTTAGTGATGGTAGACTTGCACTACGTTCACCGGACTCCCCCCCCCCTCCCCCAACTTGGATCCGGTGTCAAGACAAAATATTCATTATTTTTTTCTTGACTGGAGACGGTAGATGGCGCAGGTGGTTGGCACAGCAAAAACCCATCATTTAAGCGTGTCACCACACCCTCTGGTTTACAACGTACACTGACTAGGATTTTACACAAAAGGGGGCGTCTCGAACCACAGCTGGCGCGGTGCGGACCTTCAATGGGATCTGCCGCCACACCCCAATGTTGGCATTTATGGGTGAGCATTCCCAATAACGCCTACCGCGCCCCAGACCAAGCCCTCGTGGCCCAGACCAAGCCGCGTGGCCCCTTTTAGGGGCAGAGCCGCAGAACCACATCAATAACCATTAAGCAAGCCTGGCCATCGAAAGCGACTAAGGTACTGAGACAGTTCCAAAACCTCGACTAAGGGTACTCCGCTGAGCAGTTGGTCAAATATTTCCAGGAGAATGTTGTCAATAATGCTGGCAATGAGGCCGGTTGAGATGGAGATGAATGACGAGATCATGTCAAGCGACACCACGGACCCGTCTGGCCCTACCTCTAGATGCCTGATACGCGTTAGAGGCTGTTCGATCGACTTCACCGTCCAATGGATTTTCTGTGAGGAAGCAAAATCATTGCTAAAGCCACTTTTACAGTCCAAGGAGTAGGGTGTCACTCATGCAAACAACGAGAAGTAGGGGGATTCCCGGCTTGGCAGACCACGGAAACGTGTCATCACGGCATCGGCGGATTTTCGTCAGCGTCTACCTCCTCGTCAGAATTTCCGCCTTCTTCAACTTATCTACCGTCGTTTTAGAGCTGTTAACAAGCTTATTGAACTCTCCGGTCCCGAAAGCGCATGACTCCTTTTCAGCCAATATATTTTGCAGTTCCATCTAACATTCGGCCTCGTCCACGACGACCGTCGAACGTCCCTAGTCGAAGGGCAAAGCAACGAGACTCTTCATCTTCCGTACTCTCTTGGGCCTTGGAGCTTCTGCATCGAAGATTGTCCTGGTGTTTGTGCTAGAGTAGTACCTTCTGACAGATATCTTTCAGGTATGAATGTTAGGCTAATACTTTCAGAAAGTGGCAAGCGAAGCACCTGCACCTAGGTTCTCAGGACAGGAGTTTAAAGGGTCAGCTGCGAAATTATTATGAAGATAGAAGTTGGCGGCGGTCAACTTGCGCGTAGTGTTCGCGCAATGCCCATTCTACATACTAGTGCTGTAGCGGTCTGTTCGGTGTGGTGACATCGACCGCAGCCCCATACCAATAAACCGCTTGAGCCGCGTGTGAATCACCTTTCAGCCTGCTGACAGTAACAGGGCTCGGGCGCACGCAAATCTCGCGCCGTGGCTGACAATATCACCGACTGGCCCTCGGTTTGGTTAAACAATTAACGACCGCCGGCTTCTAAACCGCATGCACGATCCCTTCTGCAGCAAAGGTTGATCTGAATTAAAATTTGAAATAATTGTCATAGTCGACCCACAGCATCTCAGCAGTACTAGCTAGTAGCCCAATCACCCTTCTGGCCGGCGTGTATGCAGCTGCACGACACAACTGTCAGCACTTTCGCACTACTAAGCCCCTCAGCGTCCGCTGTGATTCCCGACGCGAGCCCCAGATATGGCAGACTAATGATTTCCGCAGCTATTAAGTGACGAGGTCCGTTAGAGACTTAGGTGCCTGTGGCTCGACTATTTTCTGAGCTGAAAAATGTTAAAACCCAGAAGGCCGTAATTGAATCATACGTACCAAACATTAGTTTCGGACACAATCAACCGTTATGTCGATCCTTATGCCCACTAAGAGGATATACGAAAACATCCCACTAGCCAAATGGTCCTATCGTGAATGAACAGTGGAAGCTTATCAGTCTTTATCCGTCTCTTCACAAACGGAGGCATCAATTTCCAAACGACTCCAGCGAACTTCATACTTAACTCCCTCAATCTTAGTGGTTGACTCCGCCGCTGCTAAAACGGTTAGTTGGCCTACATCACTCCAATTGTCCACGGACCCGCCATCCTCCCCGCACAATCGCTCCGCCATTCATCCTATCGATAAACTTAACGTCCACACTGTGCACACTAGTTTCATGACCGAGTGCCGCAACCCTGATATTTTGCCCATTTCATCTTGCGACAGCTTACTTCCAACATGTTGAAAATTTTCGAGTAAAACTCCGATTTCCAGACAGCATCCTGTTTCTCATTAATACAAGCGGATAATGGTTAGGTCACCAATGTACGTATGTACATTTTTCAGGTATGGCACGAAGGGCGTACAAAAGCATTGCACGAAGAGGGACATGGCTAAAGCCAGCATCTCCTAACCAAACAGGCACCTTAAGGATCGCAAAGTTGGTACTGAATACGTCACTAGAGCGAAGTGCCGACAACAAAGTGGACAAGAGATCTGTCCTCCTGGCTACATGAAAGCGACTCCTGGCAGACCATTCTGACTGCAGTACTGGGGTCCTAACCTGAGGCAAGTTGCCTAGAGTCGAGGTATCATCAGCCGATGACGTCAAGTAAGCAGTAAACAGCCAATAAAGTGTCTTTATTCTCGTTAGACTGGTGTTGTTTGGCCTAGACAGGGGAACATGTGTGACATGTGTTAGTTGAGGCTTGTGCTACGTTAGTTACTGCACCCTACCTCGGCATATTCGATCGGTTAAAATTTGGCACAAGGAGGGCAATGCTGTCGCAGTCAATGCAGTGTCCACTTTCTGGAGCCTGGCTGCCATTTGACGGTCGCGACAACCGAGCTGACCTACAGGCATGCCGCTAACACACGGCCACTCCTCAGGCTTGACCTGAGGCGCTCCTTGTTCATCTGCACTGAGTCACGACTACGGCCACAAACAGGGAACATCTCAGGCACGTCGACCAGCGTAGCTTGTTGCCCCGTGATCACGCGTCCAGACTCAAGCCACAGGCCAAAAAACCGCGCGTCCGACACACAGGTAATATAACCAATCACTTTCCCATTCTGAAACGGGCATGTCGGACATGCAAGAGTGTACCACAACTCACGCTTTGTAGTTCTGACTCAGGAAAGCTGCCAGCTCACTGCAATCTACCCTGTGTACCGAAAATCCAATCACGGCTCTCCCAGAGCAGAACTAATAATGCCTGGCTACAACTGGTCGGATAGCCCTGATAACCACAAATGCACTGCTGAGATAACCTTCCTTACGCCAGCCCGGCGCCTAGACTCCACACCATAAAAAGTATTATGGATTTTTAGGTTACCACGATTGATTAAAAGTAATGACTCAGTGGGGCAATCTGGCTTCTCCCCAGGATCATGGGTCAAAATCAAACGTCTCCTTGGGGTATTACTAATGTAAACTCTCAAACAATGGGATTGGAGTCTGTTTAAATGTCTCGTGTGCGTGAGCATGCGCTTGGCAAGCAATGAACGCAGGCCCTATGTCACGTTGGTTACCAGGTCTCGTGCTAGCCGCAGTCAGCTTGACTCGGACTCGCTGTTAATGTATGTGACAGAAGAAAGTTCGACTCGATGTGTGCTGTACGCCGATTCGTCATCTACTTCCATTATCATGATAAATCTGGGAAGCTTTTAATCACTCGAAACATCATGAATGTCGTAGTTCAGACGGCGGGCAATTGACAGAATAACTTTTTCATCGCCTTACCTGCTGCCTGGGTTACAACGACTTCTTCAAATGGTTCATATGACAAAACACATCGATGTGGAAACCGAGACCCTTTTGAAGTCGGATTCGAATGCTTGCAGGGACCAGAATGTGGCACGCGCCAGATCCCACCTCTGGTCTTGACTGTCTTAATAGGAATAGGGTGGAGGCGGAGAACCTGGAATGTGACGTCGTAGATTCGTTGATTATAAAGCCATCTATAAGTGACCACCGCGGCCTCCAGACAGTGGTGGTCATCATCTTTAACGACCAGCGGACTACCGTTAAACTAAAACGGTTTTACCCATTTCAGAATTCAGGCAGGTATGAAAAACTTTGCAGGTGGCAACTTTGATTCCGTAAGGCTAGGACTACGAAATAGTGTTACTGGGTTATCCTACACAGATGAAAATTGCAAAGAACAATGAGAAAATGCGTATGTGGGAAATATATATTAAGCGGCATCAGATAGAAACAAAACAATACCCGAAAGACGGTCACTTAAGCGCGGGTCAGAATGGGGACGCCAAAATATACAATGTAAAGTCGGTAATCAACTTTGCAGATTCTGTTGCTGTGGCTGACTGGCCGGCCTAAATTGGTCTGACGGAAGTACAGGGGTCTATAAAGAAGAAAATATTACGGCAAAAAGAAATTCCCCGTAAACTTCAAAATCTAGTGGCAATAAAGACACACAATGTTTATCTAGCAGAAAAACACAAAACTTGTGCTAGTTACGTTCCGACCACCTACTGTAGGAAGGAAAGACGGCAACCTTTCTCCTGCGTAATTACTCTCTGCTACTGTTAATCTCGATGGCCAGTTTCTCAGGCATCTTACTTTCGATACTCGGCCCTTGATATTCCAACAAGGTCTGCACGACAAGTGGGGTGGCAATTTTTGCAGTAAAGATACCAACTCAGGATCACAGTTTCGAACTGTGACCGGCACTAACTGCCCTTCCCCAGGTCAACATCGATGCAGTCAGTGGAGGATGAATGAAAGTGTCTTAGAGAAGTTAGCGGCAATAGTAACTGAAAACCAGCCAGTTACAGTTCCGAGTTAACTGAAAATAAAACCGGGCGCAGTGGCCGACGTGGCATAAAACCCCCACTTAATGCGTGTACACACATGCGTTTGACTTGAGTCAGTCTGACAAAACAGCAGTTCATCTTGGGGGCCGCAAGTCATGGCTGCAGTGGCATGCTGTGTGTGCCCGCTAAAACGAGCAACGCGGTAGATGCGTTGGACCAACACGGGAACTAGATCGGGGTCTGGCAGGGGCTATTGGGAACGCGCACTCATAACAAATGTCAACATTGTGGGCATGGCACGAACAGGTGCAGGCCCATGCCGTGCCAATGGGAATTCGGTCCGCCTTCCTTTTTGCAGTGTACAATCCTGGTCAGTGTATGCTGTAGACCAGGGGGTTAGGTAGTACGCTTAGCCGACGGTTTTGGCCACACCACCCATCTGTGCTTTCCCCCGCCAACAGTCTTCTTGAATCCGTCTTGACACCGCATTTGGGTGAAAAAGGAGGAGAGCGCGGAGGATGCAGCGCAAGTCCATCCTCACTATATAATAAATTGCGCGGAAGTCATCATCCCGGCTCCCACCCTGCTGTGGTGCACACGGCAGACATCGTCGGTCGAACTGTCGCTGTACTGCACGCTTTTAAAGAAGTGCAACTAACCTGAGGTAAGAATTCAAGATTCTCTCCGGTTACATCCCCCACATATACTCCCTCAGTGTAGGCGATGCCGGTCTTTATTTCCTGCAATTCCTGCATAAAAGACTGCATGACGGCTTGCTGCATGGAGACACTTAGGGAATCCCAATTGTGGATGTACGTCCAGGGTTCCTCGAGGACACGTTGGTAAGCGAAGGAATTCTGAAGACAGGATATGTCCATGTGCGGTACAACGAATTCGTCATCGTGATCTTAAAGAAGCAGAAGGAAGAGTTATCACCCACTAAATTAACGACGTGAATGGAGGTGTACTAAAGTTTGAGGAGTTGACGATAGACAGACTTTAAATTGGTTTTGGACTAGTTATTTCGACACTCTTCAGCTCTCGTGTGGAATGCCGAAATAGCAGAAACAAGTCAATGAGTAGGACTGGAACTGCGTCACTAGTCTGGGAGAACGCAACGGCCTGAATTAGCTATCCAGACCAGCTTTAAAACACGGGTGATAGCCCGTTCGACTCGACAGTGATATAAATGAAAATTTCCATGCGTTGGTCTAATGTCTTGTCTACTATCTCCCACAGCTTGGAAGGTTGCCGACTGACACTTCAAATCAGTACTCGCAGTCGGACAGTTGTGTGTATGTGTTGAGAGGCTGACCAGTAGACTGAGAGCCAGGCTGCAATGGCTCCTTGTCAATATGGCCTTTATGGTACTCCCATTGCGTGGGGTCGAGGCCGGGTGCAGCAGCACGCCTAGGAGCGGTTTCGGCCACGCCAGCATTCGCACTCGTTGCTGGTTAAAATCCTGGTCGTGTTTGTTGTGAACCAGGTGTGGCGGTCTTCTTGACTATATCTTGACACCAGGCCCGGGCGTGGTAGAGTGCGTGAGATGCATCGCCAGCCTACTATCACTAAATGAAATCGTGCGCAAGTCCCCGTGTCTGTCCCCCTGTTGTGGAGCACACGGTGGACATCGTCTGTCACAACGATAAAACTGTCACCTCCCACGGCCTATGAGACCTAGTTCGGAATGAGCTAGAATTGTCCATGATGTTAGTAGATACTTGAGTTTCGGCAGACGTCGCCAGATCTTAAGATAGTAGTAAAGTGGAACACAGCATCGAGGGTAAGCACACACATGAAATGACAATGTTTTGGATTTGACTGTTGGCAATTTAGAGTTCCATTAAGTTGGCACTGAAGCTCGTGTTCGAGATCTGGTTAGTCAATGTCGTGGCACTGGAGGGGGCTCTAGTTGCCCAAAGCCCTAGCAACTCCAAGCAACAGGTAGGCAGTAGACGATTTTCGCGATCACACAGGGAGATGGCTCCCAACGCAGACTTAGATAAGGATCATTTCAGCCAAATTCTACAGCAACATTAGAGCCCCCCCCCACCCGGAGAACGTACAGGACGGAATTTGTGTTAGATGGTATACATCCATAATCTTCCACGTAAAAATATGAACTATCCAGGCTCGAGAGGCCAAATCCTAAGTCACACAACACTCGAGGGGACTGATTTGCTTCTTGATGTGAATTTGTTAGGCATAATCTGAATTCTACAGTGGTTGATATTAAGCAGAACTCAGGAGGATCGGGGAACGCCGGCATGGAAGGCTGTATCTCCATAATCAACTTTGGAGTAGAGTATGGTCATCCAAGGACTTGCCTTGCCCGAACGCCCTTATTGACAACAGGAGGGGTAGACATAGTAGTTTCTACTGCAAGGTCAAAGGTGCCTGGTATTTAATTTATGGAGGAGCCACCATATTAAAGGACTAGTCCTTGTATGTGAATGCTAGACGGCCGTGGTTATCAGCAGCCATTTAGTAAGATGAATGGGGGGACAATTTGCATAGCCCGCAGCACACGCTTGTGTAGTCGCATATGGGCAGATGTTTCAAGTCCGTTTGAATGTCATGGCACCTATAAAAAATACATAGTTGAAAGCTCCGATGTAACTTATTCGTCATTGCATTTCACCATAGTGTCATGGGTGGCATTTATGAAAAGATCATGGAGTTTAAATAATGACAGATGATGTTCAGAAATCTCTGGTTCATGTCTTGGCTTTATTCTGAGATCATGACAGCCACACGCTCAAAACAAACTGGTCATAAAACATTTAGGTATAAAACGAAATGCCGTACATACGAAACATGCTAGAGGGCGTTACATAACAAGCGTTCAGAAGACGAATGAAGGCTGGAGTAGGCGCTCATTCTCGAGGACAGACGATGTCCATTCCCCAGTGTTAGTCTGGGAACAACTTACTGGTTATGCAAACGATCGGTCTGTCAGCTACGTAAGTGGGTCATTACCACCAGTGTGAACAGCTTATTCGTTAAGCATGCCGTCGACCGCAATGCGGTTTTTTGCGCTTGTCGTCAATGTTAAGTGCGCTCGGCGACGGTGAGCCAACTACCCGGACAACCTTTCCTTGACTAAAAGCTTTACTCAAAGACGACTATGACTTCTATTCCGAGCGAACTGAATGCATGAAAGAATGTCTTTTGAGAGCACAAATGAACACCCGACAGAGTTCGAGGCGGAATTTCAGTCCAGATCCTTGAATAAAGGCTAACTAGACACACACTACGCAAAAATTGTGCCCGGAGGAAATCGGAGTAGTGACAAAATTTGCAGACCTATGAACTACCCCGACGAAAGCTTAGTTCGAAAATAAGTTAAACGGGTGGTACCCGACTAGCCTGGAATTATAAGTGCAAGTGGCCAATCAGGAGTAGCGTGACTGTCTTCATATAAAAAATTACCGTTTGCAACATTAGGTCCAGCGGTTCCGGTAGCCATTCGGATTTCAGAAGTGAACTATGGCAGGCCTTAATTTTTCAAATGAGGCGAAAAGTGCGCCGTAATGCAACCGAAACCGGATGCGGATGGTATATCTCACTAACACTTCTGCTTATAAAAGCAAATGATTTTCCCGATTTCAACAAACTGATCCTTCGGTGGGCGGAGTGACTTATACGCACACGTCCAGACCACCAAAACAGCGCACACCACACAGGTCAACCGCGTGGGCGAAAATAGGACTCACTCAAACAAACTGAGACTTCCAACTTCGCAAAAGTTTCAGACTTCTGCATACATTATAGTTCTCAATGAGGAAGTGAGAGACGTTTCAGTATTTCGTTGCCTGCCTGTTAGTTTGAACTAATACAAAACTAAGGTGAGAAGTGTAACGGCCAGCAGAAACCTAAAAAGCGCGATTTTTCGAGGGATTTCGGTTAGCGGCGACACAATGAACGAAAAACACCCTAAAAACGCAGAGGGTGTAGCAAACAACCGAATTTGAGAAATCGGAAAACTCGATGAGAAACAAATAGGCTTGGATAAACAGAACGATGCCACTGAAAACTCTGCGGACTTGAGGATGGTAAAAAGTTATCTCACATTAATACGCATATGCATGTGTCCACAGATAAGACACTCATTAATTCGAGGCAGCAGATGGTGTGTACTCCTTGGTTAATCTGCCCTTCATTAACAATTCACTACGAACTGTCGTCATTTCAATGGCGGTCCTAAAGTCCTCGAATTTGACCTGCTTACAGCAGCTTCACCATGAATGAGGAAGGATATTGACTTACTCGGAGAGATGGAACGCAGACCAACGGAGATGGTCGATAGTCTAAAGCATTTGTCGTACTAGAAGAGGCAGCTATAGTTCAGGTAACTCTGGACATCTCGGATTGTCCGTGGCAAAGGTTGCTCAGTAAGAACGGAGAACTTTTTGAGTATGCCCGTACGAACCAATTACGCAGTCACCTTAACAAAGTCAAGGGTAAACGCGCGCGGCTAGACAGCAGGAAGTTTTTATTTAACCAGCGACTTGTCCGACCACGGAACTCGCTAACACACGAGATCTTGTCGGTCGACACAATTTGCATGTTTAAAAGAAAACTTGCTTGCTTGATTTTCGACAGAAACCGGCTTTCACAACATGACTACCCACAGCTTGTTCAGCAAACCACTTTGCTATACACAATCTTCCGGCACTGATTTACAGTGAACAGATGTACTTCCTTATCATCACGATTTTGCTGCCGTCCGATCACATTGTAAATGTTTGCAACTTTATTTTGATTGCGAATCTGCGGAAGCATTGTACATAAGCAGGGTCATCAAGGGCTCTGCCTCTAACCCTACAAATACATACATATAGGGATACTTAATAATGTTCTGCATCATCGTTTACCGGGCAGGCTAAGTGGAACGGGTTGTATAGATAACGTGCAAGGGGACTCAAAACTTCTTATTTGGCCGATCTCAAATCCTTCAAGTTGGTGTTAACGTTTCCCGCCCTACACTGTACATTATGCATGTCAATGATTGCATCAATGGACCAAACTGTGATCCAGTCAAGTTTACGACAATATCAAATGGTGTAGCATAGTCCAGAAGGGAGGCCTCGAACAGCTTAATAATAATCATAATAATAATTTTATTTAATGCTAGTTTACAGGCATTGCCAGGGCAGCGTTAAACAAAAATCCGGCCAGCAGTGAAAAAAAGGAATAAAAATAAAGTTGATGGTGGTTTTATGGTTTGGAGGGTTCAGGAGAAAAAAACTGCTGGCGACAAACTTTTGACCGTCAAGAAGGGAGCGGTTGCATGGTATCGGATAATATCAGTCGCCAATTTCTTTCATGAAGTTGGGACTAGTCCAAACAGAAGAGTTAAAGAACATCTGTCGCTGTTGGTCAAATACATTTTCCCTTGTAAGACCGGCCATAGTGGTCAGAGACCACAAACACCATCGCTACGGAAGAGTCGATCAGTGGTTTCAGCACCCAAAATTTGTGGGGCTTTTCACAGACAGTCAAAAAGGGAGGGGTTGCACGGTATCGGAGATTATCAGACGCCAATTCCTTTCGTGAGGTTGGGAATAATCAAAATAGAGGCACCGAAGAACAGCTGTCGGTGTTTGCCAAATAAATTGTCCCTGGAGAGACCCACCATAGTGTTCAGAGACCTAAAACGCCATCGTAACGGTACAGTCGATCAGTCGATTCAGCAGCCAAAATTTGTGGGAGCTTTTCTGAATGCAAATATCGAGTAATATTTCTCTTAAATAATGGAGACTTTTGCACTTTTAGTACCCTCATGGGTAGTTTATTCCAAATAGCAATAGCATTTACAGAGTATAACCGACGATATTTAACAGTACGTGCCAGAGGAAGAAATAAAAAGACCTCATAGTGACTGTTACGTGGGGGGGGGGCTGAACATGATGTCTTAAAGTAGTGAGTGGGCTAAAGGTGCGATTATACAAGAGCTTAAATTGCAAAAATAGTCCCTTTTGTAATCTACGGAACCATAAACGTTCAAGGCCTGTAAGCAGGCAACGTTCTTAGTAAGACAAGTGTCGGTGTTACAGGGCTAAGTCTCTCTTGGTAAAAAAAATGTTGAACGGATTCTATTTTCTTCTGTTCAGTAGCACGCATGAGGCTAAGTAAAAAAACAGTATTCCAGGCCAGGTCTAAAGCACATGTTATAAAGGCGCATCCTAATGTCACTAGTTTTCAAGTTTCGGAGGATAAACTCGGTCGTTCTACGTGCTTTGGAGACAATCAAGGCACAGGGCTCCGAAAGATTGAGGCTCCTGGAGTATGATACGCCCAGATCCGTAATAACCCCAGGCGCATTTATGGCGTGACCATCAATGCTTAGTTGAGGTTGGCGGTCGTCGCCAACTACCATGACTGAGCATCTATGCCAAGAAATAGAAAGGTGCCATGTGCGACACCACTGGGCGAAAGCCTGTAGGTCGCTCTTTAGGAGATCAAACACGATGTCATGATCTGTCGGCTTATATCGATTTGCAACTTTAAGATCATCGGCATACATGAAAGGTTTACCATTCTGGAATAAATCGGGTACATCATTAACAAAAAGGCAAAATAAAAGCGGGTCGAGTACACTACCCTAAATGACTGCACTCCTCCCCCATGTGGGGTTGGAGACAGTATTGGAAACCTTAACTCTTTGTGTAGGAGTGCCCAGGTAAGAGGATATAAAATTTAAAAGTTTGCAACCTATTCCGAAAGAAGACAGTTACAAGAGAAGAGGAGCATGGCCAACACGATCAAAGGCCTTAGTGAAAGCGAAATACACTGTGTAAAGTACAAAACCATTGTCCCTAGATTGGAGAACATAGTCAAAGAAAGAGAGTTGATAGTTGTCACAAAACCGAGCTTTGGGGACTCCATGCTGAGCAGGACTCAGTAGGGTATTCTCTGTTTAGTGACACATCATTTTATCTTTGGTCAATGTCTCTAGGATCTTCGAAACTGTGGGGAGGGTGTTTATTTGCCGAAAGTCATCAAATGACGTAGATTTGCCGTGCTTAGGGATGGCAAAATGTGTGATTCCTTCCACTAAGTAGGATAGGTTTCACTTTGAAGGACGAGATTAAATATCTTGCATAATAGAGATGGGAAAATTGCATTTGCATCCGCCTCTAGAATGCATACTGGGACACCATCAGTTCCAGGACTATAAGATTGACGACAACTCCGAATCGCTACACTCACTTCCCACAGAGTGGAAGTTATCGTTTTTAGAACTGTCCCGGTCAATTCCTGGATGGTCGGAAGCGGATTGGTCGAGTCTTCAATAAACGTTTTGGACAGGAAAGCATTGAAGCTATCAGTGGTTAACTGGTCATCAACTATGGGATTTCCGAGAGCCCCTCGGAGGGTGGGATGCTGCGTCTTTCTGGGAGTTCGTATTTTTCTGAGAAAAGTTTCGGGACATTTAACGAATGGTTTTCGGTAAACTGAACCTCTTGGGCTGGCTGTTTTTCTTCAGACAATCTCTTAGCGCGCTCAAAAATATCACAAATCAAGGGCTGAACAGGAACTTTGTTCTGAAAATGGAATCGATGATGAAGTCTGCGCAACCTGCGACGAAAGGGCAAGGGTAGGAAAACCTCATCCCCGACATCAACTATCCTCTTACGGCGGACAAAACAAGAAATCAGCGGATTAAAAATTTCGCACAGTTTCGCAGTGCAAACACTTACATCCGAACTAAAGAATAAATCGGTCCATTTGAAGAAATTACGTTGTGTTTATAACTTGTTCAAGAGAGCTGAATGGAAATCGCGGAAAAAGCTATATTTTGGGGACACCGTTTTGTCAGCCTCGGGTTCTAACGTTAAATCTACTATGCCATAGTCGGAGCCCCCGAGTGGACGTAGGGATGACACTGTCAAAGGTATGCAGCCTCTACAGAAAGTCAGGTCAAGTATGTTTGATTCCCGGGTGGGAAAATCGACAAATTGAGTCCACATCCCAACATCCACAGCCCCTTCGAACATTCTGGGTTCTGATGGCGGAGACCAGCGGACTTCGAGGAAATTAAAGTCATCCTCAAACAATTGATACTTAAAGCCTAAGTCAGCCGCAGCACGAAATGCCTGTGAGAGTAAGCGACCAAATTCTCATTGAGGTTGGATAGACGCAACCAACGAGTAAGGAAAACTTATTTTTAGCACAAATTGGAGCCAACAGCTGCCTTCTACAGCGGAAAAATGCGGGAGGTCCAGCAGCAGAAATGTAAGTGTTTGCATAACGTAGACGCAACTGCCCCCACCACGACTGTCTTGACGATCATTTCGGATGCAAGAATAGCCTAGAAGAGAGAGTTCAGAGTTAGTTACGGAGACTGATGTCCACGTCACAGTTATTAAAACAATATCTGGACAGTGGAGGAACACCAGAGTCTGAAGCAAAGGCATCTTATTTAGCAGGGATCTGGCATTTAAAACAAAAAGTTTGAGGGAAAAGGCTGTTTGTTTCTGAGGGAGGTGGGCTACGTCGTCCAGTGCTTGGCTTCCCACGGAGCAAGCGATCCGGATGTACCCATCCGGTTCTGCAAAAAAACTTTGTGGCATCAAAAGATTCTGACGTGGCTACAACGGGGTAGGACTTGGGGTAGGAAATGACAGGCAGGTAAACTGGTAAGCATTGTTAGCTAACTCATTTTCAGCTGGAAATCCACGGGCCAGATACTGCAACACATTTCCGCCGGAACGAAACAGAGGATCGGATGAGTTAACTGATCCAGTATGGACATTAGCATGAAGAATGCCTTGGTTAAACGGCCGTGGAGGAAAAATGTAGGGGTGGAGAAAAATTGTTTACATTGGAGCAACAGTTCTATTAAAAGGGGGAAAATGGGCAACAATACTCGGGAATGGGGAGTACAAACATACGATAGAGTCTTAATTTAATTTCAGGAAGATAGAAATTGTAAGAAATAAAGCTAGAAAACTGGGCAGCTTTGGCTCTAATTCTGTCAGCGTGCGGCGAGTGATCAAGGTTATTGGGGAAGCTGAAACCTAAATCCTTGATTGTGGTACATTTAGTCATAGGTGTGCCTTGAAAGACCACTGGCTGGGGTAGCCTATCAGGTTCAAACAACATATAGTGACGTTTAGACGGAGAGACTTCCATTATAAATTTTGAGCTCCACGCTGAGAGAGCAAGCAAGTCAGCATGGATTTGTCCCAGGCAATGAAGGCTCGTAGATTTTTTGAATGAATATACACATTTGAGATCATCCACACAAATAAATGGTTGAGAATGTTCAACTGCCGATGAGATATCAATTATGCAAAGCAGGAACAAAAGGGGACCTAAAGGGATACCTTGTAGGACACCACTTACAATAGGGCTTTTGCTGGAAAGGGAAGATCCCACTAAAGCCTTTTGTTTACGATTAGACAGGTATGATTTCATAAAGTCTGTTAGGAGACTGCGAATTCCCACAGCTTCTTATTTAACCAAGAGTCTTTTATGCGGCACTTTATCAAAGTTTTTACTAAGATCAACATATATAACAACAGACAGATGGTCATTGCGAAGATAAGTAAACAGAATGAGAAACGACAGATAACATGTTTCACAAATGCGATCTGGTGAAAACCATGCTGGGAAGGGTTAATAACTTGATTGGCTATGCAAAAGTCGGTAATTTTCAAGGCGATAATCTTTTCAAAGTTTTTGACGAGAGAAGGTGTTTTATGGACACCTCGATAGTTTTGAACATCAGAACTACAGCCAGATTTAAATACTGAAATAATAATTGAAGTTTTCCAATGGTCAGGAAAGAAACCACTTTCGAGAAAGACTGAAGAGAGTTTGCTAAACAGAAGAGGAAAATCTCTTTGATGTTTTATAAGAGAGTTTGGGATATTGTCCGTGCCTACTGCCTGAGAGTAAGGAAGATGGTTTATAAGTTTTTGAATATTTTCAGGAGAAAAAGTAATGATGCTGAGAAAAGCATAAGACAACGGATGAATTAAAGGAATTGGGTCAGTTTCAATGGTGAAAAGTTTGGCAAAGAATGAATTTAACCTTTCTGCTTTGCCTGACTCCTCTGTAATGAAGGCATTGCTGGGACTAAGCAAAGGCGGAGTGAATTGGGCGGATTTATCAGATGATCTTTGACGGAGGATCTGAGCAACTGATTTAGCAGCATTCACGTCATTAATAGCTGAACGCGTTCTACGCCTACCTCGCGCAACTCTCATTTTCGCAGTTAGTTCAAATATTTCGACAATTCTTAGGCGAATTGATAATGAGCTCACAGAAGGATCTTTAAGCTGCTTCTGTAGCTTTTTACGTCTGTTTTTAAGAAGGGCAATCGGTTACAGTTAGTGTTAAGGTCTTTCAAAACAGAAACACTTCTTTTGTACATACACACCTACCTACTTCGCAGGTAACCCCTTGTAAAATAGAGCAGGCGTCTAATTCGGTTGTGAGTCCGAGCGCGTTCGAACACTGAAGAAGTCTAGATTACCTAAGAAAACCTCGGCTCCACACCCACATCCCACCTTAAAACCCACGACCCTAAATACAGCGCGTTTTCAACAATTCCCGAGCTTATATCGAAGTGATAAACCGCGCATGCCCATATTACCGTGTACGAATGGAAATCCAGCTAAGGTGGAAGCATTACGCATCCAAACCTCTAACATATTCCTCCACGGCTGTTCAACCGATAGAACACTCATACAACTGTTCATACTGGGAAAGTAAACTAACCCGGTTCTCAGTATTACATCGGGGGGGGGGGGTAAACGTTACAGTATCCTGCCTATAGATTTCATATAGAAAATCAGTCAGCTAATGGAAATGATCGGTCTCCCTGCCCATCATTTCCTCCCCCAAATCCTGCTCCTCTTTATTTGTATCGGGCTATTTCAATGTCCTAAAATTTTTCACAGAACTGAACAGCAGCATCTGATCCATATTTTAAGTTGGCATTCCAACACTGAATGACATACCTCGTATCTCCCAGAGGCGAAAAATCTCCCCCTTAAAGTCTTTGTTCTAAATTCCAGATCCTTACAAAATAGAATGTCTTTGCTTCAGACTCTGGTGTTCGTTCAGTGCCCAGATATTATTTCAGTAATTGGGAGATGCGCAAATTCTTCCGTAGCTGACTCCGAACTCCCTCTTCTAGACTAAAGTTACACTCGAAACGACCGTCAAGAAATCCGTGGTGGGAAAGCTGCAACCATGATAGGTAATTAATCGCATTTCTGCCGCTTGTCCTCCCACATTTTTCTGCGCCAGAACGCAGTTACCGGCACCCAGTTTCATTAAAAATAAGTTCTTTTCACTCGTTAGCTTCATCTATCGCCATCGCAACGCCAATGAGAATTTGGTCGTTGTTTCTCGCAGGCATTTTATGCTGCGGCCGACTTAAGCCTTAAGTATCAATTGGTTGCGAATGACTTCAATCTTCCTGAAATATGCTGGTCCCCGCCTTCCGGCCCCAGAAAGTTCGAAGGATTTCATGAGGCTATGGATGTTGCAAGGTGGAGTCAGGTTGTTAATTTTACCAAACGAGGATCAAACGTACTTGACCTAATTTTCTGTAGAGGTTACATGCTTTTTCCAGTGTCATCCCAAGGCCCCCTCGGGGACTCAGACCACGACATAGTTGTTTTAACGTCAGAACTCGAGGCTGACAAAATTTTGTCCTCAAATTTTGGCTTCTTCTTTGGTTTCCGATTAGCCTGTTCGGCTGAAATACAAACATACCTTAATTCCTCCAATTGGACTGATTTCTTCCTAAGCTCGAATGTACATGTTTGCACCGCCAAACTGTACGAAGTTTTGCATCCGTTTGTTTGTCATTTTGTCCCCCGTAAGAAACTAATTAAGGTCGGAGATGCGGTTTTCCTATTCTTACCCTTTCGCCATAGGTTGCGCAGACTTCCTC
>CACRXP010000181.1:183197-208074 GCA_902702965.1 Spirometra erinaceieuropaei | reverse complement strand
GAAACCCAAGTTGACCGTATAGTTAAGCATTGCTGACCAAGGCGTGCGGTCCTAGCGGACGCTGGCGATAAAGTCGAAAATATCGTTCTCCTAGATGTTTACACAGACTTTGACTTTTGACGTGTGATAGTACACATGAATCGAACAGGATAGATTCCAGGATATAGAAGAAGACGGGAAGGCGATCGCTGGGACCAATGGTTTATTTATCCGACGTTTCGAACTCTCACGCGAGCCCATCGTCAAGGAATGAAAAAAACTGTACAGCTCGTCGTGTATTTAGCTCACCTCTGCCGGGGGTGACCTCTAGCTGCGCTGTTGATTTGTTCACGCAGTGCTTGATAGGCGATTGGCAGATCGATATTTCGATTAATCGCGTCCTCAGTTGAGTGCCACGCTTCCTGCAGTAGGCGCGCAACTCGGTTGTCTGACTGTCCTAGTATTCTCACGCTCCCAAAGTCAAAGGCGTGTCCTGGCGAGGAGGCGTGGGCGGCTACCAAAGAGTTTATCCTTCCGTCTCACGGCCAATTCATGCTCATGCAATCATGCTATCATGTATCATGGGGAGCCACAGGGAATCCCAATGGACAGTCGAATGCTGAGGCAAGATCCGCAAAGCAGACAAAAGTGGACTGTTGGTAGTAGTAACAGTGTTCGTGAGCTTGGCGAGGTCAGAAGTACTGACCAACTTATCCCCGCTCTGTTTAGACGCTGGACTGATTTCTTCTTAACTTATACGTCGCGGCATGAGCAGGAGCGCTTAAGGAGAATGACTGCACAGTTTAGCGTCATTGTGAAGGAGATCAATCCCGAAATGGTTGTTACGTAGGATTCTGTTGCCCTTTTTCGATCGGCGTAGCACCGAATTCAGTCTAGTTCTTGGGCAGGAGGCGTGCTTCTTAGATTTTGCCCTAAGGCTCTGTTGCCGGCGGCTTACCGTCGAACAAATCGTAGGTTTTTTTTTACCGAAAGAGTTCTTTGTCGTTGCAAGGCTGTCCTCCGCAAGTGGCAGGTCGCGGCTGCAATCTTACCAGGACGCCTAACCATTTTCGGTCTGTACTTCTGTTGGAGGAGTCAAGTTTACAGGGTTCTGAATCTGGGCACAATGCCCCTTCTATTAGCGACTTTTGATTGCGGTGACGTTATCACCTCATATTGGTTGTTCCAAATCCGATTCACGCATCAAGGGCGAATTTAGGTACCTTTTTTAAATTTTCCACTTCATACTGTCCTGTTCACCGGCGAAATAAGCGGCGTTCACTATGACTCTGACATTAATGACAACGGTTTTGTTAAAATAGATGCAGATGTTCATTAAGCTAGACCCATGTTAATACAAAACTGGTAGGAAGTAAGCGCCTGTGTGAAGGACGTGTATGGCCCTTACTCTCTTTGGTTAGAATACCACCGGCTACCCGGGTTGATTATGCTCTCCACAGTTAGGTACCCAGACCAGTTTTCTCTAAGACCTAGGGTAAAACAATGCTGCTTAACTCATGTTACACTGATACCTTAAGTGTCTGTTGTGGGATGGGTGACGTAAAAATCAATTTGTTCTTGAATAAGATGGGTGGTCTTTAGTTGACGTTGCAAGCTCAGGAATCTGACAAGCTACTCGTTATGCATCAGGGTCTTGCAATCTTCTGCCATCGTTCTGAGGTCTGTTCAACTAGAAAATAAAGAAAACGTGGTGTGCTTTTTGGCTGCATGGGACTCGGTGGGTTTGTTGTCAAGTCGCATTTAGTCATTTTACGCTATCATATCGAAATAACTGTTTATCTGACTTACCTGCCGTGACCGTTCACTCGGGTTTCGACGCTTGTGACTCCTTCAGCCACTCTAGTTCATGGCGTCACATCCTTACCGATAATTTTCCTGAGGAATGTGTCGATCATTGGGCTTGCATATATCAATTTGAACACTATAGTCTGAAAGTAGTACAATCGCCTATGCATTGGATTCGCCGCAACCATATGGAGTACTGCCCGCATTAAAATTTCGACGACAAGACTGCCGGGTCTCACTTTAACTGTTCAAGTCTTTTTTTTTACTTAAATCCACAAACAGCGGAAAGTCTTACACCAATACCCACCGAGGCGGGACAAACCAGGTTTGCTAATTTGCTGTTTGCGCAACGATCTGTCTCCGAGAGCAGGCAGTTAAGGCATCACCAGGAAGAATCTTCATGAAAGATGCCCAATGTAAAAACAGTCTTAACGGCACGTCGGCGTCGTAAACCCACCGTAGTTTCCTGCTGATATTCTGTTCCTTTGTTTTGCTCTCAAAGCCGGATTAGTGTTTGTCACTAGCTAATGCTGGGGGAGGGTGGACGTTCAAGCTTTAACCTCTTAGGCGCGTTTTCAACCTCTTTGCTGGGCGATGTCTGCTAGGTTAATTCCAGAAACACAACTCGTACTGAATCGCTCTTTGTCTTGCTGCTTGCTACTGCCTAAATAAATCTGTACTCTCACTGTCCCTACCCATCCTCTGGCTGAGATCATTACAAAACGTTAGGCGAAAAATGCTGACAGTACCAGCAAATCTTTTTCAGAACTCCTTCACTCATCCATAGGACCCATGAACAAAGCCGTGTTTGAGCGGTTATAAGTAGTTCAGGTGCGAACAAGCGCGACTTGGTGGTCGTAGTGCATCCCATTGGCGAACTTTGCAAGGCTTTCGCAAAAACCACTCGCCAGCACATTTACCACCACTTTACCTACGGATCATTGTGACCGATCTCGACCGCCGTGTCAGAGCAAACAATTGTTAGTTTGTTTTTTGCTGATATCAATATGAGTAGCATTTCATACTGCGTTTCGTTGGTTTGCCCAGCGCTCGTTCGTTCCACTTTGGTGTCTGACAAGTTTGGCTGAACACATCAATCAATGAGTAAAATCACACCCTAATGAGTTTCTTCAACGATCACCGGGTGTTTTAAAGGTATGTCGAAGGTGTGCAATGGTGGTTAGGCGTACACGCAACCGCGCGTTCATGCTTCCTCCTCAACACTTGCCGTTCGACTTTGATGAGAGGAAAGAAAGCCATGCTGTTTCCGGTCTAACTTCTTTCGTTGGAGCCCTCTCGCCTTATTTTTTTTAACTTATCGTTTGTGCCTGCCGGGGTGTCAGCAGGCGATTTAAGTCACGACCTCTGCAGTTTTTTTTAACGCTAAAGTACTCTGGCCGATGTCCTCCGGTAATTCACGAAGTTCTGCGGTTATAACTCTGCCATCGCAATTGTAAAACACACAGAGAAATGGCTCCTGTTGGCCAACAACTCTTTACTCCGCCCTTTAGGAATCCTTCTCAAACGTGACGATGTGGCTTTCTGAAGTCGAACGATATGCCTCCGCCTCTGTAAGCCGCCTGCTCGTCGGCAACAAATCAGACTTGAGTTCGAAGCGCGCGGTACAATTTTCGGATGCTAAGGCAAGTTATTTCTCGTTAACTGCTCAATACTTTAAAGTCACGTAAGTGACCTACCTTGACCTTTCTTATTTCTCATACGAATCTCCTTTCTTCCTTTAGGCGTTCGCCGACCGTTTGGGGTTCCCATTCCTCGAAACAAGTGCCAAAAACGCCACTGATGTTGAAAAAGCTTTTCGCACAATGGCCGAGAACATTAAGAAGAACAACCCAAGCGTCCAGGGTGCACCGTCTACAACTGTTTCTGTAGGTGCCACAAAGCCACTGAAAAAGGAGTCAACTTGCTGCTAACCTTATTTAGCATGCATTGTGTGACTTCTCATCTTCTGCTCCAGCGTTTGTCCGTACTACCATCGTTCCAAATGATGTATCCTCTTCTCCCCCTGCTTGCCCCCCGTTTTCCGTTATTTCGCATGGGCTTTTGTTCTGTCTACTTCATTCCGATCGATTGAGGGGGCCATAAAGACGCATGCCCGATGCGTGCCTCTACTCGTTTTGTTTTCACTCATACAGGTCTTTCCTGTCCCCCTAGTCTTTGTCGCCACCTTTGCCTCTCCCATCCTGAACTGCAGCGACTGGTTTTCTAGATTTCTTCCCCACTTCCTGCGGTCTCTTCATCTTTGCACCATTTATTGTCGCTTGACCTTTACAATTACTTTCCGAAAATATATGTTCTCCTTATGCGACCCTGTACAGTATTTTCCAGCTATTCTCCCCACCCAGGCTTTGCTTTTTTGTGAACAGCGTGTTTTAGGTCGTGGGGATTTCTTTCAGCATAAATTTACTCTGCTCGTGCATCCATCGGTGGCATTGTGGCGGTCTGAGTGTATGGTCGGACAGGATCTGTTTCTTCTTCCTTGCTCTCCATCCCGAGCACGTTCTTACCATATTTTCTTCTAGCTTTTGTGTCAACGTTACAGAGTCGGCTTTCCCCGTCTTTCTACTTCGCCATAATTTTGCACTGATCTTCATTGTTTGGAAATCCAATATAGAAGTCAGTTAATGCCCCTTCTTCCTTCTTGCCCTATAACTTGTGTACTGTTTGCCTGAGTCTGCTGTAGTATCGGTTCGGAACCACCGGTCAGCCAAAGATGTGCCGGGTACTGTCAACCGTTAACGACTTCGTATTCCCCGTTGACTTCACTGCTTGCGTGTATTGACGCACGCCAACAGTTAGTCCGTTGTTTCTCAACTGCTCCATTACGCCATTGTTCGGACTGACCTAATTTTCATGCTGCGCATTTCGGTCATCACTTGGCAGTGAAAAAGCTGTTGTATGTCATAGTCTGCCGGGTGTCGCGTGTCCTCGGATATTCTCACAGGCATTTACTGCCTTTCATCACTTTTTTGGAAGTCGTCACAATGTAGGTGTTGTCTCAAAGGTACAGTTTGGCTCTAGACATCAGTGGAGGCTATGCATCGCGTTCTATGTCTCCTGCCAGCTACCCACTTACTACACGTAACTGCATCCGTGTCTTCCCGCTCTCATTTCCACCTGATAAACACCGAATATTCTCATCGGGTTAAGTTGTTTCGGCCGGAAAATTTAACCAGATGGGCACAGTTGCTGCGTCGCTACGTTAGGTTCTCGCTCGTTTGGTATTTTTGCCTCTGGGCCCGCCCTCTATGGGACCCGTTCTTCCAAGGCCGTCATCCGTTGGGGATCGTCTGTGTGTGGGCGGCAGCGTGTCCGTCACAGGCAATCATGGTTTAAGTAGGGGTGACACCTAGCTTTATGGGCCAATGACGTAGTGTGCACAAAATGCTTACCTGCCGATTGCCACACTATGCTTGGAGATTTCTGAGCAACTGGATTCGTAAATGATGGACCTCGGAGCCGTCATTTTCACTCACATTCGATATACGAGCGTCGATCACTGCTCGCGCACAATTCCCTCTGGATGTCCGTCTGTCGCAGAATTTGTGGCGAGATTCGCGAATTTCCGTAGGTCCAGGTTTGGGCAGGCTGGAGCGATCTCTAGCAGCCCCGCGCGATAGATGCAAGGAATGTACTGCATACCGACTTTACGTTCGTACAGCTTTTTCAACTCACACTCAGAGCTCCGGTTCGCGCGCTTCAAGTGGGGCATTTGACAAGCGGAAATGTAGCAACCGGGCTCGGCATTAATATGCTTGTCGAGTTAAGCATTAGTTTTGACACAACTGCAGCTTTCCCGAGTGCCATATTTGCTCCAACTTCTCCCTCCCTATCCCCTAGAGGACGTTCTAACACGCCTCTAAACCAAAGGCCGAATGTAATGGCCGTCGACAACCAGATTTTCGAAATTTGAAGCATTTAGTTTGTACAGCTACATTCGTGAGCCCTAACGCCGCACATTTATAAATAAGCCATCATATAGTTTGCGTGGAGGTTGTGTGAACCTCCCGTTACTGTTATCGAGAAGATATCACACTTTAGTTCCTGCCCTTCGTGACAATTATTTCCTTGCCCCACTGAACCCTGTCAGCAGTCCTATGATTATCCAGCCGGTCTGTTCATACAGTGCACACACTGGCGGAGCTTTCAGTTGGCGTATATTTTATTCTAGACTGAACTCGCACTGGATAAACCACACACTGTCATTGCTTTCTTTCCTGCTCCTAAACACATAACGAAGTCTACGAAAAGCTATCAAAAACTACAGGAGCGAAAAGTCTTGGAGTAAGATACTAAAGAACATCCATTTCTAGCAGTCAGTGCCACCGGTCATCCCTGAGCCGACATAATTGCTTTCAAATCGCTAGAATGGTATGTCAAATCGTCATTTAGGTTTTCTGATTTTCCCCAGTTACGGGCTACACTCCTGGGCTCGACCAGAGAAAGGCCAAACGAGTGTTTATCTCACTAGACGGAACCTTACGCTACGCTGACCACTGCGACCGATTTAATATCCGGTCGACGTGACTGAGATTGTCACTGATACATGATGAAAGCAGGCAGAGTGGGGCCCGCTGCGTATCCTTCTCCCACACCAGTCGCATGCCCACGCTCCTCACCATAGTATATTTGAAGTGCTTCTAAATCATCACGATGCGGTAGAAGCCGCTACATGGAGGGTTCTCAACTTACAAGATGATTTGTTTCTTCTCCGCATTGTGGGTCAGGCTTCAGTAGATCCTTCCTGACGTAGTCTTTTTGCCGACTTCCGCTAGTGAGATCTTCGAGAAAGTTAACTAGTTCTCGCGCGTGTAGCAACCAGTGTGCAAGTGGCGCTCGCATAAGCACGTTTTTTTTTTCACGCGAGCCGCTGCGCCTGTACCAATCTCCAGCTGTCATATGTTTTTCCTGCCGCTGGGGCACTCTGTAGTGACTGTGACCTTCACCCGAATACTAAACCGAAGATGCATCCAATCGCCATCCTGAAAACGCTCCTTCACGTGGCGGAGACGTGGCCAGTTTACGAAAGTTAAGCAGGGGAATTCAGCCATCCTCATCCCAGATGCGTTCGCTGAGTATGAAACCCGAGGCGGCAAGACACGGTCCTCATCACAGAAGTCCTGGAAGGAGCCCGCATTTTCAGTTTCCGCTCCATGCCGAGGCAGATACAGATGCCTTGGAGCGGCCACGTTGTAAGGATAGACGGTGAACGCCTGCCCAAGCGACTATTCTACAGTGACGCCGCTATAGGTGTTCGCAGACAAGGCGGGCAAGTGCGTTGTGACAAGGACAACTTGAAAACATTCCTCAAACACCTGAAACTCAATCCCGTGATCTGGGACGATCTCGTCTGAAATCGGCAGGTGTCGTGCATTACCGTACAAACCGGTTCCGCATTCTCCAAAGGCCACTGCATAGAATGCCGCGGAACAACGCCGCAAACACAGCGCTTACCAACATGCCCACATTGTTCAGAGCACGCATCGGACATCCTCGGATCCATCATCATAACTCGCCCACCTCGACGCACATAGTGGCTGTCATCAGTAGTGTCCCGGAAGTACTCATCTACTTACTCCCCTTTCCCGCCACTGCCAGCAATGTGGACTCAGTTCCAACGTGTGTTCTTTACGGTCGCACATTTTCATCACATATCGACCCGATCAGTCACACGCGGATTTGTCGCCCTGCAACCGACGAACCGACGCCAGGACTCTCAACATAAACCCGTCCCTCCTGTTTTCTGTGCCTTAGTTTCCTCGGGACATTTAGTTGTCGCATAGGCCTATTCGGCCATATGCGTGTGCGCAAGAATCCTCAGTAAGACCACATCACAATACTTCACCGTGCCTGCGCACAGACGCACCCTAGGCTGCGCATGAACGTACTCAGTGCACATACACGACACCCCTGCGCAACATTTAGGACTTAATTCATGTGGCAGAAGTGCGATCCACTTTGCCACTGTTAGTATGATAGACGGAATATCGCTTGTGGTTAAGTGCAGGTCTCTTAAGTGGGAAAGCATGCCTTACGTCGTAGCCTGACCCATGAAGCAGGGGACAGGTCCCATGTGGTGCGCGCAGAGGGGTCCGTTGGTCTTGTCAATCACTGCACACAACTTCACTATCGGTCGACTTGGTTTTGGCAGTCAGCTGGTGCATGGAAAGGGAAGAAACAGTGAGACCGGGCTGACACAGCACATCAGCTCATTCCCCACTAATAAATCTGACGTCTTTTAACCTACCGCGACGCGCGTAGAGTTGTGGCTTGGAGGGCTGCCAACAGACGGGGTAATTAGGTAATTCTCAGGGCTGGTGGCCTGACTGCTATCAGTGTGGCCTTTCTGGCCTTCCCGCCTATGTGGTCTCCGAGACTTCCCTGAATAAAGTCTAACGCACGGGCCAGGTCGTGTGTGGGGAGGGGTGCGGCTAACTTTGTCAGCGACCACCCGCGCCTACTTCTGGTCGTCTTGGCTTTACCTTGTTACCAGAACATGCCGAGTGAGTGAGGAGGGGGTACGCCAGATCCTGCGCAAGTTTGCCTCAATAATTTTCGCCAAACTAACTCCATGATTTACATGGTGAAAGTCTTCGTTTACGACGATCGGACTGTTGGAGAACAAGGGATATGAAAGTAGAATGGAGTAGGTGCTGTGCAAGTCTACGCGTCTCCCTTAATCAGTAGTTGGCGTCTTTTTCCTCTAAATTGTAAGTGACAATTATACAGTGTCGCCGCACTTAGATAACCCTGTCTATTTGCAGGACTCAAAGACTCACACTTCCTCCTGACGTTTGTCAGATGTCCGTGAAAGTTCTCTCAGTGTTATGTAGTCCCAGATGTTTTAAGGCACCAGAATTTGACGAGTTTGAATCGTCGTCAAGACAGTAATAGAAACTTAATTGCCGTTTCTGAAATCTTATTTAAGTCTAACTCTCGTGTCACTTCGACATGTATAATTTGCTACCAGAGCACTGTGTCTGTTTATGATTTTCCCAAAGAGTATTTTTTAAGTTTGGAGTATATCTGGGTTTAAAGGTGGTAAGAGTTTTTTGCTTTGTCCAAGCAAGTTTGCGAACAGTTGTCTCATGCACGGAATTTCCATCATGATACGTCACAAACTCCGAATAAGGGGGTGGTCCTTAAGTCCTGTGTGTGCATACATGAAACTACTCCAGCATTACTTTTTTTAAACTGCACGCCAAAGCTTCCAGTCGAAGTATACATGCTAGTCTACAAAGCCTGCATTTTGAGTCGCACTTTTCTTTTCACTTCAGGTGTAGGATGTAATGCCGAGAGAACGATGGATATGCTTTGCATCCTGCGCGTTTACTCTAGAATCTGCCGACGGTCAGCCCCCTGGTGGCGAAGGAGTCAACCCGTTGTGCTCCCGGCCGGCCTTCCGTCTCCGACAGCCTCCTGCGACCTTCATTCGGCCTCTAATAAACTCTTAGCATCGGAAAACCGACCACCTGAACCGCGCCAGTTCTATCGTCGACCCCTTCCTGCCTTTTGCATCTCCTTTGCTACCCCTGAAGGCCGCCAACTCTTCAAAGAGGCCCTCGATATGGGCTTCATGGAGGCCTACTTTGACTTGGCTCCACAGCTTCGTACCCAGGTAGGCGCGTTCGAATGTGAAACAATTTCATCAATTTCAACGTGTTGATGTTCCCCAATGTGCATTTCGTAAATGATTTCATCCATAACCCAGTACTTAGACTGCTCAAACACCACCGTCTTCAACGGACATCACTATTTGTTGCTACATGGAAGTCGAAGGGAGTTGACCGTACCACTTTACCGTGAGGTCGGGTCAGGTGGCTCGTCGGCTGGAAAATTGCAACACATCAGTGCTGTACTAAATTTGATCCAAGTTGCCTGGCGTAAAGTACTAAGCTGACTGCTCTTTTGTCTGCCAATCTCTTCGAGTGGCAGCTCAAACCATCCACACTAACTGACGCTGATTGGCAGCTGATGACCATACCTCTGAGAAGTATCACCGACGAAGGCAGCGGAGGTGGAGTAGACATTCTAGACTCATCCGCCTCCGTCAACCATCTGCATCCCAGTGCCAGACATGGCCATTCAAGTCTCCCTCTTATTCGTGGTATTGGTAGTCAATTATGGGTTATCGGCGACTGCCTGGGGGAAGCTAGGCCGTGACAGCACAGCGAAGCGGAACGCCCGTATTGAGTCCTGCGATCAGATCACATGGGTAAACACCACTCTCATGTGACGACACCTGTCCTAAAACGTTGGCCTCTCGGTCGTGATGACGACAGCGACTTCCCGATTTCGACGGATTCCCGAAAACTTGAGCGTATCTCTACACGAGGTCTCGTCCTCACTTTACTAAGGTTTCATTTAGAATTCGTAGGCACATCCCACAAACTTTCCACCACAGGCGGTTTTTTACCCGGGAGTCAACACTGCATGCGTGTTGGAAACAATCTACCGATGGGTTTATGTTCCTTATCGACTTCAGTGAGTGTCTGTTTAGGCCGGCCGGCCGGTTTCGATTATCATAGTTAATTACGTAGTTAAGAAACATTTTGCCCAGGGACGACCCCTTTCGAAAGGCCCGCTGTCTGCTATCTCCGCGGTCGTGGAGGTACTTCTCAAGGGCTTCTCTCTTCGTCTATTTGCTTACCCGTATTTTTTCTGGGATGAGGAATAACGCGAAATTTAAGACTGTTCACAATTTCGATGTGCTGCAAGATCTCCAGACTTAACGATACCTAGAATCCTGGTAGAAAAGACAGTTCCTCCTACTCGCCCACTTAGCTTGTATTTCCCACTCCCCAAGGGTTTTTTTCGTTCCAGAATAAGCGGATGTCTTGTGTATATGCTATGCGGGGAAGCTATTGGCTACTGAATTCCACTGCTCTTTCACACAGTGCCAAACATGTCGTATCCTCAGCCAGACGCCTATCGTGATCCGAGATTGACTGTACAGGCACGACATTATTGCGCCCGTTTATCCACTGCACAACCCTCAGACCTAGTTGATTTAAGGTCTACTGCACTTTGCCATTACTCTAACCGTTAAGAACACAGACTGATTTTCCTCTCGTCTCCCATCGCAGAACTATGCTCAGGAATACGTAGTTCTTCGCCAATGCTTTCATTTCGAACTAGCCGTCCAGGACTTGTTTTTGTCTCTTCCAGCATCTAGGTCGTCATTTTCCAGTCTCACAGAAACTCTGGCCGAGGTCACGCAAATCCTCCGAACCTTGTCGAGATCATATATTTTAAATCGCAGGGCTGAAGTAACTGTTGGTAGTTTTATATTTCAAAGTTTAATTCGCCTTAAGGGCTAAATACCAGTGAACGGAAGATCTATTACTTCGGACAGGTTGGAGTTATGTGTGACGTTTTGGCTAAAAATGGGACTGGTTGCATACATTTCGGAATCCTTAATATCAGGGAGTATGTCAGCGTCCACTGCTTCCTTACTAACTTCTAAGGCAGGGAACACAGGTGACGACCCGCCTTGCAAATGTCAAAGCATACATCGCTGCTGTACATGAACGACTGAGCGGTGCCCGCAGTCTGTTTTGAGCCTTTATACAACACCGCACGATCCCGTCACTAATCCAAACCGCGCGCAAGTCAGTACTACCTCTCCAAGTAATGCTGGTCCTCGTCAAGTACAACGGACGAGTTATCACGCGGAGGGCTGAGACAGTTTGTATGGCTTAATCCTGGTGTCAGCCTTTTGTGTCAGGTTATGCAGTGGTTAGAGTGAGGCAAACAAGTTTTCCCTACAACCTACTTATGCTTGGGTGACTGGAGATCTGGCCCAGCCAACCAGGATCCCTCACCAATGTGCCATTTACTTAGTGGTATTGACATGTCTTATTGTATCAGCCGTCTGGTGCAAATGGCACGTCCTACTGCACATGGTCCTCCGGTCATTTGTAATTTCAGACAAAATAACTGGATTTGGGTCACCCCGGTAAGAGCTAACTTTGTGTTTGCAAATGTTTTCCAGGTTCATTATTTACACGTTTCATCCTACTGCTCTTTGATCCAGCCTCAGCTTACTGTCCCTGCCTACATTGTTTTAGGTGCAGCCCTCCTACTGCGGTCTTTCCGCCCTGGTCATGGTTCTCAACTCCTTTGAAATGGACCCAGGCAGAGTGTGGAAGGCGCCTTGGCGGTGGTACCACGAGGACATGCTTACCTGTTGCATCTCGCCCGAGGCCCTTGCTCATGGCATAGTCCTGGAGCAGTTCACCTCTATTGCCAAGTGTAACGGGTTAAATGTAAGTTCTGCGCTTTTCCCCTTCAAACAAATTGTTATCCTGTTCGTGGAACTGAATGTAGGCGTTTCGATTTATAGTCCTCACAGGTGGTCCCATTGTGAAAAGCGGTACTTAATCTAGGCCACAAGGAGGATGGACTGCACAGACCACCCCCTTGACGTCGTCAGGCGGCCGTACCCCAAACGGCGATGGGGGACCTTAAGTTTGAAGCGGGGTTAAGTTGACCGTCGAGCGAACTGTGCACCATTAAGACACGAGCTCACGCCTTTCTCGCCTCTTTGACCTAGAGCGCGTTTCGTTGCTTTGTGACTTCCTAAGCTGATTTTGTGATTACGTTAGTTACAATTAGATGACACTTCTCATGAAATTTAAAGTTTACGGGACAACTTGCCGCAGGTGACCAATTTAAGGCTAGTTACATCAACGCTTAATCATGGGGAGTACATAAAAGTAGCAGCAAATACAGCATCTTAGTACTTTGCTAATTATTCTTTCGTGCGTAATACATTGGGAATCTCGTCGGACATTAGAATGGCTGGATTAATCGTAGTGCCTTGTACGATGTAATTGGCAAGCACACAGTCAAACCTCCCATACTTTGTGAGTTTCTTCTTGAACCTGTGCCAGTTTCTTTTGATAAGCATTACGAATTGCCGTAAAATTGAGATCTCGGCCATTCTCAGTGTCGCAGCCGGGGAGGCTGGCCGTTGTCTAAAAATCCGATTTCTGTGGCAAGCGTAATTCGAGTCGTATCTGTTTTGGCTGATGAGCAGAGGGCATGATCCTGCAAAAGTATGCTATCCACTCGGCATCGATGAATGTCACTATAAACAATGGTGTCTTTCACGATGTTGTTGATGGCATCCTTTGCTTATTTCCAGATGGACCACTCTCCGAATTCGATGACTGTCCAAACTATGAAGCGTGGGTAGTTCTTGAAAGTGTTTATTTTAGCAGTGGGGAGTTCTCACATGTAACCATCCAGGTCCCCTTCGTCGGTTTATCGAACTTTAAAATCCCATCGTATCAGTGGATGCCCCCCACATGATTGTCGCAATAGACGCACCTTCTAGCAACTAAAGGCGTTTTATAATTAGTTTTCTACATGAAAGGTCTCATCTCAAAGCTGAGTAGCCGAATGTCGAAGTCTTCCACTCGTTACCTAGTCATATGTCGAGGGAGTATTGACAGATGCGCTCTGTGAAAGGTTTCCGGCAGGCATATGATGGTTCATTTTATTGGTTGGCGACCATGGTCATGGGGATCGTCATCCTCCGCTCTTTATTTCCGCGCCTGGTTCTATCACCAATAATTCACCACAGAATGATCTTGCTAGTATTGAAAATTCTTCCTAACATTTCCCTTCCACGACCTTTTTACTACTTCCCTCCATATCCGCCCATAGCCCTACGGCAGACGGGAATTATCCCAACATTTATGTCGAACGAAGTGGTATAGAAGGGTGACAGCAGGCCACGTGCATTCGCCTTCACCTTTAACTCGCAGTGAAAGGATGCAAGTTTTTGCCTACTTCGACATCGTGTTTTGCGGCATGAAATTCCACAAATGTACAAGTCAGCATTTGTAAGGATGAAGTGCTCCACTTGTCGTAAAATAACGTACTTTTTCATATCTGGCCCCGCCTGATTTTTTTCGACTGTAGACTTCCCTCGTTTGCATTTAAGGTTCTGTCACAGCTGGGCGCGCAAAAACTTGCGACTCCGATCTGTGACACATGTCGGGACAGGGCATTATCCAGACATAGGGAAACGTCAGTTTTTGCCGAGAACTGTGTCGCCTTCCTTTAATAGAAGAAATTCAAAACATCTGCTTTGGGAAAAGGCTTTCTGGTCGCCAAATGAGTCTAGTTAGTTGAAGTTACGGCATCCCATCCATCTTGTCCGGATTTCCGTCGCTGCATTTCATGAGTTTAGCTGCCTGCTTTAGATAACAGATTATTGTAATCACAAACTCGTTGAACAGGCTACTTCCCTAACCCTAGTCCGATTAGCCGCTAATGCTCGGCTGGTCTTTTTGCGTCAGTCATTAAGACCAAAACTGTTAAATTCTGTTTTTATTGGGACGTGAAAATGCATGTTTGAAGAAAATAACGATGGAAATTTTGCTTCGAAGCGTATCGCCAGGTTCGGACCGATTAATTTCTTGCCGGTCAGATGCCAGATACATTTGAACAACGGCTGGAGGGACCCAGAGATGCTGCCGTCCCGCACATCTTCTCGGGCAGAGTCAAGTTTAACAAGGCACTGTTGTCATTGGACAATGAAGTTTCAGATTAGCATGCTTTTGGAATTGAGTCCGAATTCAGCCTGTTGGCGTGGTTTTGCTAACCTGAACTGTTCTGTTGCATTTAGATTGAACTTTCTACGAGTTTTCTTCACTCCCCTTCATTGCATCTCTTTGCTGCCATATAAGTCTTATCGACCGGTTTTTTCAGTCCCTTCTCCAGATTCTTTTGTCCCCCTTTCAGACAGGGATTATTCTCGATCCCTCCACACGCAGGGCTATTCACCAAAGTGTCTAATTTGAACATGAACCTGTCTGATATACAGCTTTTTGACAGTAGATCCCATTAGAATTCGTCCTTGTATTCTCATTTCGTGGCCCTTACCAACTTTCTGAGAACATCTAGTTCTCCACTGGGCCTAACATCGATATTCATATATTACTTACTACCTTCTCTCTCACCCTGTGTCGTCCTCGATCTTCCTCTTCCCCTTTCACCTGTTTTCGTCCTTCCTCATATTCTTCGTCGTCTTCATTATTTCATCTTCTGAACTTTCCTGTTCTATTTCCTCATCCTCATTTTGTCCACTTCCTACGCAGGTTGACCTTCGTCAACCCGTGGCGGCAGGTGAACCTGTGGAGGTTTTCCGTTCCATCACAGCCCGTCTCTGCTCCCAGCCTCTGGCTACCTCCGGCACCATCCTAGTCGTCTGCTTCGATCGACGTTCTCTCAAGCAGACAGGCACTGGCCACTACGCCCTCATCGGTGGCTATCACCCGCAACGTGATCTGGTCCTCCTGCTGGAGACAGCAGCCTTCAAGTACCCGCCGCATTGGGCGCCACTCACCAGCATTTGGACGGGCATGCGGGCCATTGACAAGGAGACGGGTCAGCCGCGTGGCTACATGCTCATGACCAAGGCCTACCACAATAGACTAGGATTGTCTTCTCCCCCGCCACTGCCTTCTTCCGCATCATCCAGTCCCGTCTTAAACTTCTCGGAACCGACGGAAACGGTACAAGTGACCGCCTCCGGTCCGGACCGTTTAGGCAGCCCAGCGGTGACGACCGCCCAGCCAGTCAAGTCTCTTCCCGCCCTGACGGCCATGTCAAAAGGAGTTGGTGAGGAGGGCGCTGTGGCTGCCGCGCCAAAGTGTCTGCGTGTTTTCAGGATTTCTGATGCCACGTACCAGGTAAATGCGCTTGCCTGCTTTATCTCTTGGGGATTCACGGCATAAATTTCTTTCGCATAAATCAAGTGCGTAAGGATTAAGCCAGCTATTTCCCCCGCTCTTTGCAAACTCAGTTCGTTAAATGTCCTTGGGATTTTTTTAGAAACTAACTATCGAGGATATTCGTACTGCCTAGGTGGCCGTTTCACAGTGTCGGAGCTTGACAGTTCTTACTTTGTGTATTTCTGGTCGTTCAGGCCCATCGATTTCTTAGTCTGTAAGCAGACCGTATCGGCTGTTAAAACTTCATGTTAGGCCCAGTGAAGGACATCGTGTTACGCTTGTGCCATGAGAACATTTTGCCATGGAACCCGGCATAGTAGCAACTACGACAGCCATACACTCGTTATGTGGCTCAGGTACAGCTGTAATGCTTCTCTGTTGGTGATTTTTCTTCGTTTTATGGGGTCGTGTGTGAGAGTCCTAGACTGGAGCTCCGGGCAAAATCAGTCGCCCGTATCTCCTTCTGTAGTTGTGCCGCCTTTGTCTTTGTCGGCAATGTTATTCTGCAAATAATGGCACTCCCACCTAATGGGATCCGAGCCGAATGTAGGGGCACGCCTAAGGACGGCTCCGGCCTCGCTAGCCGTCGCTCTTGTTGATGGTTAAAATTCTGGTCAAATGTTTCTTGTGGACCGGGGGACGTGGGGGCACGCCTAGGTGCGGGTTTGCGCCGTGTCAGCCACCTGCGTCCTCTCCCACGTCCGGTCTTCTTGACTCTGTCTTGACACCAGGCCCAGGTGGGTGGCGGGAGGAGACAGTACAGCAGACGCTGCACAAGTCTACCACTATAAAAGAAATCCCGCGCAAGTCACCGTTCCTGCTCTCACCCTGCTGTGGAGCACACGGTGGACATCGTCGGTCACGACGGCCAAGTGGTAATTATGTAAATTCCGTGAACGTTAGGAATAACTACACCATTCTCCCCCTTGGTGGTAGCGCTTTTCGTGTGAACCATCTGCTCTATCACCCAACTTGTGGTCATGGGCTGGAAATCTCCGCCAGCAGAGCGCCTATTGAGAAGTCGGCGATTGTATCACTGTGAGCGGCTTTCTGACCGTGATTTTTATAGCATGCCTACCAATCACACTTGAGCAGTCTGGTGGCTTGCTTTTGATTTCTTCTGTATGAACTGTGCAGTTATTTCATTTGGTTCACAAGTAGGCATAATAAGGGCCCTAGGTGAAGGCCAGTCTCGTTGAAAAAAACCATCCGAACCTTGATGGAACCGGTATTTCGCTATCATTTCGGCAATCTTATCGAAATTAAGATGGTGCTAAAGGCTTCCAACACAAAAATCAACCCGTCTAATCCTTGTAATTGAAGGCATGCTGTGCATACTTGGGTCGGCGTGCGCACCGTGGAGGCCCCTATGTTCGCATAGATACAGCAAAAGGAACAGCCGTCCTGTCATAATATGCTTTGGGCAAATGAATAAGCGCGAGGCAGGCTGTACTCCTTGAACGATTGCATTTGGGATTGAGACCACATATATTGAAACATTCTACTCGGTCAGTTGTGTTTTAGGGTTGTCTCTACTATTTTCAGCTTGCCTTTCCCTTTGGCTGGCGAGGCAGCTGAGCAACCTCATAAGCGCATTTATTTTCATCTAGTTGATCGTGATGTGTCTAATAACCAGTGTCTATATCCATAGGAAACCCTGTGCGTAGGTTTGTCTGCCAGCCCGAGGTTTCAGGCCTTGACAAACTCCACCAGCGCCGAACTCCATTGGTCAGTTCCCGGTCTTCCTGTTAGCTAATCTCAGTCCTCTCTTCATAAACTCTGTTGTTGTGCAACATGGCGAATTCAGTGGGACGTCTAGTTAAAACATTGCAAATTGGTACGAATTGCGTCAATTCCAGATCTTTTCGTCGGTTCGGGTAAACTGTTGCCATCACCAACGTGTACTTGACCGTTTTTGGAGCCTTCTGCTCATGCTTGTTTTACAGAGTTGGCTTCCCTTGGCTGCACATGTGTATTGTGAGTTGGTCTACCTGACTCAGGAATTCGTTTCCGTGTGCTTAGTTCGGTAATCTCCTGTCCCGTTAACCTAATGCCGTGCACGACCGGCTAAGGTCATACCCGTTCGCTAACTTCTTTTGAGTACTGCGTGACCCCCGTTTGTGTCCTTTGCGTCGTGGTTACATCCAGCAACCCCGTCTAATCCTATAATTCATGCACGCTAAATGAAAATTCATCCTAACACTTCCCTTCGGCTCAGGTACAGCTGTAATACTTCTCTGTTGGTGACTTTTTTCGTCTTATGATATTGTGAGTTAAATGAATTCACAAAGTGTGTTACCCTTCACCTTACGTGCTAGCAATACCGGTTTGGCACTTCATTCGCGTAAAGTCTTGTTCAAGGTCACAGTTACATTGACCTGACTGGCTGCGTCACTACTTAATCCCGCCCCACTGCATTGCAGGCCTTCACCTCACCAGTGTCCATGATGGATGCTTCCAGTGCTGGTGGCCGTCTGCGTCAGGTTGTTGAAGCCTGGTGCACTCATATGTCCTCCACGCCGCTGGACCGCTTCGGGGATTCGGACTGCTGTATTTCCCAGCGTTTCTCCGTCCAGCTCTTCACCTCGGCACCCACAAAGCCTTGCACATGTGTACTAGACTCTCTCTTTGACCACCTTCTGTTCCTCCTCTTGCGCCACCGGCCGCCCACTTTCTTTTTCACCTGCCAGCCCCTCTGGTCACAAGGCAGCGGCGGTGGTGGCTGTGATCCCCCCTCACAGGCCTCTGACACGAACCATGCATCGCAGGTCATCTTCGAAATGGTCTCGTCAGCAGCAGGTCGACGAGCCCGTCTCTCTCTGGAGCGCCTTCCTTCGGAGTCCTTCAAGTGGCTGACTACGGACGGCCCCCTCAAATTTGATGCAGCGAATTCACTCCGCGGAAGTCCAGCCTGTGCGCTGCCTCTTGTAACGGACGCCAAGATCCGAGGCACCCTTCTCTTGACCGCCTTCTTTATTGCATTTCCATACCACACAGTCTGTCCCCCATTGTCGCAAATCTCCGCCAAGGTTGGCCGACAGGACCGCCTCATCGATGCATTCCAGAGTTCAGATTACATGCTGGACCGACTTCCCGGCATCTCGACTCAGACCTGTTTTACCCCCCTCACACCGAACACCAAGGCGGAGTTGGTAACACTCTCGGAAATCCTCGCAACCATTATCTCCAATCGCCGTGATTCCGGCTCCTGTCGTCTGGGTGGGAAATAGAAATGGTAGACCGACACCCAGATATTGTTCTGTCATTATCCCGAATACTGCGAAAATTGTGACTTATTTTTAGACTTGTATATATTCCTAAGAAACTGTACAAGACGATGCCCTGATTTTTGCACCGCACTCTTGAGAGGAACATGACTTGAGGTGATGCATTCGTGGTATTAACTGAGCTGAGGTTGCCGATCATTTGTCACTGCTCTCCAAAGCCACACCCGTACATAACAAGCGGTCAGATTAGGATTTGTCTGAAGAGCACCGATTCCGTTGATAAGTTGACTGTTAATAAGACTGTCACTGTCTTGGATGCTATTTGGTTTTCCATTTGTAAAATCTCCAGACTTTATTTGCCTCAAAGGGATCGGGTTCCGTTACCGGGGCGACCTGCATTGCGACGGATTCACAGGCGCCCCATCGAAATGTGCGATCACAGTGAGTGAAAATGGGTGTTGTGCATTCATTTTTGACGGATGCCGTCCGTGTCCCGACGGCGTCTGTAATGTGGTAGGTACGGGCATGCCCGACCAGCATTAACCTGGACAAAATGGTGATGTTACGATGAGGGCAGGTGAGATCGATTTTTTGGTGACAGGATTTGGCGTTTCGATAAGAAGGGGGAGGGGTATATCGGTCGTCTCGAGACTGGAACGAATACGGTGTCCAAGTCCGCGCGTCGACAAGGGAGACATTGGTTGATTGGATGCTATCGGTTTTGGTTGGCTATATGTCCGTCTTACACGCTTGCCGTCTCGCTTTCATGCATCGGCTTGGTTTCGAGGACTACTTTTTCGTGATTTGCATTGAACATGCAATTCTAGTCACCATGGACCGGACCAAATTTAGCAGTCCACAACAAAACGAGCAACGGTGGGACAAATTGGGAAGTAATAAGATTCCGACTCAGTATTTTCGGCGGGAAGAGTAAGCCGGAAAGGCGTTTGCAGTAATTTAACACTCACCAGTTAGACAGGTATGTTTGCCCATCTAATTTTAGCACAAGTGGTCGTTTCCAGTTCATTGGTTGACGTGGAATTTGTCGGTTTTCCGCAAAGAGGAGTCTTCAATGACCGGGTGCGTAACTTCCTCGCGGATGTCCTCTTATCTCATCAGTTGGCCTTGATTACATCCTGATTTGCATTGGCTGGAAGTCGGTATACTCTCAATTAGTATCGTGTCCTTGCGCACAACTGTAAACGGTTCTGGAGGATTATGTTACCGGCGCCTGAAACAAGCGCAAAAGTTTGGGCTGATATTAAAATTGAGCTCCTCAGTCGCAGTCTTGTTTTTAAAAACGCCCATTTTCCCCCACGCACTTGCAGTTATTTCGCCGTCCTCAGCGAGGGCCATCACTGATTGTGACTCGCGCCTGGACCGAATTATAGTAAGGATGAATCAACTTACCTTACTGTCCCCTCTATGTTCCAGTGGCAGGCGCGACTGCAGACAACTGAGCAGGATACAAGGTACAAAATGGTCGACCGGACGGTTTGCCCTATTCATGCGGGTCCTAATAACCCTATTAATCGCCATCCGTTCCCCCCCCCTCAACGGGCCGCGCGGGAGTTACGCTGGACCAACACGGGGCCTGATCAGGATACGGGACGGCTTATTGGGCTGCGTATTCTAAACAAATGCCCTACCTAGGGATGTGGTGGCACACTTAGGCGCGGGTTGACGCCGCACCAGCCATCAGGGCCCGATGCCTCCTCCGGTCTCCTTAATTCTCGACCCCAGGCCCGGGTGAGTGGGGGGAGGAGAGTGCGGTAGATACAGTGCAGTTCTACTATCACTATAAACCAATTCAAGTGCAATTCGCCATTCCCGCGTCCATCATGCTGTGGGGTACACGGTGGAAATCGTCAGAAATGACGGTCGAATTGTCGATAGTTCCTGACTTGACGCTTTTTATGCGTTAGGACTATAATGCAGTTACGTCAATGAGGTGCCATCGCAAGCTGGTGCCGCGTTTCATTGTTGAGACAGCCCACCTCGTGACGAGATTCCAGGTTTCGCCGTTTTAGCCCCAGAACCTGGGCAGTATTTCAAACTTTGCGCTTTACTAGTCCCCCTTTGTCGTGTTCTAGTGGCAAGACTGCACCAAGTGCCTCTAAAATGTGTTCGGGCCCGGTAGCTGTGCGGTTATATTTCCGATGCATGAGTGTCAAAACACGACTAGTTGTGCTGTACAAAGGGGTTAAGCAGCGTCTGGTCAGCTCGGGACAAAAAATGCGAACCATTAGGGGAGCCAAAACCACAAGTACAAAGACACGCATACAAAACGTAGTGCAGTCTTGAGTCTCCTACCTCTCCCGCACACGGCTGTCTACACGCTTGACCACGCACACCTTTCCTGTCCTATAGGCATGAACTGCTTACAAAACCAAGGAACTCAAAGCCGACCTGTGAGGATGGGCAGTTGACTGGCAAGGCACTCCACCTCACTAGGAAAGGATTGTTTTAACCAGTGAGTCCGCCGCACACTGCAGGTCTCAATGAAACCCAACAAAAACCCACACTGATTCACCACTTCCATCACTGTAGAAACGTCTGGTGTACTTCTGTAGTCGGTAATGCGAGCCATCAAGAATCAACAAAGTTCCACATAATGCGCGTCAGTTTTGCCGGGCACCGGGACTTTTTCCCCCATTGCTCGATGGTTACGGCGTTGGACTTCTAACCAGCAGGTCGCAGGTCCGAGGCTCAGGGGTTGGGGATGGCTGGTTGACGACGACTAGCGAGCCAGAAACGGTCATCGCAGTCTCCGCCGGCTTTTTCGGCAACGTCATAAACACCACAGTCCCTCGGCCAAGTCCCATTTAGGAGAAGAGGATGGGAGACACCAAAATTTGGCCTTATTCTGAATGGAGTTCTGGGCTATTATCTCACGTGACAGTGACCACTAGCGAGGGTAGTCCAGCCTGAGGCAGTCTCTGATATTGACTGCTTCTGTTGATTTTTATGGGCAAGTTTAAGAGGTTTTGTTTCGAAGTGGATTGCTGCATTACACGAGACAAGGGCGGCTGTGGTTGTCGAGATGCGTATGCGCGTGCGTGTCATAGTTGGCCAGTCTAATATTAACTCGTCTGCGCACGTCTGCTGGGAAAGTAGATAACCTTGACAAGGCAGGACCACGAACAAAGACAGTGCAGCGGACGATGATGACGGTCGGCTGCAAGATTAAAAATCGCCCCACGCAGACCGGTAAGAAACGAACTTCATTCGACTTATAACTGCAAGCCACGCTACCAGCCCCGCGGGTCCTGTGCTTGTGGAATCCAGTCCTTGTCTGCAACCGAAGCTCTCGCCTGCGATGAAGGGTCAGGCTGTTTGAAAAGGGTGCGCAAATATTTTCCAGCAATAGTGATGGTCGTCTCAGATTTTCTGGTCTGCCCTGTGACCTTAGGGACTCACAATGGCGGCGGCCTTACGGTTCTGCAGGGTTTATCCCTTCTGATGTAGTGTGGCCGACAGACAGGGGTTCCCAAATCAAAAGTCAAGGAAGACGGATTGAGTTGGACAAGCCTTACTGCTGTGAATGTGCATACACAAAGCTCCGCAAGCAGTGGCCGCGAGCGCGCTCTCCAAGCCAGTTGTTGCCTGCGTCCGTTGTCGAGGTGCCCAGGCCCGACGCGTGTGTGCACCTTTCGTTGTCTCAGCGTCCGCCAGCGAACCAGAGGGGGAACAGCGTTGATTGGCTTCGAGTGCTCGCGGAGCTAGTGACAAGCCTCGCGCGTCATCTGCAAGTATATCTGGACTCATAATTGCAAAACAGGCGGTCGAGACGATCAGTCGAACGACAACAATCCACATCTCCATGCACTTCCATCCACCCCACAGGCTGCTATAGTGGTCCCACCCTCTCCATCAGCCTGAAATATTCGTTCAATTCTAGACAATCCAAGAAACAACCAGGCGGAAAGGAGGGCGGCGACAGCCTAACAAGGATTGGCTCTCTACAAGGTGGACATTACTGCTCTCCGCAAGCCCCACTTCTCCTGGCAAGGAAAACTGGAGCAAGTGGGTGCCGGCTAAAGCTTTCTGTGGAGGGCCACCCAAGGGCATTTGGAACGTGATCGTGGAACGACCGCCCCATCTGCCGCAAGACACCAAGAGCTGACTCATGGAAATTACTCTGCCTCTCCGGGAAGCCAAATTTTCCACCATCGACAGTGTCAAAACCCCCCAACGAGCAGATACGACTAGACGAAGAACAACTTCTACGAGGACCTGCATGTACCCCTGGCGACTGTGCTGAAGGCGGGTAAAGTGGTTGTCCTCGGCTGGCCTGAAAATGCTGTCTGGAGGAGAGTGCTGGGTACCCAGAAAACCAGAGGTTGTAACGACAACGGTCTCCTCCTTCTACGAACCTGACAGAACACTATCTCCCCCTGGCCAACACATTCTCTTGCCTTCCGACGTGGGAGAATGTGACTTGGATGCATCCCCGATCACGACGCTGGCAGCTACTGAACTTCGTTATCATCCGGGGAGAGGTCAACAGGACGCGTTGGTTACAAATGCGATCTGCAATTCCGATGGCTTAATGAATCACTGCCTCATTTTCTCCAAACTGCATACTTTATGACCAAGACAAAATATAATCCTAGGTAACCAGTGTGTGGATTTGGAATCCATTTGTTCAGACCAGTGTCTTTGAATCGAGGTTAGCTGTCTATCAGGGTATCTGCCAAGACACTTCGAACAAACATCGACCATAAAGTTTTTTGGCTTGTCTCAAAGAGGCATTTGAAATCAGCACATTTCAAGTTTGTAATCTGGGGCTCTAAAACGTTGGGTCTCCGAACAGTGACAAAACCTCTACTGTCTTTTACTCACATTCTCGGAAAAGGCTTCGTGAATCTACCACAAACGTGGTGTGAGCTTTAAACCCAAGTGAAGTTAAAATGGTATTTAGATGTGCTGCTAATCAAAAAGCACGCAAAACTGGAACATCGATGACCGTTTTCACTCGCAACACCGTCCCACATTTCGGATGGCTGCCCTTTTGTTCCAGGTAATATTTTTCATGAGTCCCAAACGGAGTGATATATATGGGCCGGGGAAACGACCGCATAGCCAGGGAAACAATCGAGGCTTGGCACACGGGGACAACCTCCATCAACCGTTGTGTGGCTCTTCCCGCTGCCTACCAAGCCCTTCGGGGGCAATTCAGTAAACAAAAGAGCAGACGTGCACCTAGGCTAAACATGAATCCAGACATGAGCGAGTCCATGGCGGATGCACACTCAGCCAACCCTCAACCGGGTTCCGACGAAGGCGCAGTCCTCACCACAGCCGGTCCATCTACTAGTCCGGCGGACGAGAAAACGGACAGTCGGTGCGGCGTAAACAAAATTGCCAGGCTTGGACGACAGCTACGGTCAACGAAGGTACTAACGACGGCCACCAACGTCTCAACGACGGCCCCCGATGTAGATTGAGTACATTCCGTCACCCTCCCGCCCTCCCCCCCGCCCGCTACAGTTCATGTGTGCATGCGGGTGGTGACCACTAAAGCTGATCCAGCACCCCTTCATCTGGCGAAAAGACGCTCTAGTACTCCTTCATCGCCCCTTCCTTCCTCCTGACCTCATATGTAAGAAAATTTGTCTTGACAAGATTGTCAGCCACCTATAAATACTGTGAGGCGCGATACCACACTCACCACCGACGACAAAAGCTTGTTTGCATTTTAAACGTCAAGGCAGTAAAACTATGGTTCCCGAGATCGCAATTTCTTCTCATATATATATATATATATATATATATATATCAGCGAGGAGGGACGACAGAGAATGCGGGTATATTGATACAGCACTGTTTCGGGCTTATTCTGCCTTCATTCAGCCAATCATAACCCTGACCACCAGCAGCTGCGACCAGAAACACAAACATGCGCACAGACGCACCTGGCGCAGTCGGTCCACCACTGAGGCCTACCAGATGGGTCATAAGCAATTCATCGAACCGAAGTTCATCAGTGCCTCGCCACCTGTCATTCTCTGTCGCTGCAGATCGGGTATTTATCAATCAGGAATGGGCGCACACCGATCTATTGGCTTCACAAAGCAAACAAGCTCCGTATGTGTG
>CACRXP010000181.1:145893-172282 GCA_902702965.1 Spirometra erinaceieuropaei | reverse complement strand
TAGGAGCTAAGCACTGTATATGCATGCCAAAGTGCACGCAAGGCTAACTGACGTACTGGAATAGCCTTGGACTAAAAAAATAAGGTTTAGTTGAGGCAGGAGTAGAGGTTAAAATGAGCTGTAAACTTATTTTGGTCCAACTGCGGTGTAGTGGCACCCTCCGGTTTGGTATCCTTGAAGCCATCTGTGTAGATCTCGCCAGATTATTAGGCAGTCTGCGTTGTTTGCATCAGTTCTTCGTGTTTATGTTTATATGAATTAAAAACGGGCATCCCTTTAAATTTAATTGGAAACGAGTAAAATTCTTTGGGAAACTATAAATTTTACTGTGCGAATTTCCAAAGCTGGTTCCCCAGCTCGTCTTCAGACTATGGGTGTGCAAAAAAAATAACTTCTAAACTTAGTCTAACGAAGGATTCCATGATTGGTTAACATCTGTGCCAGCGCGTGTTAATTGAAATTTGTCACCTCCTCGGCACTGGCTGCGCTCGCTTCCAGTTGTCCTTGAAAAATTTTATGTGGCCTCTAAATCGACATGCCGACTGATGTATGCCTTATCTAAGTGCATTGCTTCCAGGAGTTCGCGGCCTTTCCTGACTGGGCAGGCGCCAACAATGCGAGTGTGCTCCCATGCAAATTTGTGCCCAGTGTCCAGTGTATGCATAGCCACCTGGGATTTATGGTCGCGTCTCCTCACCGCTAACTGATGTTCATGTATGCGGATTGGGGCAGATTTCCCGGTCTGGCCACAGTAGACGGCATCAAAACTGGCACATGAGATCTTGTAGACAACACCTTTTCTATCAAAATAGCCGACATTGCCCATAGGGCGTATGAGCTGCGTACGCAAGGTGGTTGCAGGTGGGCGTGCTACTTATACATTATATTCTTTCAGCTGTATTTCGACGGGTTCAGATACAACTTGCGCATGGGAGAGTCCAATAGGTGAATGTTTTTGGTGCTTGGGGGGCCATAGTTTTCGAAATACCTTTCTTTTTAAACCTGCGCTTCATTCAGTGACGTACAAGGTCGCGCGGGTATGCGTTGTGGAAAAATAATTTGAAGAGGTATTTCATTTCTGCTTGATAACTTGTTTCATCAGAACAGTGAGTTTTTGCTGTAAAATGTACTCAGTTTGTGAGAGACAGGGTGGTTACTCTCAAAAATGTAGGATGACCTCTGGATATGCCCCTTTGCGGCAAATTTATATGTGAAGTGAGCCGACAACTTTTCGACATACAGGGACATCAAGGAATGGGAGTTGTCCATCAATCTCTGTTTCGAATGTAAAGTTGATTCCTGAAAATATAGACTTAACACTGGTATGAAGCAGACTCAACTGATTTTACTTGACGATGAAAAAGTGTCGTCTACATATCGCAGCCAGTTTTAAGTTAAGCGTGGGAGGAGACATAAATTCTAATTTCTGCAGTAAGGCCTTGGAGGTGAGGAGACGAGACCATATATCTCAGGTGACTATGCACACACTGGACACTGGGCACAAACTTGCATGGGAGAACACTCGCATTGTTGGCGCCTGCCCAATCAGGAAAGGCCGCGAACTCCTGGAAGCAATGCACTCAGATGAGGCATACATCAGTCGGCATATCGATTTAGAGGACACACAAAATTTTTCAAGGACAAATGGAAGAGAGTGCAGCCAATGCTGAGGAGATGACAAAAGACCATTGAAGCGCACTGGCGCAGGCTTCGGCCAAACACAGATTCACCTGTTCGACACGGTTTAATATTTAACTGTTTTTGTACATAACCCAGAAGTTTGACGACGAGCTGGGAACCCGTCTAGAATATTTACGTAATAAAGGTTATTTTGTTCCCAAAGAATCTTATATATTTCCACTTAAATTTCTTGGGATGTCCGTCTTCCAATAGACACACATCCATATAATGGTAGGGGGCGCTCACCGATCGTTCTTACGCAACTCGCTCGTTCCGTTGTGCCTTATGGACTCTCTCTCTCTCTCGAGCCCAACGAGCAGCCGCACAGCGGCGCATGATATAGACAGAATGATATTACCATTGTATATTCCCGATCGAAAACCGACAGGGCAACGGACTCGTGGGCCGGTGGGTAGAGGCGTGGACTTCTAAACCAACAGGTCGAGAGTTCGAGCCTCGAGTGTGCCACATTTCGGGACTGGGTATGATTGGTTGGCGACGGCTAATAGGCCAGAAATGGCCATTCCAGTCTCCTTTGTCTTTGTCGGTAATATCATTCTGCATATATAGGCAGCTCGGTAAGAGTACAACAGGCCAGACGCAGACAGCTGTTTCACGGTCGTTACCGATCATCAGTACATCATAGGCCTTATAAAGTGAGGTATATATGCATGTCAAGTGGGCGTTTGACCCTCACTGTTGTGGTTAGGATCTCACTTGATCCCATTCTGTCCACCCGCCAGCTACCTACTGGCGGTTTGATTCTGCAGTCCCACTCGATCGATACCGCATGGTTAGCTTACTAAAACAAGATTAGATAACATATCTAACTTAGCTACTTGCTGGATAAGAAAGGAAAAGAGAACCATGGGGAGCTCGAAGCACGCGCAGGGAAGCAAGTGAAGGTGGCATGTACACACTCTCCCCCTGACAGAGCCACTTCCAGGATTAAGAGGGTAAGAAGGAATGATTCGTCAAGTCTTTAGGCGCTTGATTGGAACCATCTTATTCCTTTGCTTTTATCTCTTTCTGTCTCATGAATCGACGCACGAAATCTCTAGGGTAACCGTTCTGGGAAAGAAATTCGAACAGGTAATTTAGCTCGACTTCTTAGCTTTTTAGTCTGAACAATGTGTTTTTGCTCGATGTAGCAGACTTTTGATAGTACGTCGCTTGTAAGTGATTGGGCTGTTGCTCTCGTAGTGTAGAATTACTTTCGTATATGCTTCTTTGCAGCAAACGGACGGGTGTAACGTTCCATCAGTCTTGCGCCGTGTGAGAACATCCAGAAATGGGAGTTTATTGTCAAATTTTTCTTAAAGCGTGAATTTGATCCCCGGAATGGTTAAGTTTATGGTGTTGTGGAGCAGTTCCAGTTGATCCTTAACGACAACGAATGTGTCTTCTACATATCGCATCCACAACGTAGGGTTTGCTACTGGAGGAGCTGCCAATTCCAGTTTCTGCATTGTCACCTCGGCATGAAAGCCAGATATAGGTGACCACCTTTGAGGTCCTTTTGGTTGTTGGTTATATTGATAGTCGAACAAAAAATTGGTTTCCAAACAAAGGTCTATGAGTTCAAGTAAGGCAATTGCGTTAACATCCGTGTCATAGGACCTTAGGTGTTCATCTGTGCATTGCCTTGCGAAATCTAATGGTGTGGATGTGAATAAAGAAAGGACATCAAAGGAGACCATTATCTCATCCGCGGAAATTGCGATTCCTCTCAGTTTCTCCAGAAACTCTATACAGTCCTGAATGGAAGTTTCACAATCCCTTGTAAGTGGGTGGAGTTGGCAAAATAGCCACAAAATATCCCTCTCTTACTAACAGGCCCGACCACAGCTTGATGCACACGTACCTTTAGCCTCACCGACATTGACGATAGTTTATGGACAGCCAATCACAGTAAAACATTAATAAACGAGCCAATGATTGGGTGCATATTGAACGCGTAATAGTCGACTCCACGATCGACACACGCACGCCTCGTCCTCGTGCATCTGCTCAGAAACGCCAATTTCTGATTCTGTAAAAGTGCTGTTTCAATACAAGTCCATTTCTGATCACCTATAAAACGACGGCTTATTGATAGTTCCGTGGTATAAATCAGTTGCTTTGGGACGCTGACCCCGGCACAATCGAGGCCGCGTTTCCAAAAATAATTCGTGGGGGAGAGGCGGCAACAACTAAAACTCCGCTAATAAATCTGGCCCACGATATGTTAGTATCCTTCCGCATAACAGCTACGAAGCCTTGGATGACTCTAAAACAGAGTACTACGTAAATATTTAACGGTCAAAATCAAAACTAAATTCTATCCAGAGCGGTATGGAGAGAGAATAAAGGGGCCTCTTGGTCAACGCCTCTCCCAACAAATAGTATAACAGCTGAATGGTAGATCTCACTGAACCGGAAGCCCGGCTGACTGGGAGTCCCTTTAGAGGACGCTTTTGGACTCATAATCCACCTTACTCCGCAGTACAATTGCGCTAAGTGCATGTCCCATGTTCTAACTTCGTCGCTCAAGGGATGAGTAATCATTCATTTGCCCACAAACAAATAAGCAATTCAGTCGAGGAAGTGTTGAAGGGACGCAGTACCAAAGCCCAGGAAGCCGGACAACTGATAAAAACATTCCGCTAATTCAAGAGTTATGACGCCGTAAACAAGGCGGAGGTGTACACTGGGAATTACAATTACCGGGGAGGGGCCATAATCAAAATAAAGCTGATTCGTAAAAGTGTCCCACTGCTACCACCGGCAATGCTCAAGTCTTGCCAGTCACACTCAGCTTTGCGTCCCAGGACACCACATTCGTCGAAGAAGGCGAGTCTATTTGAGGTCGCTAGTGAATGCCGTTGATTTCCGCAAAATATTAGCCCATTCACATTTGACGCCGATGGTGCCAGTCGCTTCCTGGTGGCGTTTGCAAACACTTCTCAACCAGGAAATCCACACTTTTTCAAATCCTTCAGAAATCTGGCTAGGTCTTGAGTGTCAACGGAAATGTGGCAAGAGCTGAGGAATTATGATTATTTGATTCCTGTGTCTGTTTGCGGACTCACCAGACGGACATTAACTAGAGGCTAATGATACTTCAACCGTCGACTTCATCGACGTCCGCCGTGTACTCCACAACAGGGTGAGAGCAGGGACGGTGACTAGCGCGTGAATTATTTTATAGTGATAATAGACTTGTTCGGTAGCCACCGCACTCTCTCCTGCCCACCTGGGCCGGGCTTCAAGACAGTCAAGGTGACCGGAGGCGCGAGAGGACTCAGATGGCTGGCAAGGCGAAAACCCGCACTACGGCCTACCGCCAAAAACTCCTGATCCGCAACGGACACTGGCCAGGATTCTATACCGGAACACAAATATGAGGGCTGCAGGGATGCCAATTGGCGCAGGGTGAGCCGGCAACTGGACCGGCGACTACATCCTAGTGTTGGCAATTGTTATGGGCGCGCATTCACGATAACGTCGACCGAATTCCGATCTAGCCCCCTGTGTTGGCCTAGCGCATCTACCGCGTGGTCCGCTTTCGGAGCAGCGTGAATGGCAAGTAGAAAAGTAAACACCAACAGTAGCACTGACTGTACAACCATGCCGACCGAATCGTTAGAAAATTGTCCACTGCGTCGCCATATTTAGGTCTACCTTAGGTAAGTCAACGAAACCAACAGGTAGGTGTTAGGACATTAGCCAAACAAAGCACCGCTTCCCATTCGAATCTCAAACAACGATAATGTTCGTGCGATTTGCGAAGCTTAGAAATGCCGAAAACTCGAAGCATGTGGCGACAGTAACCAAAGGATTTTCGGACAAATGACTTATCTCGAAACTGAGTCTAGACGAAACAGTAGATGAGAAAGATATTGAGATCGCGATACGCCTACCTTTATGACTGGAACAATCTCGTCGAACCAGAATGGAAGTAGACACTCGACTGTATCTTTCAGACATTCGGTAGCGGGGATGACTGAGTTGTCCAACGGCTACTACGATGTGGGCATCCAAGGACCTTGAAAACGGACTAACGGGAGTCTCTTCAATGCAACACTACCTTTCAGACTGCTACTCCTTTGAAGTTTTTAACAAATGAAAAGTTGGTTCACGCATTTCATGCGTGAACGACCAGTTCGTGCGTTTGCCTGTAGTCACTGTGACGCCGGTTCGAAGGCAGGAGCAGTGTCGAAAATCGACTCTGGTGGCTGTGTTGGCAAGCGAACAAAAGGCTAGTGTGTGGCCGCCCTGGCCAGCAAGTGAAAGAAGGCTGTTATACCTTGGATATTTTAAAAGGCAGGTGGACTGCAAAACATGTCGGTTCAATGGCGCAAATCTGACGTACGCGAGTAGTGTGTCAACAAACAAATCTAAAGATAAACAAAGAAAAGTCCAAGCTGTTCTTTTCAACAATTACAAACTGCGCAATCCCACATAACATTCTGTCATGCAATTTAATATTCGACCGCCATGCCCCTCCGGCAACAGCCTTCCTGCAAATCGGCCATATAGGTACTAATACGCAAGTGTTTTCTTCATCCGCTCAAAACCAATGGCGGAATATCGAAGGATCACGGCGGCCAACACGGACCTGTCAGACATTCCACAACCCAAGGTCAGGAAGGTCTGCGATCAGAACGCAGGCCAGTTGGGGATCGAATGGGAGTCAAAAACTCTGCCAGGCAACCCTCTGGTCCATATCTTGTTGGCTGAAATCAGAAATTTCCAGCCACGTAGAAATGACGACCCCATCGACTTGGTTGCAGAATAGAACAGACTGGCCCCGTTGAGCCTCGGCATTCCTTCCCAACTATTGCTTGTTCCACCAGCTTGGAACTTCAAGGCAAAACGAAACGGGCACGGTGCGTTGCTACCCCTAAGAAGGCTGAGAATTGCTCTGTGGTTGAATAAAATGATCCGACGACGCACCTACGCCAAATAGGATATACGCGAAGTGTAACAGACTCCCTGAGCGCAGTAGCAACACAATGGTATCGTACACCGACAGGCATATGGGTGCAATTTGCAAAATTCGCACGTGTGGAGACGCCGGCACTGTTGGCTTTTTATCGATCACAGCACCAGGCTATGCGTCGCCTGCAAGTGCTTGTGTGAGCGAGCTCGTATGGAGTTGCAGTCCTGTTTCGGTCTCAGTACATCAGCCTGCTCTCATACAGACCTCGTTAGCAGACTTGTGAGAGTTCGGTGGTCGCAGTAGGTCGTACATGGCAAACGACGGAAACTTCGAAGGCGAACCACTACGTGGCCGGATCGAGCATTAACCATCTTCAGGGGTAAGGAATGTGCTAGCCCAGCGACCGCTAACGAGTCGCCGTTATTACTACTTAAAAGTTTATTTAGCTTCTCTGGAGTTGTAATCAATGGATTAACTCCCAGAAACTACTACCTACGCGAAACAATTTCCCCACCTATACCTGCGAGGACTATCAGAGAGCGGTGGTATTTCTTCACCGCTTCCACAATGACGCAATCGGAGACTGCCCTTCCTAAAGTCATACAAACTGTAGAAGCTAGGTGACAGAGCGAATCAGAATAGTCGCATCCAAGTCTGAAGTTAGGAAGACCGATTTTTGAGCTTATTTGTATTGTACACCAGAGATTACACGCCAGCAAAGACGGACCAGAGGTATTTTCTAGACTTCCAAGTAGATGTCCTTCCTTATATCTAGGCCTCAAGTCTGTTTCCGACAAAACCCTAGAAAAAGGATGGGTCTTATCTGCATTTTGGCCGCAGATTGCTGGGGAAAAATAATGGATGAACCTTAACCACCACAACCACGACGAGATCTCAGTCAGAAGGGACGGACGAAAAACAATGGAGGGAGAGATTTGTCACGTAAAGAACCGCGGGCTGTTGCTCTAGGCAGCAGCCCTCACGACAACAGGGTGTGGGCAAGCAGTTCGAAGTAACGACCGAGACAACGTATTTGTAGCCGGAAGCTCACTTGGGTTTAGGAAAGATAGAGCAGGGGCCCTGCGTCCACGCGTGGATGCGTTGAGCCACTCGGGGCACGGAGGCCCACGATTAGCAAGATGCGTTATTGTCTATGTACAGGGGGCGATTCGAATGCCAAGTCCGCACGTCTTGTGTGGCATGTCTCCGTGGCAGTGGCGCTCACAATAGTCTACCGCAACGCGGTGCAGATGGGCAGGCGCTAAAGTCCAAAACCGGTAATGAAAGGACTGCGCAAATATAAGATTCAAATTGACGTCATTGACGCCCAACGTAGTTATACCCTAAAAGCTTCACGAAAGGCTTGTAATGTCAGCAAAATTTAGGATAAACCAAGCAGGGAATAAAGTGTACTGTACAAAGTTTCAAAGGTGGACTAGTCCGCTCGCCAAGAACTCGATGAAAGGACAGTTTATACGAGAAGCATAATTCAGCCTTCTGCCTCCACAAAAATGGAAGGCATCCGCAACAACAAGGTGCCTATTTGAAACGAGTGCATTTTGTGCCTGCCAGGTCCCCTGATCTCGACAACATAACGTTAGAGGGCTGAAACCTTTGTACGGAAAATCGAACCACAAATAAGGCGCGATGAGATGTTTGAATGCTTATGAGTAATAGACACTTACAAGGTCGGAAACGGGCGAAACTATATTTTTATAAAAGGAAGGAATTGTAGGTGACAATGGCGCCTCCAGACATGCTAGAGTAACAGTGAGCCGGTCACACATCCTAATAGTCTATCCCACTAGCTGGTTCAGAAGTTGGAGTGGCATTCAACAATACATCCTGGTCACAGGACGGAAATGGGCATTTGCCTGTCTCAAAGCTCCAGTATAGTGGCCCCAAGGGTGGAACTATAATGACGGGAGATCAACGAGCGAAGTGTTGACGACAACGACGACGACGACGAGGGAGACTACAGTTAATACTTTGGGGCTAGCTGGCACTGCGCGAAATCCGGCGGAGACTCTATGCCAGAGTTAAAATGCGAAACAAAATTGTCTGTATTCTTTCCTGATAGATTGGCGAACGGCACTAACATGTAATGGCGAATACTCTTGATGGCAGCCAACAGGTGAATCAGTAGATCAAGTGATCGGACGTTTGGTCAAAATTCCTAATGATCGACTGAGCCGGGTTCATATGTCAGGTCTGCCCAGCTTGGAGTTGAGGTGTGACCAGTCGGTGACGGGAACTAAGTCCACCTCTCCTGTACTTGTCGGCAATAATCATCGTCTATTGGCTGCATCCGGATGGCCAAGGGCATCGGTCTGAGCCGGCAATATGTTCCCATACTATGTACCTCACTGGAAGGCCAGAGTCAAAAAGTGTACATGAAGATAATTAATTACGTGTCTGGACAAAGTGGTTTTCTGTACAAATGTGCGGGGCGAATGGACTGGAGCATTTTTTCCAAACGGATCAGTCCGGTAAGTCCTCCTCAGGAGTCGACTTCAGCTGAGCCACAATGTTCTCAAGTGATGCGAAAAACTTCTTGGCATCCACACCCAAACCCGAAACGATGGTTGACAACCGCTCCAAGGAATCATCCTCGGTACGAAGGCATATCACATAAGTTCGAAGAAGGTAGAGTAAGGCGGCTGATGTGAGAAGGGCTTCCTCAGGTTTCAAGTGAAGATTCCTGTTTGTTAGACTACAGTTGATGTTAGGGGATAGCAATGGGACGGATAAACTACGATTACCTGAAGTGCGCCACAAAATTCTGCAAGTTCTCAAAGACGTCGGACAGGGGAAGCGCCAGTCGGAAAAGGATCGACTTTAAACTAAGCGAATGGTACATAAAAAAGAAATTAAAGTTGACGAAGGCTCCAAAGAAAAATGGGTAAATTGGAGCTGAAAATGACAAAGGGCGACTGGATTCAAGCTGTAGGGAGTGTGGCTGCAAGACTGGGAAAGACCCTAGATAATGCGCCTTGACATATCATCGACCACCCACCAACAGCCATCTACCAGAAGCAGGAAACACTTAAATCAAGAGGTTTTCGCTTTCTAACATAGCGCTCAGCAAATTCTGACGCAACAACCTGGTTGTGAGCGTTTGTACACATTTGGACACCCAGGTAGCTTTAAAAAATGAAGTGAACAGTCGCCCCACAGGAGGTTGAGTTCGCTCTGCCCTCACCCTCACGGCAACAACGGTCTGACTGAGGGCGGCGTCAGCCAAGGGCGCGCGAAAATGCGCATCGCCGCTCTCGTCCCCGCGTACTTGCATGCTCTTAGTTGTGGTGTTAACGTAAGGTGATGTGGTACGTAGCATTCACATGCGTAATCTGTCCCTCGGGAAAGGCTGGTGGCACCAATACACAAAGCAATCCACTCTTTGGGAGTCTACGGTCCCTAGCAAACTGCGAACGGTAAATTTGTTATTTCGCATCAAACACATTTCTGCGGTCCACCGTAAGGGCTCTTGAATTCTGAGACAGCGCTCAATGGCGCTTTCAACCAACTCAAAGATTTCAACAGGCTATCCAAAAGGACTTAACCTGCCACCGTACGGCCAGATCCCAGGATCTCAAACTACTGTTGCCCCAGGGGTGGATGTAGACGCTCACCTCCGAATCTAAGATACACTTCTCTAACTACCCGGCACACGTAATGACTTTCCTACGAGGCACGGCTTAACCACGTCGTATGGCGCGTGTGCTCTGGCTCGACTTGCCGAGAAGAGCGCTTTCTGACAAATCGCCAACGTATAGGTTTAGCTATAGGCGCCGACCGAATCTTGCCCCGACTGTTATACATTAAGAGTTGCTCGGGCCTAGTCAGTCAAACTTTCACGTAGAGTCTGATGCATCGTTGCCTACGGAAACCTCCTCATTAGACTACAACTTATTTACGGAAGGTAGGTGAACTCCTCTAAACAGGTCAGACGCCGGCGGACGGTATGATGAGGCGTCCTCCTCGGACCAGTGGCTGTCTAGAGGAGGAATGATGGCAACAAAATGGATGGACCTCAACCTGATTGGTGCCTGAGAGCAGTGATGCAGACCTCTAGCGGTAGGTATCGCGACCAGACGACCACCCACAAGATGGCACAACAGCCACGTACAGTAGATGTGCTATCTCAAGAAATGCTAACCGAAATTCTGCAATGTGCCTTCGATTCTAAAAGATTACTTAGACAGGGATGCAATAGAAAGTACCTTGCAGCATAGCCACAAGGCATTTCATTCACGCTAGGATACCGGCTTTTGAATAAGCTTCTTTTTGGCCGTCTGAAAAAACCACACTATGTAAAAAATGATTGCTTGAATAATATGAATTATTCCCATTGATTTTTGATGTCCGTATAAATTTAATTAGATCACGTGCAAAAATGTTCTCTCACGTGGTCAGTTGGTTGAAAATCACGTCTTCGTCAGATTTCCTACTTGAAGAGAGTACCTTTTTGATTTTTAAGAACTTTTTCAACTTCCGAGTAATTCTGAACCCAACCGGCCGTTATGTTTGTATTCAGGGTTTTAAAACATGTTGTATAGATTCCATCAAAGGAATATCACACATTTCTCTATGCTGTTAGGAAGACGTAATATAGCACTCATAAAATTGTGCCATGAATATGGACCAGGTTGCATACTTTATAAGCAGTATTGACAGGCGGGCTAATAAGATGTTAAATGGAAATTTCACTTTTTTAGAACCGAAAGATAACCTTTTTGAGTAAGAAGTGCGAAGGAGACGTAATTTGCTGTCAAATGAGTACAATAAGGAATATTTCTCTGCCCGTTTGTGTGAAATGCAAAAGAATTTGTAACGGAGTCAAGAACCAATGGGAAAAAATCATACTACTTAAGTAGTTATTCTTTAAGGAAAGTGCTTTTTTCGACGGCCGAAAAGAAGCTCATTCAGAAGCCGGCATCCTGGCTTACGCTGTACGGCAATTAGTACCAAAACCCTAGTTAAGTAATCTTTTCGGGTCGGAAGCACATTTCGGAATTTTGGTTAACATGCAATGATAACACATCTACTGTAAAACAAGATTAGAGGTCGACCAACAAATGCCGACGACAGTTTGTATATGGTAGCAGGTGTTGATAGGAGAAATATGGCCACATGCAACTATTAAAATGGCAGCACTCTAAGCAAGGCTTGCATGTAAGCTGTAGAGCTTACTGCTATTTCCCAGTGAAAGAAGCCGTGCTGCAATAGACAGGGGGATTGCCCGCGTTGTGATTTAAGCGACAACGCCGATTTTTAAGAGGGGTGCCAGATGTTGTGTCTGGAGGTGGATTTCAAAAGGCCAAGAACTTCGACCGAATAAGTTAACTTAGTTGTCACTACAATGCAAAGCAGTTGAAAGTTGCCATACTTACATGACTGGGTTTGCGGCTACCAACTTCAACAAAAATGTTGGCGTGTAGGCCGAAACAGCACAACTAGAGTCGTCATAAAAAGCGGGTCGTCTGGTTTGTACAACTGACAGCAGAACCACTGGTTACAGATTTCCTAACTACGCGATTTGGCCCTTACTGTGCTGGCGCATTACCGACTTAGGCGCCAAAGAAGTCTGGCTCGTGCCATATCTGCGGTTAGTAGCTGTTCTAATAATGAACAAATAATAGTAGTAACAAGAACAACATGGGAGTCACAGAGTGTGTTGTTGACTAGCAATCATGACATACGAGCTCAGAGCCCGCCTTCCCTGGCCAACCCTGTTGAAACGCTGAAGAGTACTGCGCCGAGGACAGTAAAAACGACATGAGTAGAAATTCACCCACCTCGGCAAAAGTGACTCTAATAGGAGACGGAGACGGTACTGTTTCTGAGAGATGGAGTCCACCAGAGGCATGACGGTCGACCCGAGCTTTGTGTGGCAGAAAAAAAGGCGTATCAGCTACCTTTACCGTTGCGGTAGTTATCAAGATTTCAAATAGGGACTCCATGCATCTGATCGTGCGAACAAGGCAATAAAAACGCCAACAAGAAGCAGATACAAAAATGCTTTAACTGAGAGATTCGGTGTCAAAAAAGCAGCAACTAAACGAAGATTATGACGAAAAAGGGGGGAGTGCGGGAGCGAAGTGGAACACATGGCTGAGCAGGTACCGATCAGAAACTTTTCAGTACTTGTGAGAACGGACCAGGTGGAACCAAAAAACGGCAATTACACGTATAGACGTGTCCTGACCGAGACGTGCACGGCATCGCACAGAAACGTTCAACCCAGGTTGACCCATATCACTTTCTACATAAACCTTTGGCTGAACATGGCATGTGACCGAGAAATGAGCACGGCGACATGCAGACAAAACTTGACAGTAGTGGAAGCGTGAAATAACACAAAGGAACGGCGACAGGCAAAGTAGGACGTCAGGAACCCATTCTATGATTAGGTCAGTTCTGCAAACGCCCCTTTCGTTCGAAATAAACTGCTAAAATTTCCTGTCAGACGAGTCAAAACAGTGGTTTTTGCTTGGTTTCGGCAAAATTTGAAGAAACAGGGACTTAGTCAGTGGTGTCCATGGTTTTACAGGGCATTTCATGTGTAACGGTGGTCATTCGTCTCAGCTAGCACGATTTGATGGACTTGCGGTTGATGGAACGTGATCGCTAAGTACGGAATTCCTAGCCGTTCCACCGGAAGTGTCGCGTGACCGACTAAAATGCGTAAAGGAACGAGGGCCAGTTAGACAGTATTCGGTCAGATACTGAAATTCGGCACACTATGACATCACCTTTTAAAAAATTCGTATTATGGGAGGGTGATACTGACCAAGTATCTCAATTACAGGACAAAAATATGGGCGATTCTGCATTGTCCGCAGAGCAATGCAGAGCAATGAACAATTTATAGTCAGAGTCGCGTCTGAGTCCTGGGGTATGGCTGGTCCATAACAGTAGACGAACAAAAACGGCCACTCCAGTCTACCTCATTCATGATGATAACATTTGATGATCATTCGCAGCTATGCGACTGCCCGCAAAAGCATTCGGCTAGGGCTCCAAGACAGGACGACACTGTCCATATGAGGCTCTGAGATTAGGATGCACGGTGCTGGACACAGCTAATAACAGCCGACAAGGCGTGGGCCCGTGGCTCGACAAGTGGGCTCGAATGTTCGATGACCAAATAACCAGAATTAAAATCTCGGAACCTTTGGGACCCCGAGTGAAAGTGGGTAACAGGGACAAATAAACCAGAAATGACCGTCCCGGCTCTCCTTGTTTTATTAGTAACGCCTCTGGTGTATAGGATTTCGTATAGTTATCCGAGTCCAGTTGCACTGTTTCGTGTTCCGATATGAGGTACCCGTCTTCGCTAATTTATTGATTGGAAACGTATCCTATTACCAGGTTGCTATGTTGCAGTGTTGCCGACGCATAGAGCCGGACTGGAAATTACTTCTAAACTGCAAATGAAGTCGTGGTACCCCGACCAGACGGTGACTGCCAAATCCATATGAACAGAAGTCAAGGCACAAAAGGAAAAAAGTAGTTGGATAGTGCTTTGACGGGCCACTAGTTGGTTTTTAAAACCGACCCTAACCCTAAGTGGCCGACCGACCAGCTGAGTAGTTCAGACTGCAGATGCGCATGTTTTGCAGCATACACATCTTTTTCCCAGTCACTTGTGCCTTCAGATACTTCACCAACTACCCTGGTACCTGTTGCTCTCTTGTCTATTGTTTAAAAAGCTAGTTCATCAAACATACAGACCTAGCGTGCGCAAGTATACATTTTGGAGGCACGGTACACCATTATAAATTTATCATAAAAGGCATTTGTTAAACGTCTCATCATTAAATGACGAAAGGCCTAAAATCAGACAAAATCTTACCGGGTGGTCGGAAGCAGGATCAGTTTCCGGGTCGAATGACGATGGTTCAGACCCTCTGAGAAATGCGGCGACCTTTTCGAATTTTACCGGTTTAGGTAGCTTTTCGAGTTCAGCGGCGCTGGGCTCAGTCTCTGACCCCAGTGCTCGGATGGCTTCAGGCGTGATCCACTCGGATAACCGAGTGGTGACGAAAGTGGCAAGGTCACCGGTAGGCGACGAAGGCCGCTGCGGTGTTGCGGTAAACTGTTCGCTTGTAGGTACTTGTGGCAGTTCCAATGAAGAAGGCTTGCGTTCAATAATTTCAATGTTTTTTGGTGGCGGGAGTGGCTCACTCCACATTTTTCGTATTTGCGCTTTGCTAGCACAGACGTTCTTGGGCAACTTGGTGTGATCGATTTTAACCACTCGACCAAACGCCTCATCAACATCTTCGGGAATATCTTCCTCGCCCTCGTCAAAACTCGAGTCATTGTCGCTGCCAACGGAGTCAGACTCCCCACTTCCAGACTCGTCGTTCGAGTCATCCAGTCGCATACGGTTCATAGCGTCAAGTATCTTCTTGCCTGGGAGTCCATGCGCTGTGGGTGGAAGGAATCTCAAGTTAACCATGGGACCTGGATTAAGAGGGCGACACCAGGCCGGTTCAGCTGGTATTTGCTTTCGGAGATAACATGAAGCACGGTAGCACCAATCGGAGCAGAAGTACTGAAAGAAAAAAAAACGTTGGAAAGTTTACAAGCAGCAGGTAACTTCTGTGATTCAGGGTGTTCGCCGGTGTGCTTTCGCCTCGTTTTGCCTTAAAAAGGTACTATAGGATGCTCTCCAGCAGTAGCATAGGAACAATTCATAATGCAGAAGGAATATCAAGACAAAGGTGATTGGACCGACCATCTCTGGCTTATAAACAGTCGTCAGCCAGTCATACCTTGGAGTTGGATAACCGATGACTCTATTCTGGGATTCCCTGGGTCATTGAGTCTTTTTAGGTCCCACGCATTATCATTGAGCTGCGGGTAAGTTGCCCTGTCGGCCGCCATCAGGCGCATTTATAAACGTGGCAGGAGGGTTGGACCTTCGATCGAGTGCACAGTGATTAAGGAGTCCCAGTTATCGAAACCTGTATCTAAAGTATCGCTGACCGGTAATGGTTAATAAGTCGAAAATAGCTGGTCCCCGGCGCCCTCGTTTTAGTTGGCGTTCGTTCTGCGTATATGGCTACTTCAAAGAAATAAGCAAACATAATATATACATAAAAATGATTCGTTTGCACCGTTCGTCGCGTGGGTTCACAAAAGCCGAAAGCGCAACCTTCTTACTAAGTAAGGCCTCAAAAGCAGGACGTTCAAAAAACAGAACAGGCCTTGAACAAAACATTAGTACAAACCTTCCGGTCACCAACTTCGTAGACTTTCCTGGAGGCACTTGATATGCGGTATGTTTGTTTTAACTGATTTCCGACCGGTTTCAAACACAGCAAGTACCCACAGTTTCCATAAGCAACGCGTTCCACGGGTATATCGTCGTACTGCTCTCGTTCAAGCCAGGGAAGCTGGAATTAACAGAAGACATCAAGGCAATTGACGAAATTGTAGAAAATCACACTAAAATTAGTAAAGTAAAGTTAGTAAAAGGCCCCACATGTCATCTTAAGACGGGCGTTCCGTAAGTAAGTTTGTAGAGAGGACGTTCCAAGCAATAAAGTCAAATATATGAAGTGCGAAATAACTTGAAGTTAAACACACTCAATGATATGGGAAAAATAAGCTCCAGCATGGAGCCCGAAATTGGGTCAGACAATCCAAGCTGTACACCTCAAACGGTAGTGTACAGAAATTAAGACCAAGCTCACTCATATACACAACGGACACTTTTGAAGCAGGCAGGTAACGTACGTCCAACAAAATGCGGAGCACACTGCCGGTCGAGAAAATTGTACAGTGAAGGCCCTATAAACGGCTTCGTTGAGTGGGTTTTCTCTCCATAAAGCTAAAACAGCATCATGTAAAAACCGGTTTAATCGGATACCGGAGCTTCTGACATCCGGCAGCACATGCAGAGGAAAAAATTTCCTGTCAAAAGGACAGCTGTAAATTCTCATTACTGAATCATGGCTTCTGCTGGAAACTCTGATATAGATAGGTCTACGGGGGACAGTTTTTGGCTACTGGTAGTGTTGTTTGGCTAAGGAATTATTATTTTCTAGACAGAGATCCAAGGGTTGTGGCAGAGCATCTACACGAACATCCGCGGCGTAGGCCTGGGAGAGTTCATCGGTAAGGCGTTTAGCTGGATACGGCCTAATCGAAGTGCACAGAGGGAAGATTTCAAATGACACGATTATCTTGCCTGAAACAAATGGAAACTGGTTTCAGTCCTCAATGGAGGTCCAGTTTCTCGGAAAAGTTATAAACTTCGCGAAATTACCGAGTGTCGGATAAAAAGACTATCGGTGGCAGTGGAGTCCTATTTTTTCAACTTGAGGAAGTGCCTATGCTTTGACAATTTTTGGTTCATTCTACTTTAAGACAAAGGCAAGAAGCCCTGAGATTGACCTTCCCTCCTGGAGTTCCAGCACTTTCTATACACACGAATTATGCGACTTTCCACGGTCTGCAGTCACAGACTTGTGCCGATACACCAGTTTATCTACGTAGCTACCGGTGGAAACCACTTTATCGGCGGGATGATCATAATTTAGCACCTTCTTTCCGTCGCAAGTAGTACTGTGAATTTATTCCGGCTCCTTGAGGATTGCATAGTACTACTACCGACTATGAGCTACTCCTCTTCCATGAAGTTTGCCGAAGATAGGACGGATTCAAGACTGTACCTGTACTCGTCACAGCTGTGACCATGCGTTGTATGACCGGTCTCTAAGATTTCGCGAAGTGTACATCTTTACGCGTGACGATATGCGGCAGCGGATATGGAGAGCTCGACCCATTCCCTCCTCCAGCGATGGAGGCTGAATACAGAAGGCTCACGGCTGGTATGAAGGCCGGAGCCGAACGAACTACAACTAACTCCCTCACACCACAGTTTCCCCTGCCACAGTTATGGTCTATAAAGATAAGCAAACCACCTTTGTAAACATTTAGAATTACAGCGACCTTTGCCACTAACTGTCATCCACCTTTTGACCAATGAGCTCTTATTTTTTCTTATTCCGATTGACAAATTTATGATCATTTGGCGTAAAAATTAACAGTTGCAGACAAGGGGTTGATTGTGGCAAAATTGTGTTGTTTTTTCGAATTTTATTGAAGTTTGAAAACCCGTAGTGCGAACCAGTTACCTCTGTTCGAGGCATCTGCTGGTTGTAAGAGACTGATGGCCTTCGGATGACTCTAATTCAGGCCTGTCTAGGACAGATATCGACAAAATCATACGGCTTGGGTATTGGTGCAGGAAAGAAACTATGGAAGCTCATAGTTGCGGATGAAAAACCCAGCGTCCGAAAAATTAATAAAAATGAACAATCTCGCAAACCGAGAACGCATACTGGATAAGCTTTCGGGCTGGTTCATCAGTGCGCTAATAGGTTCACCGGCGAGCAAAAACAACAAATTCAACAATGTACCTAACAGGCGGTTTTTTAGTTAAAATCAACGCCAATACATACTCGTTGCAACTGGCTTTTATTAGATTAAATGCAGTCTATCTTGGCGACTTCTGACCTGTAACAATCTTGAATTCCCGAGACATAATGCGCCGAGTAACCGGCTCATAAAGAAAGTCGGTGGATGGCCAATTTATGTTCGTTAATGCGGGTCCCAAGTCGTCGGCCGGTACGTACAACATAAACGCAAGTGCAGTTCGTATATGGAACGAAGCAAACGACATTTGTTTGCTGCTCCTTCGGCATGGGATGTTTTACTCGGTATAACTTTGTGTTCAGGAAAGACGCCGGTTTGCGGGCGATGGAGATTCCAAACTGATTTATTTGTCAGGCGATCGATTCGGAAATTTTTGGCATGTAGGGCAGGAAGTAGGATTTCCGTGACGCCCTGACTCCGTTGGAGTCGATTTTTTGTGGTTGTCTCTGGAGTCTGAGACTGTTTTTTGTTACAAAGCTGGCCGGGTATTTATTGGGTCGGAAAAACCGATACGGATAAGCCAGTTCTTTCTTGAGTAAATCCTCAGTACTGCAGTAACGATAGGTCAGATGGAAAAGAGTCCGAAAATAATTTCTTTTATGGGCCGCTTATAGTTAAAGATGATCTCAGCGTCGGAGCCCTTCCGGTGAACGCTTGTTGCGAGGTCACCGCAATAAAGCCTTTTTATGCCCACGTCTACGAACGGGTGTCTGCTCTTGATTCTTCGCGAGCAAATTGTAGAGCTGGGAAGGCGCCGTTCAGGCTTTGGTGAAATCGCTCGACTTCACAGGTCTTTACGATGACGTATGTGTCATATACGTATCTGAACCGCATTCTTGGTTGAAAGCTTTGTACAACACCCTCTTCTAGACGTTGTAGGACTAGTTCTGCAAGTAGCCCCGAAATTGGCGAACCCATTCGAGTGCCCTTAACCTGTTGGTAATACTTACCATCGAATCAGCAATAGCTACTGAGGCATCTCTAAGACGTGTTGTATTGGAACGTCGACGGGATTGTCTTGCAGGCGTCGGGTCACGCTCTCAGTGGCAAGGTCATGCGGTATTGAGGAAGAAACAAGACGACCACATCAAATAATAGAATGCTCTCATCATGATTTACTCCAAGACCTTGGACCTTCTCAAGGAATGTCTGAGAGTTTGTGATGCTGTATTGTGTATGATCCATCGGCAGGGTGCTTCAGATGCCGATATAACCATTTGGCTAGGTTGTAGGTAGGCGATCCAATGACTGGCACTATTATCCTCAATGGTGCATCTGGTTTGCGTACCTTTGGAAGGCCATATGCATGTGCGATACGGGGGTCACTGAGAGTCATGAATCCAAAGTCATTGGGACTTATCAACTTTAGTCGAGCGAGTTCATTCGCCTTCCTCTTTACAGCCGCGACCTGCTAGTTCGTCCGGTCCTCAGAGAGTGGTGTGTAGGTTTCTATGTCATTAAAGACTTGGCTAGCTTTTTGCCCGTAATCAGTCTGGTCCAGAATGATAGTTGCGCCACTTTTGTCAGCAGATACAACCACAATACTGTTTTCAGAGATCGCAACCCCTTTTCTTCATCGATGGTTAAGTTTTGGTGACGTTTCCTTTGTCGAAGAAGACCATTGGCACAACTGTGTATGTCAGCACGCACGTTTTCAGGAATAGCAGAAGTCAGTGGGACGGATTCAAGACTTGCTAGGAAGTTTGTAGGTGCAGCATCGGTAAGATTGAAGTCAAGTGCTTCAGACAGTAGGCTTAATTCGGGAAATGTTAGACTCGTTTTCGAAAGGTTTACAACTCTCGCAGATATGTTGCACTCATTGGTAGGACGACATCCGAAACTATTTTCGATCTTAGAAGCCAGTGTTTTCACCCTTACCTGAAGACATGTTTGAAACCGTACTACAAAGAACAAATGTTGCCAGAAAAGAAGTCAGAATGAAGAGGAGTGCCGAGCTGAAGGAAAAACTACAACCTCATTTTCGTCCTACCAACGAGTGCAATGTGTCTGTGCTCTTCGGCCTTCGCCGCGTCAGACGGCCGCAAGAATCCTGAAAGCTTTTTGAATTTGTATGGCCCATAAGCCGGCATCCACAATCAGAGAGCGAATTATGAGGCCCAAAGACTCGCTGCCAGCGACAAGACAATCAGCTGTGGTCCACTGAATACCATGCCAATATTGTGATGCAAAGTATGCCGGTGAAACGGGCAAACGCCTAGGGACAGGATTGCCTGAGCATCAGCTCGCAACAAACGGCAGGAATAAGCTGTCGCTGGTTTATGGCCGCATACAACAGTAGAACCACAATTTCGCCTTCGAGGAAGCGAGACTGGTCGGTAGAGCCAAGGATAAGATGGCCAGACTGATGCTGGAAAGTTGGCCCTCGACTGGCACGCTCAACCGAGCCATAGACCTACATCCCGCCTACCAGGAGCTTCGCGCAGGACTCGAGTCAGTCCAGGCAGGGCCAATGACACGGATGAAAAGAGTCACACGGGGTCGACTGCCGACGCTCGCGGAGAGAGGGGAAGGCGCTGACCGAAATTCACGTGACCGGCGTGGCACACTGTCTCACGGACGTACTCGCGAGGCCAGAAACACCACGTCCGAGGAACAACGACCGATCAGCCCGCCGCCTGACGAGGGGAAAGCCAACGGGCACGCCGACGCAGCGGCAACCACGTCAAGCGTGTAGGGGAAACAAGGCACGCTAGTCAGCCAATGGCTGGCGCGGAAGATGACAGGGATAAACTTCCAAATGACTAAAAGTGCTAAGATAATCCACTTCTAACTCAAAGCCAGTCAACATCAGATAGGAAAACGCGACAGTAATGAGAATTGACTTACCACGCTCGCCACCATCTCACAGGTGATCGGATTCTGTCCACATCTCTCCACAATCGCGAGAGCAGTCTTCAGGCATACTGCCTTCCTTTTTTTGGTCTCTTTTGAGACTTCTGCAGGCAAGTGAAAAGGAGCACACTCCTGCTGTGAAGGATTGATTGCGTCGTGTCCTTGCTCGGATGATTTATTGTTGGTTTCCTTATAAAAGGTTGATCTAAGGTCACTAGTGCAAATTACAACACGCCATTTTCAGAAGGCAAGCGCACCGATTACGATTTATTTGGGGAATGGAGTTTGAAAAACTGGCTCTGAGGTCATCTGGGTACACCACCTTTACAGCCAGCGAGCACTGGCAGCAGTAAGCGTAGGGCATGCGGCCCAGTACGGCTACACCCTCAATAATATATGCACCACCACAACGGCATGGATGTTCAAAAACTTCTTCTGGATCTACTGAATGGTAGTCAGTGCTGGGTGCCCCGGAAAAGTCGGAGAACGCAACTTCGGCTTGAACTGGACGTCGGGCTGAGTTCTCTTGCAATTTTGCTTGTTGCAGAACAGCATTGTAACGACGGCGTTTGTCATCGTCACCGAAAACCCTCCAAGCTCGATGGAGCACGTCATATCGGTCTCTCTTTTCTGCCTGTTCGTTCGCGGACAATGATTGGCATTTATCTGGGTGGCATAAAAGCATCTCCTTTCGGAGCGTTGATCGTATATGCTGGAGGTTGTCGCCCATACCAAAACCGAGTAGTTGGTAAAAATCGTCCATTGATTCTTAAACAAGCATAAATTATGCGAAAAATGTGCGGAATAGAGGTACATCTCAAAATGAAGAGTATTCTGTGCAGTATATTAAAAATATGTATGTACAAGCAAAATGGTCAGTCTGATTCCTCATCGCTGTCGCAGTATTCAGGGGCCTGAGGTTGGGCACCTTCCAGGCGCGTAAGAGTCGGATAGGTTGCCTTCCTGCCTGCAGGTACATCTTCATCAGAACTATCATCGAGTTCCGATGAGCTAATGTAATGCTCACTGCGGGAAGTAGGTACATGTTCGTGAGCAGTTTGACAATTATGGTCGTCCTTATCTTGATGGCCAGGATGACCGGAGTCGTCCTCTTCATCTTCCTCCGACATGAGTTTGCGCTTTTCTTTGATAGCTGCAATGCGTGCAAGTAAGTCCTTTGCAATTTTAAAAGTTCCTTTCGTATCTTCAGTGCATGCATAGCATCTAGCTGTCTTTTTGAAGCGTCTCAGAGCACATGTGCTGCAAAAGTAGTGTTTACAACTTTAGTTAAGTTAAATCACGCATTCAAGTATAAGTTACCGAGTAACGACTGGGTCTTTGTAGTCGCCTCGACAGATCAGACATTTTAAAGGTAAATGCTCGTCGGCGTCATCGTCTCCTTCCTCGTCTTTTATTTCATAACGATCGTCAACACCTTCAACGCCGTAGGTCCCTTCGGCCACTTCTTGGTCAATTTGCCAGCCATGTTTATAATCAGATCGATCATGAAGGAACTTGCAGCTATCACCAAAGCTACAAAAACCAGTTTCTTTGTAATCCTAAATCTTAAGGGGTCATTATCGCATAAAACCTTGCAGATATCCGGTTGATAATCCCATCGTACAGTCGCACGTAGGTGAGCCGGCGCCCGCATCGGACCCCGTCTATTAAAGCCGCTTGCAGCGTTGCCGAGGACGGTATCCTTCTGCTCAATGTACCGGGCGTAGTTGTTAATTCCTCGATAAACCTTATCCTGGTTAGATTTCACTTCCTAAAACGGTTAATGATAAAAGAAAACATACCCGATCGATTTTTTGTGCCTGTAGAAATATTGACTGGGCATCATGGGTGAAGTCAGTGTCAATTTCAGAGGTGGCCGTCGCGCCTTGATCTTTGGGACCAGAGTGAGTCTAAAGGCGGATATTCGAGCGGGTTAAAACTGTTACTGGCTCGTAGTTCGCTTTAAAGGCCACTGAAGTCGGCGCATCCTCGTCAGAATCTTCGTCGTTCGAATTTTTGTTCCTCTTTGCTACGAAATGTGAGGTCTTTTAATCATTGGAAAACAAAATAAGAAAATACATGCTGAATAAGAGGATTCGACTCAATTTTGCCCTTCTTACGAACTATCTGCACATCTTCTTCACTGCTCGAGGATTCTAAAAAGTAAACACAACAAAAGAGGCTCTACTTTTTCTTGTTCTCAATGAGGCCTTATTACGTCTACGCACAAAAGAACACACCGGCTTTGCGTCGTCCATTGTGTTTCAACAGGCTACGAGAAACGAGATGACCTCTGAGCATTCTCGTAAGGCATTTAGTGCAGTAAAACGTTTTAAAAACTGAAACTTACACACTATTTCTGAGACTTACTGGCGACCGATAGAATGATAACCCTGAATGCCCTTTGGAAAAAATTAATAAAATCGCGCTTTGTCGAAATTTAACTGTTATATTGGCACGATGGAGAAATTTGTGTACGGACGACGATCAGTTCTTTGATGCATCGATTTCTATACCCACGGGGAAGTTGCCTTCACCAGTAGTTCATTTTTCAACAAGATTGTCATGTAGTCAGTAGTGTTCGTGTTTACGCTCTGCACCTAACTCTTGCGGCAAAGATACTGTTATCGATGTTCCGTAGCCTCATCTGGCATGTGCGAACACATTTTTATCCGTCCTTCTTCGGAGACTAAGGTTCGAACGTCATCGCACTATGTTGGCATATAAGCCCATGAGAATGAGAATATAGGAGAAACTGGATAAACCTGGCCTCCTTTCACTCGAAAATAAGCTCAAAGCCTTGAAGACGGCGCCGCGCCCCAACAATACTAGTCAATTGCGTTCATTCCTTGGGTTAGTTGCACACTTCAGTCGTTTTATGAATCTATCGGCTACAATTCTAAGGCCACTTTATGGACTTCTATTCGCAACTAGATAAACAGGCCCTAGCAATAATTTTTGGCCTACATCGTTCCACCTGTATCTTTTGGTCGACCCTTCGGGTTTCACACTGATAACAAACCCCTCTTAGGTTTGCTCGGAAAAAACTATGGATAAAACAGATGTCTTCGCCAAGAATGCAACCATGGGCACTCACTCTGTCTGCTTACACATATACAATGAAATACGTTACAAGAAGTGAAAACGTAGTGGCTGACCCTTTGAGTAGGATTCCCATTGTAGACCATGGCGTTAACGGGGCACGTGTTTTTGGGACCGTGAATCTTTGCAGAACCTAGTCTACGCACCTGTAACATGTCGACAAATGCGACAGTGGATATCGAGAGGTCCCATTTAAAAGTCGGATAAAAAATCCCTGCAATCTGGCTGACCGTCCTCTATCTCCCTCGATTTTCAGTCATTCTTCAGCCGTCAGAAAGAATTGAGTCTACAAAACGGATGCATACTACGGGGCAAACCTATGGTTGTGTCACCACAAGGCCAACGAACCATCCTCAGTGACCTGCATAGTGCTCATTCTGGTAGAGTTAGATCAAAAGCTCTCGCCTGCAGTTATGTTTGGTGGCCCAAAATTGACGCAAATATTGAAAATGCGGTAAAAGCTTGTCACGTGTGCCAAATAACACCGAAGACCTTAACAAAGGTGCATCTGAAGCCTTATGCCCGAATCGCCGTGGAAGTGGATACACTGTGGCGGTCACGGATGTGAGATCAACTTAAGCCACGCACAATAAATTCTTTTCGCCTAATGTCAGAAGTCAGGGAGCTGTGAGGACTAGTTTATTCTGTACACAGGGCAGGTTGCCGTAAGTTGGTTGTTTGCTTGCAACAGAGATAAGCGTCCGTTCTCGGAGAGTGTCAGTCGCAGTGTGTCGTTTACGAGTGGGTAAAAGTCTGTGTCAGTAGTAGAAGGGGTGACTGGCTGAGTGCTGGTCATGGGATTGAACGGATTAGGGGAGGATTAGGGGGGACGCATAATCACAGGGGCTCACGAGTATTTAGCCAGAGAGTTCGACGCGCGTGAGGTGATGATAGTTTGTGATGGCAGCCTGGAGTCACTGCAGCTGGACAGGAGGGGCTCCAGTTCTAGCCGGCGGGGGTGGCCGTGTGTCATCGGCCTGGCAGAGATTGTCGCGGCCATCGACCGACAAAACGGAGCCGGAGAAAAGGGGGACTGGAGCGTCTGCTACAACTCCCTCCAGACACCAAACGAAGTGAAGTCGTCGACATCCTGGCCAGCTACAAACCTGTCGGGCCAGTGAACGTGACGACCAGATCGTGTGCGATGAACTGGAGGCGGACTGTCGCCAGTAGGTGGAGGCATCCCTGTTTGCGGCCGGGTACAGTGTTAGGGTGAGGAATGGTCACTATCGTCGATGTAGGCCGGCTTTACGCGATCAATGCTGACTGTGTCGGTCTTGCCGTTGCGGTCGATGACAACATCTATGTCAGATCGACGAAGGACTTTATACGGTCCGTCATAGAGTGGTTGGAGTGGTTGTCGGACAGCGTCATGTCGAACCAAGACGAAATCGCACTTATCCAGGTCGGGAGGGATGAACGAACGGGCTGGTGAAGTCCTAGATGGTGTTACGCGGAGATTGCGCAAGGCACTATGTGATCGCTCCACATAACTGCAAGGTTCAAAAAACGTTAGTGTTTGAAGGAGACTCTAAATCACCGGGCAGTCGTGGGGCGGTTCCGTAGACAAGATCAGCTGCAGTGCAATCGATGTCGGTCTTGAGAGTGGAACGGAGGGACAACAGCACCAGGAGAAGGTGATTAGACCATCGGGAAGGATCGCGCTGGGCCATTAGGAAAGTCTTGAGCTGTCTATGGAAGCGCTCGACGAGCCCATTTGCTTGAGAGTGATATGCTATTGTTCGAATTCGGTTGGTACCGAAAAGGTATGTGAGCTCGCGAAACAGCGTGGACTCGAATTGGGATCGGCGGTCAATGGTGACAGTCGCAGGAACTCCAAAATTGGGCACCCAATGAGTCAAGAAAGCTTTTGCTACGGTTTCGGCACTGATGTCCGGAATGGGCGCAGCATATGGCCACCGAGTAAAGCGGTCAATCCATGTCAGCATATAGGCAGAACCGTTAGATGGTGGAAGCGGACCTACCAGGTCAATGTGCACATGACTGAAACGTGCATCAGGAGTGGCGAAAGTACATGGCGGAGTAATAGTATGCCGATGCGTTTTGGCTTGCTGACATAATAGACAGGATCGGGTCTAACGCCGTACATCCCGGTTGATGTTGGGCCAGACGAATAGTCAGTCATGAGTTTCACTGTCGCCCGGGCTCCAGGGTGGGATAGATTGTGAAGAGCGTTGAACACTCGTCGTCGTATAGTTACTGGGACAAAAGGACGTTCGTGTACGGTAGAAAGGTCGCAAGTTATGGTGCCAGTGCCAGTGGGAAGGGGGACATCTTGAAGACGTCAAGAACAGTCCTCGTTGCGGTATTGGAAGAGCTCGTCATCCGATCGTTGATTCTCAGACAAGAGCGTGA
>CACRXP010000181.1:112674-136763 GCA_902702965.1 Spirometra erinaceieuropaei | reverse complement strand
AACTTTCTCAGTAATTTGAATCACCCTCAGCACAGTAGACCCCGCGGATCTTTTGAATTCTTCCTCTTTGGCCTCAAGTCAAATATCGTCTGTTCTTTTCTTTCAACAGAGCTTTATCTGGGCTACATTATAATGGAACGCAGGAATTATACAAAATTATCGTTTATTCAGAAGAACCGTTGCCCTATTTCTGCATTTAGAGCATCTTACACACTATCGGAGTGCCTGAAAAATTGATTCATCTCTAGCGGCAATGGAATGTCTTGACCTCATTCTCACTGCCAGGTTTCATTCCGAGGAGAACTCTGCAGCCTCTATAGTGTATAAGTCAAACAGTAGCGAATGAGTGCTCATTTCTCTATCTCCTGGTCTGATTCATAGCCCTTGTCCTATAAAAAGGGTTTGAGTATGCAATATCCCGCATGGCTCCCAACAGACGATTCTTGCCTTGGTCATTGATTTTTTTCTGAACAATCCTAATTTGCAGGAACACTTTCCATCTCCAAAACCAAATCAAACTTGCACCACCATATTTGATATTACTCTTACTGCTTTCCCAGTCTGTTCTGTGTAGTCCTTCCAACACTGCCTGTTAATTCACTTACTTCATCATTTTGGGGATGCCAGACGCTGAGAAAAATTGAGTGGGTGCATTAAGCCAATGATTATAACAACACCTGCTGGCCTACTTCTTAAAAAATACATGTCATCAGAAACGCATTTACCTATGAACTTAGACCTAAACTGAAAGTTCTATTGCTATTACCTACGATATTCACCGTGTGCACCGCAGCAGGATGGGTGATGACTTAGTTTATAGTGCTGGTTGACTTAAGCAGCATCTGCCGCGCCCTCTTCTTTCTTACCTACTTGGGCGGTGTGTTACGACAGTGTCAGGAAGGACGGAATCGGACGCATTGACTGATAAATTTAAACAATTCGACTGTGCATGTTACACACGCCTGAACAGCGCACGAAGAACCAGGCTTTCACATAAAGGGGCTGAGCTGCTCGAACCTCACGTATGTTAGCGTTTCTTAGAGGGCACGTTGACAAGCAGTAAAGGAACACGCCTCCCACTTATATGAGAGGTGCTATTTCCATACCTGTTGTGAGTAATGTGACAAGGTTCGTGTGTGATGTATGTGCCGGTGAGGTTGTCTGTGACGACAGAGTTTGCCCTGCTCTGGTTCACCACAGACTAGCATGGGGGCGCATACGACCGAGTGGACCGGTGAGGTGACTGAGTGTATGCGTGGACAGTTGCGGCGGGTGCAGCAGATCTATTTTGGCTTATTTGCACTTGTTCAGCGGTCGCAGTGCAATGGATTGGCAAATTAACGACCATGCTGATGCACGATGTGAAGGTACGACCGCAATGTGAACAGGTTAGGAACAGGTTAGTAGTGCTGCTGGGGGACGGGACGGCGAGCATGGTGGCTAAAAGGTAGCCTGGAGTGTCCTCCTCGGCGGCGGGATTGGGAGGGGTGATAGTCGTATATGCCGTCGTCTCGGTGAATGTGGCAGGGATGATGGATGTGGTGTTGGTCGGCGATGTTAGCAGCGGGGCATTTGGAGCGTAGTCGCCGTCGTGGACGCCGTGGGGACTGGTACAGAAATGACGGAGGGATGTTTGCTGAGGCAGTAGATCGAGTTGTTAGGCAGTTGTATTGAGTCTGGAGATGTCTGGCGAAGCCGATCCGTGAACGGAATGCTCTTTGGAAGCGTGGTATTTTAGAGGAGGTTGGGTGTGTGCGCTGTGGGTCGGAGGTGGTTGAGACTCGCGTACCATTGTTTTGGCTTTGGCAGCTGTGATACGGCTTTCTTCATAGATTTCTGCTCTCACCCTTATTATTATTTTCCGTATCGATCGGTCCTAGGCGAGATTCTCCCAGGTCTCTGAGTTGGTTTACTGTCACCTAAGAGCTGCTTTCAGGGAGTCCTGCTAACATCGTTTTGGTTACCTAATCGGCGAGTATCCGTAGTGACATCATTGTAAATGAGTCGGTTGGATAATCACGTATCTCCCATCCTCACGATGCCGCCCGTCTATTGCAGTTATAGCTGCCTGCATATGGTGCGGAGTTCGGTTCTTTCAAGGACTTGTGTCCAAAACCCTGTCTTGCCACATCAGCTTCAGTGATCTTTGGTGGCAGAATACATAAGACTGGAGAGGTTGGAAACGAGTACTTAGTTGTGCCTCATTCCTTTGGTCACTGCGAATGATTTTCATGCTGTCCTCTTTTCCGTAAGGGGTGCCATTATCCTGTCGTGGAGTTGAGGTATCCAGAGCGTGAATCACTATGGACAGCCGTATTTTTGCATAATGTTCCCAAAACCCTCGCGATCTATTATGTCGGAGGGATTCGTCAGGTCTAAGATGGTAGTTCACAGATAGGCCCGTATATCTTGAAACTTCTCTTGTAGTTGGCGTGCATCTGAGATCATGTCAGTGGTTCCGTGGTGTCGCCAGAAGCAACATTAGCTTCCCGGGCGAACACTGCATTCAGAAACAAAGCAAACTTCAATTTACTTATGAGGTATGATGGACACAAAAATATGAATGTCTCCCTGTTCCCGGATATCACGTATTCAGACTCCATGCCAAAGCAGGCTTGTTCAATTCATCTTTCTATAACTGAAAATACATCAGTTATATTCACGGGAAGAAGGAGGACAGTTTTCATTTAATTGTTCCCCTAGGGCTGAAAACATCGACCTAAGAATAACTATACAGAAATCACTTTTCCACTGTTTCGCTAATCCATTCCAATTTTAACGCATATGATTGGCAATTAAAATTCTATTTACTTCTAGGGCAGTCACATTTATAAAAAATTGACAGTTCCTAGCGCAGGAGCACCCCGCATTGACCGCTGGTCGGAGTATATGCACTTAGAGTTCTTTTTACTTTCGTAGATCTGGACACACCTACTGGTTAATGTAGCCTATTCAGCACTTCTGGGGAAGGGGGCAGCAGGACCCACCTATCCACTCATGTGAGAGTAAAGAGAAATAGTTGACGACTAAATGTCGCTTTCTCGGCCTCAACTGTCGTGTGTTAAAATATGGAACGGATCTCCGATGCCGTCAGTGAACTTTTCTAGATAAAAACATCCCGCAAACCTATCTTTGTGTTTTTGCTAGAAGCATCTCATTAAGCAAAAAGCGCTTAACTAAAACTGAAATCCTGAGTAGGAGGTCTGATAACGTAGTGGCGGTGACGTTGTCTTCTTCGATTTCAACAGGGACTGCAATGTGCGCGCCCCGAATACTGGGCGATAAGCCAGTCTGAGATGGAAACATGGACCGCCGTACTACAGGGGCCCTTGGTTACATTCCAGGAAGTACCTACCTCCGACCCCTAGCTTTAACTCTGACATTTATACCCCAAACTCTCTTAACCCTAACTCTAACAATCCGAAGCCTAAGCATAAACCCCGGAATTTATCGTATGGTTACATGTAAAACGGGAGACACATATTTCCCGTGCCCTACCGATAAGCTTTACCCAAGGTTTCTGAAAAGCGTCACATGACGGACTAGATGCCCAACAACCATTCGAACTATTTGAGTGCATATTTAGTGCTCATCCATCGGAGTTTGTGCTACTATAGCTTCTGTTTCTGTCTTGCGCCAAATAATTACTTGAATGGCTAAGAAATGACTTCTCGATATCGTTGGCAGCGTCAACATATTATTTTGGACAATTATCGTGTACCCTAAAGGTAATACTGACGGTCATCCGTGCGCTTCTAATTTGAATTCGAAATTTCGACCTCAGGGCAGATTACATTGTCTGTGAGTTTGGTCTGTTGGACGCCGCTGAAGCCCGTCGGCACTTGAAACCGATTTCAACTCAGCAGCACATACATTCTTACGAGTTTACAGCAAGCTTTGATGGGACCCCGACGGGTCTTTAATAAAAATTATCTATCTGTCTATCTATCTAGAAATAATTAGTCTTCCTGTGGCTGCTTTAGGGCCACTAGCTATGATGGATTTTTCGGTAAGATGATACTTGGTAGCCCTCCTGACACCGCAAACTCCCAGCTGCCTGTCAATCGGGACCGGTGTTAATAGGGGCTAATACGGGTGGGACAATTGAGTGGACGGGTAAATAGCGATTGGAGTATATGCTAGGAATTGACGAACCTGGTAAAGTGGAAGCCTAATTTAGATTAGGTGAAAAATACAAGGAAGGTATGGAAATGAGCAAGGAGACTTTGAACGGTGTGCGGAATAAATGCATCCTAGCCTTAGATTGGAAAGAAAAGCCAGTGAAGGCGAACAACCAATGGGAAGAAGGCAACTGGTCCAAAGGTCATTCCGCAGTGTGTGCGATAAAACTCCATCTAACATAATGGACAGAAGAACACGAGAGTCAAGCAGCGGCACGCGGACCGCCACAGCTCAAGCCGGGTAAGACTTTTATGCGAAAAATTGGTTTTGGCGGAAGAGAAAATCCGTAAATAATGAGTCAGTCGAAAGCTACCTCTGCTAATGAAGATGACAAAGGGTAAGCTCTATTGTCATCGTTACCGGTGTCAATCCGCCCAAGATAGGACCTCTACAATGAATGAGGCAGTCAAAAGCTACCTCTTCTTATGAACGTTGATGTAAGGAAAGCCTCATTGTCATCGTTACCGGTGCCAATCCGCCCAGGATAGTACCTCCACAATGAATCTGGTACAGGTAATACAGCACGCACGTAAAATAAGAAGCATAATGAGAACGTAATCATAGCTACTGAAATCAAGCCAGTAGGTACACTTGTGGATTCTCTGGGCACGCCTGCCAACTACTCCTTCTAATGAAAGTTGATGTAGGGTAAGCCTCATTGTCATCGTTACCGGTGCAAATCTGCCCAGGATAGCACCTCTAACACGAATCTGATACAGGTAATACGGCGTGCGCGTGAATTTAGAAGCATAATGAGAACTCAATCACAGCTACTGAAATCGAGCCAGTAGGTACCATTGTGGAGTCTGTGGGCACGGCTACCAAATATCATCTTACCGATTTTTCAAATCTACAAACAGCTGAGTTGCATTGATATTTACCTCATACGGTTGGTCTGATTAAATACCTCGTTCCATAGCTTTCAAACCATTCCTCAGTTTCCTCATTGAGAAATGGCAATCGAACTTTTGCTCCGTTCAAAATCAGGAAAATATGCAAAATACTGATTCTGAGTGGGATTTGAGTTCAGGAATCGAGGTAGCGGGCCGGCTAAATGTACACCAAACTACCGTTACAGGACACAGAGAATGGAAGATTATGCGTTAGATGGTATCACATAACCTCTTTGGTGGGTATTTTGCTGCCTGATCACCTCCTAATAAGCGCATAAAAAGTTTAGTAACGTTGATAAATGTGAAGTACGCGGACGAGATAAGTACGGCATAATTAATAATCGTTCATAAATTCTTAAAAATGGAGAAAGAAATAAGAGACTTAAGAATTAGGCGTAACTATCGGGAGATGGCACCCAAAAAAATCCGTTACCTAGAAATAATACCTTTAACAGTGGACTCAAACGCCTTCAGGCTATATCAGCGGTTGCAGGCCTACTTTCACGCACTACTTGGACTTTCCGCGACGGCTTAACATGGGCTGACCGAACGAACATCGCAGGAGGTTACATGGACGATGGTCGCTGTTACCCAACCTTCCCCATCGTTACACACATACACCTGAATATACGGCATACATTCGCATTATAGCAGTTTATTACAAAACGAAATCACATTTAGATAGGATAAGTCTACACAACATGGGACAGGAACAGTTTCCAGGCATCTGTCAAAGACATGGCATTGAGGCCAAACCAAAGACGATACTGTACTTCGTCTATGTGAGCCCACACAGCTCGACCACATACAGGGCCTCCCTCGGGGATTTTCCTTTTCAGTCTACTCCTGTATGTCTCAATGGTATTGGTGTGCCGTCCGATGGCAGGGTCGTTGAAGTTCTTTGAGTGGTTAACAGAGAAATGTAGATGACCTTCTGAGGGAAGACGATTATACGACTTTCACTCGTCCATTAGCACTATAATGCCATTGGCGACCCATTTTGTAATAACGGTACGGAGAGCGGGCCAATTTCGATCATTCACCTGTTCAAATAAGACATTCTGTCGGCTAGTATCGTACATCCCGACCAGCCACCACTCATAAAACCCTAATTACCGCCTGTCCCGTAGGACAGGCTGCTTTGGTTAGGCGAATTTTTTTGGGTGCCATCTCCCGATTGTTACCGAATTAGGTTAGAAAATCCAAAAAAATTTCCCCGCGGGGACTCCGGGAGAGAACGTTGATAATACCAGAATTTCGAAAAAAGAAAGAACATACACACAAACGACAACGAGCACTATCAACCCGTTTGCCGCAAACGACGATGACCATCGTTTGTTCCACATAGTGGGCACTGGACAGTGATTTAACATCAGTCGGTTGATAGAGATCGCAAACTTTCACAGCGTCTGCCGCATGCTCTCCTCCATCACGGTTCTGGGTCCGGTGGCGGAACTGAGCCAGGGCGGCCAAAGACAGTGGCTCACTATGTTAAACAGTCGGCCTACGCATGCCACAGACACTTGGACCGTAAACAGTAGGTCAGGTTGTCACAGAAACAAGAAGCAGTCAGCCCCGATTCCAAATGAGTGGGAGTGTCATAGAGACCAAACTTCGAAGGAGTCATTACAGCCTAACTCTCCTCCCTGAGAAATTCGAGTTATATATTCAATCTATAGACTTCCGAAACACGACGTTTAGCGCATCATTAGAGTTTAAAAGTGTGTCAGGTTGTTTATAGAGAGAAGATTTGCTGCAGGACCGTGGGGGCGCAGTCGCCAGAGTCGAGCTCACACTCTATTTCATCTCACAGGCACCAGCGCATTGTCCGAGCCGGTCAGCCACCTGGTGCGGAAATTAGATAGAAATGACTGACACGGCGCCTAGGCGTACCACTATCCCCTCATGAGCGACATTTCTTATGCGATGCGCGCACTTGGCGCAGCTATATTAATGCTTGCCGTGCCCCCACCTGTCCTGCGTGTTGGTCCGATGCATATCCGACGTGACCCGTTGTAGGGGCACGGACAACGAGTTGACCGAGCACAGTACGACCCGGAACCATTCTCTTGTGCGAAAGAGTGACTAACAACTGTGATCTCCGTGGGCAAAAGAAGCGTCCCAGAGCACCTTAAAAAAAAAACAGAGCAGACCCGAATGTTAACATGAGTGGAAGAAGTCTGGATAAAATACAGACAAATACCGCACAGCCAAAGTAGGTCGCAAACAACCATGAAACCCTCGTAAGCACAAAACGATGCTTTAATTATGCCATGACAAACCTTCCTGAATCCAAATATGAAAATAGGATTGGCTACAGCGTAGTCTTTGCATATAAAATGGTTCAAGGGGCACTCGAGGAGATCGCAGTAAATGCATCGCCATAAAGGACATGCCTGTCAGTTTCCGACACCGCACTCCTAACAACCGCGGATCCGTGTAAACCATTTAGAACGATAATCTGCTAGTTTCGGTGTAAAAGGTATCCATGCCTTTCTACCAAGTATTTTGCGCTCTGACATGGAAGCTTCATGGTTAAGTTGGATCTGTCCCAAAACCAAATGAATGACAACGTATTACCAATTAGTGAACCACAACCTCCACTTAAATTTACTGGATATTTACAACGAATTCGTCAGTGTCGGGCGTAGGTCCAGTCATACCTACTGCCGAATAAAGACCCAATAGGACCCGGCCAATCGTTCTTACGCCAGTTTTCCCGAATTCCTTAAATTCCATCCCATTTGAAACTCTCCCTCACTTAATGCCTATGACAGTCTCTTAATACCCGCTGGCCTATAACTTCGTTCCAGCCCCATTTAGTTCTATGCTGCCTATAAGTAACCTTGTTTAAATGCCAAAATATTCCGATATTAGAAAACTGTATTCTCAAATCGTATAGATCTCTCTTAACCATTCGTTGCTGACTATCCGCATACGAACAGGTCAGGGTGTTGGCAATAATTCCATAAATAGTGCCCCTTTTCAGATTAATCGTCCGCCTCCAATTATTTTACTAAGTACTTTGATCAGAGGCGCACTCCTCGAAACACCCAAAATGCTATCTCACTGAATGCTAGACCCGTCATTAGTAAGATGCCCCAGCGCATAGTCCTTGCTCTCTGGACGAATCTCGATGCAATACACATGACCTGCCCTTTGTTCCCTAAGAAGGACTTCGAGGTCGGTAATCAAGACCACATCTGTGGGAGTGGTAATTTTTGCATTCTTTATGCTGGACTCCCCTTTAAAGCACTTTACGTGTGACCTTAATGTTCCTTCTTACCCTGAAAAGTCCTGTCTCGCACCAAAGGAAGACCTTTCACTCAGCAACCATGCACAACTTTGCGATATCTCCAAACTAACTTCGGGATCCCCTCTTGACCTTAAAACAATCGTTGATCTACACCCCCAAATTGATTGACTTTCAGCGGTATGATGGCGCTCACCGATGAGGTTACAGGACGCGCTCATTCCGACTGACTTTAACACTTTGGTCACTTTAGGTTTCGGCCTTTTTATGGTATTTTCAATGATTGTGATTGATCTCAGTTGGTTCACTAGGGAACCAGAAGCAACCCAATCGGAGACCTTATTTTTGCTGATTTATAACAGGACTTTTGGAAATTGACCAGACGTTACTAAACGGTTACCTTCTACTTGCCTTTTCAAAGAAGGTCAGCTCAACCCCAAATTACAAATGTTTCGGGCTCACAGGCATAGACTTACTCAGCAAGTTTTTTAAATTATTGGACTGACATGGCTCTCCCTCCACTGATGGTGCGGCCGTTCTTTTCAACTTTACGCTGAATGTAGCCTCGTCACCGATTCTTTTGACAAAGAATAACTGTTTGTTGTCTTCCGAACCCAAGCAGATCCCTTCCATTCGCAAACGTTCAAGAGAGATTTATAAATACCATTACTGTCTTTGATGATCGAAGCAACAAATAAGTCGCTTAAACGACTCGCACTCCTCTGGAACGGACGGTTTATCAAATGCACTTATCGTAAAGGTGCCAGAATCTTCCTGACTGTTTAGTTACCTATTCTGGGTCTCTTTAAAGCACTTCCATCCGAAATTTGGAATTCAACGGTCTTGTATTTGGAGACCCCCATTCGAGCTGTCGACATTCCATGCTGTTAAGCGACTGCTAACTCCGGGTCGTTTGGCACCTTCTTATTTCGCTATAGTGCCCCCCCAAACGGGCCACGTGGTAGATGCGCTGGACCAACACGGGGGCCATATTGGACTCTGGCCGGCGTTATCGGATTTGCACATCATAACAAATGCCAACATTCCGGGGTACGGGGGCAGAACCGGTTGCCGGCAGACGTCGCGCACAGTGGGACCCCTTCCGCCCCCTCCCCTAATATTTTTGCTGGTCAAAACCTGGTCATCTGCTGTGTGGACCAGGGGTGTGGGGTAGAACGCCAAGGTGCGAGATCGACCGCGTCATCCACCTGCGCCCTCCCCCGCCTCCGGTCATCTGGGATCTGTCTTGACACTGAATCCAGGTGGAGAGGAAGAGAGAATGCGGTAGATGCTAAGCAAGTCTGCTAGCACTATAAACTAATTTTCGCAAAAGTCACCGTCCCTGCTCCCAACCTGCTGTGGAGCACACGCTGGACAGCGTCGGATGAGACGGTCGAACTATATATCGCCATAAACAAATTGTCCTGGCCCCCCTAACCGGCGAATCCTTCGGTCAGCAGAGAAAAATACTGGTCACCTCTATCGTGTCTTGGGTTCATACTCAGAATTATTTCCAGAAGGTCATCTCCCTGTTTGACAAGGAATGCTTCGAACACACAGACATTCGAATCGGCGTCTCCGTTCAGTTTCGCTCAAATCCGTTCTCATCCCCTGGGCGACATATGTTTTTTACAATTCTCGACCACTTATCATCATTTTATGCTATGCAGGGATATTCGAGTTCAGACATTCCGAATGGCATCCGTATCTTTGCTTGAGGGTTTTCTTATTACTCGTGAACTTCCTAAGATCGCTCCATGCTCGATCTTTCGGAAAGTACAGTAAGCAAGCCTTCAGTAGAACAATCCGCATGAGAACAAAGCGCATAATGGAATGTCGACTGAAAATCGGAAATGTGTTTTCATTTCGCAGAGACTACTTAAGCAGGGTTGTAATATTAATTATTGCGCGGCACACTGCCCCGATATTCCAGTCACGCCAGGATGCCGGCTCTCGAATGAGCTACTTATCTACCGATTGCATAAGCTATATTACACAAGAAAGGATCACTTAAGTAGCATGAATTTTTACCACTGCTTTTTGATACCCTTATTTCAGACATATTTTGTAGAAAACATGCATAAAAGTATTCTTCCTTTCGTTAATTTGGCAGCAAACTACCTCTTTAAATTTTGAACTCGAAGGAAGAGTGTCTTTCGGCTTTAGAAAACTTTCTCTATTCCCGAGTAATTTTGAACCCGACCTGCCGTTACGCTTGCATTCCGGGTTTCCGCACTACCGGCTGCATACTTTTCATGCAAGGAAAGTCATACATTTCTAAATACTATTATAAAGAGGACATATAGGGTTCATAAAATTATGCAATGGGTATGGACCATGTTGTCCACTTTACAAGCAGCATTGATAAATATGCTCATGTGGTGCTGTATAATGGACATTTCACGGTCTTAAAAAGTTCGCAATTAGGAAATTTTTAAAACAGAGAGCTACCCTTCCCACAAGTAAAGAAAATAAAAGAAAACGTAATTTGCTACAAAATGAGTATAAGAAAGGATATTTTCGTGCATGTTTTCAATAAAATATATGAATTAATAAGAGCGTCCGAATCGATGGGAAAATGCATGGAAGTTAAGTAGTTGTCTTTACGGAACGTAGTTTACGCAGGCGGTGGACAAGGTGCTCGATTGGAAGTCGCCATCCTGACGTGACTGGAATATCTTGGTATTATGTCACATGACAATTAATATCACGAATCTGCCTAAGGAGTCTTTTAGAATCGAAAACGCATTTCAGAATTTCGGTCAACATTTCATGAGATAGCGCACCTACTACACATGACAGCCTCATCCTTGCACCGAACAAGAGACGTTTTCGTACAAAAAAGTGACGCAACGTCGCATATGACGGTGAAAAATTGCATAAATCAGGTCCTAATTCACAAAGTCGTACTGCATAAGGCTTGACAGACAGTCCAGTCCCTGTCAGCCTTAATTCGCTAGCCACAAAGATCCCGGCTAGTCAGCTTGTCAGACAATCAGGTGCAGCGGAGACTGAGTTTTACAGAAACGCGATAGAACTTTCTGACCTTCCTTCAATAACAACTAACCGACAAAAAGGATAGGAGTGGTTCGGTAAAAAGTATATGTATGCAATTTACAAGTTTCGGAAAGTCCGATACGTCGCCCAGTCCATTCCTGAATCAAGCAGTCCTTTAGAGGTGATTCTGATTACCATATTGCCTTCTGTAATGTCGGACTGGACAGGTCGGGAGTCCGTAACCTCGGGGGATCCCGATCTCGAAAATGTCGGCATCAAAACACACAGGTAGGAGGAATTAACCTCACCCCGGGGACCCTCTGCCGTTGAAGGATGGCCAAAAGCTGTGAGGCGGAGGGGTGGGTGAGTGGTATGGCTGCTCTTGAGGCGCTCGGTGAGTTCGAAAGAGGCGGCCGGACCGCCGTCGCTGCCACCGCCACCGGCAGCAGCCAATCGGGAGTTGGCTTCGTAAATGCGACCGGGGAGACCACAAAGTAGGGGATGGCGTACTCCACGGCTGCAGGAGGCAAACCCGATGCACTGCATACCGTGCTGTACGGCGTGACAGCCGCGCTTTCGACGCCCACTAATTTTGGTTTCCAGTAGGTTGAACGAACGAGTGAGCTAAGAAAATACGGACTGGGTGAAAGACAGCGTTTGTAGGCGCCAGGAAGTTGGGTTATCAAAATCATGATCATGCGTATACAGTTCATTCGTTGGACTCGACGAGGACTACCGTAGCTGCTTGAAGGGACAGCGGTGACATCAACATGATTCGGATTATACTGAGGGAAACTTGCGTGGAGCTGACTCCAATCTCTTTCAACGTCCACCACGTCCCAATGGCAAAGCAAAACAAAAAGGACTAGAAATGGGTGGGGTACAATATTTGACCGGAGCAACTATGTCCCTGTGTACATGTGCTACATGCGTGGTGGTCCTCACTTCAAACGAACCAGACCTTGGTAGATTGGATCACACATTGGTTAGAAGTGCCGAGGGCTCGGAGTAAACAATAGACGTTGCGAGTTAATCCATGCTTAAGGGACAGAAGAATCCAGTTAATTGGCAATCTTCTAAGTCGTGACTGCTGGCGAGTTAAGGTATTCCGCAAACGCATCTGGCTTATCAGTGACAAAAGGTCGCGTAGACTCGACCCCATCCTACCTTCCCTATCATATCAGGTGCCAATGCTTGTCCCTAGAACAAGGCACAAGATAGGTGCGCTTGACCAACACGAGGTTAGATCGGGGTGCAGTGGGTGTTATCGGGAATGCGCACCCATAACAAAAGCCAACATTGCGGGGTGTGGCGGCAAGCCAGTGTTCAAACCTAAGCTGCGCCCATTAGGGTCCCTGCCGCCTTCCCTATCTTTTCTTGTTGTGAAAAATCCTGGTCAGTGCATGTTGCGCACCAGGGAGCGTGGTGGTTCGCCTGGGTGGGGGTTTGCGCCGTGCCAGCTAAATGCGCCCTCCCTCGCCTCCGGTCTCCTTGACTCTGTCTTGACACCGCGTCCTGGTGAGGGATGAGGAGTAGGAGGAGGACGACGGGGTGGTGTGGTGCGGATGCAGTGCAAGTCTACTGTCGGGTGTTAATGGCATGACCGAGTCAAGCCGACCACATGAAATCACACACGACAGATGGCGTGGCAAAAAACTCCACTTTACGAACGTCATACACCTCGTTGGCCCTAGTTTATATCTGGCACAACGGCGCCACGCCTCTTTGCTGGGACCAAAACTTACGCAGACATTTCCACCAGTACAACCATATCTGATATCGCTGGAAAATTACTTAAAGTGATGGAGTTTGCGTATCCCGGAAGGACAGTTAGGTCGAGTCAAAAGATGATAGCGACAGAAGCATGCCGGAAAGTCATAGCTGTCAGTCGGATAGGAGCTAACGAGAGAAGGAACAGAAAGAGTCCCAAACCGGTGATGCACGTAAACGAACTTTCTGAACAGAAACAGAGAAAAATCAACTCCTACCTGGAAGTCCACAAACAAGAGTTCATGCGCTTCATATTTTATGGGCTCAACAACAGCAGCGTTTTCTACCTTTGACCTCTTATTGGTTGGCGGTAGGCAGTAGCGGAACAGATGGTGACCCGCGGCCAGACCGATCACGCATACTTTATTAGAATGCTGCATTACGCACAGGTCGTTGCCAGGCTCGTTGTTCACATCACAGAAGTAGCGGGTTACAAAGTACCGGTCAAGGAATGCTTGCGTCAGAGGGACCTTAACAGAAGTTCCGCTGTCAGCGTTGGAGATTTCATTGGCGTTTTTCCTTGTATCAGACACTTTCAAGTATGGCATAAACCATTCTGAATTGGCGAAGTCAGGTCCAGTTGCCATTATATGACCTAGTTGAAAAAACAAGAAGTAAATTATTAGAAAGAGTTAACAGTAGTTGGTGGACGAATGGAGATAGACGAAAGTTCTGAGACAACAAATATTAATGACAGGTCCGACACCTCGAAAAGCTACAGAAGTCGCGTCCACAGATATCATCAGTCTCCCAGAAGGAAATAAGGTGAGATCGATGGGATTCAAAAAGATCCCAGTTGTAGGAACATTTAAAGATTTTTGAAAGTAAGCTATGCAATGAGGAAAATCAACAGAGAGCGGAAGGTGGCTGCCTGATTTGGACGTGAGTATTAATTCGAAAGTAATAGAGGGTGGTGCATAATCGCGCTATACGGGACTAATTTAGTCGATTGCGACGTGCCGTAGATTCCGAAAAAGTGCGCTTTCTATAGCATTAACAGGACTACTCGGAGGCGCACTAGGCATAACCTTGATAAACGCTGCCAGCAGTGCTACAAGGGAATGGAGGACCGCGGTCTGGCACTCCGACGATCTCATTAAGTGGCGTAAAGCCCGATGACGGAACTGTGGCATTGCGACCGCAAACCACCATCAGATAGACTTGCTTGTCATCACTGCCATGAGGTTAAGTAGTCGACGTCTTAAAGGAGGCGATTTTGGACAAACAAACCCAGTGACTGTTAGGAACTACCTGTACTTACACTCTCAAAAAGTCTCGTAAAAATGTGCGTTTTATGTATTATGGCCTATGTTGTTGCGTCCGCGGGAACCGACGAGGTCCGTAACTCCGGTTTATGGTTTCGGGTGTCGGAACGCGCGAATATTCCTGGATTTTGTTAAGACAATCCTGATGACGTGCGATCTTCGTCGCACGACGTGAATGTATGCCGCCTGTATGAAGTCCGGGTTCCCGACTCAAGCGCTCGCTAAGTCAAGATCCGGGGTAAACTTCCAAATCAACCCACGCGACTCTTCTGGTAGATCGCACATTCCCAACAAACGAAACATGCACTGCTGGGGTGGGGGCCAGCCAAAGTCAGGCTGGCTTACGTAGGACTGAAGCACTGCTTTACGAACAGCCCTGAAGTCTTCGTGTACGCACAACAGCTGTCGACCAACGCCCTAAGGAAGCCTACTCGCAGCTGCAAGATGCAGTTAAGAGAAATCCCTGCCGTGAGCTGCTGATAGCTGTCGAGGACCACAATGACAGGACTGAGTCAGGCGACAGTGATGACTGAATGCTGAACTTTGTCTGCCAGCAGCTTCTGGTTGCCATCAACATGTGCTTGCAGCCTCGCTACAAACACCTGCTGACCTGTCATTCAAGCGATGACAGTCATGACAGCAGATCGATGCGTGGCGCCGGAACTGACAACATCCACGGGTCAAACCATATTCTCCTTTGCACACACGTGGAAAACCATCTCTCGTCCACACTCAAATCATCACTAAAAAGACATTTAGAGTTCACAAAACTACGACAAACCAGCATTACTGAGGCCCTGTGCACAGAAATTTGGTCTTTATCTACGATTCGATTCAATGTGAGTGGCACGTGGCCATTGCTGAGGTCATCAGTCTACGAAGCAGATGAGAAATCCCTTGGAATCGTCCAGCGGTGCCGCAGTTACTGGGTCGGCAAAAGGACCTTACAATTGTCTAGCCTGACGACGACTATTCCCTTGTCATACCTGGGAAATGGAGACAAAGTCGGCTAGAAATGACCCCAAAAACGATTAGGCTGAGACAATGAACTTCAAGTACCAAACCACAGGCGCCAGTGAGGTTTGAAAACTCTACCGAATTATCCGTTGGTTTAGCTGTGGTCCTTCTGCGTCGACTCTATTCGTGATGTAAGTGGCGGCTTCATTACCGACAACTCGGTCAAGGTCAGGCGGAGGCGCTTCGGGCATCTTTTAAATCTCAGTGGCCAACCAGTCACATTCTCAATCACCTCTGCAGTAGAGTTGTATCTCCCGCCATCCTATGCAGTATCATGCGACCCCTCGTCCCGGGGAGAAACAGACCATGCAATGCGGAGGCTACGCAATAACGAAATTATTGCCTAAATCTACATGTCCTGCATCGGCACTAGCCTCCTGGTTCGACCAGGTGATTGAGCAAGGCATGGGGAAATGAGTTCGTTCCTGATAACTGAGACTCGGATATCCTCGTGAGCATCTTCATAAAGGGAGATATAACAAAGTGCGCGAAACGCTGAAAAAGTCTTCAGCCTTCGCTCTCACCTACTGGGCATTCCTGCGGTCAGTCTCTACGTGTGTTTTCCAATGCGCATAGAAAAGGAGAGAAGACTGAGGGTGTTTGACCAACGCCTCCTAAGGTTGATTCTTTGTAAAAAGGATGCTAACTTCTCGAATGGCACTCGCCACGGCACGGTGGGGATCTCCTAGACCATGAAGAAGCGCGGCTTATGGATTTAGTCCTGCTGATCTAAATGTGATCCCAGCGACAAACTGTAGATGAGGAATAGGTCAGCTAAAGGAGTGGCTTAACACAATGCAAAGACATGGAGGTGATGTCTGGACCTTCAGTTTTCGCCTCCAGCTTTGCCACCGCTGATTGTTGCGAATATATAAGCACCATAAGTGACATAATTGACATCGTCCAGATTAGACGTAATAATAACAAGGGTAAGAGAGTGGCCCAGAGGTTGGCTGACAGACAAGTCCGCCTTCCAGAAAAATCCTATTTGGATCATTGGAGGTTTTCAAAGGTGCAAATCATTAGACAGTGTAGAATGCAGTTTCTGTTCTGCATATGCGATCTTCGATAATACGGTAGAAGAAACACTGGCTGTCATATTCCTACCAAACCCGAGTTAAACGTGCCGCTAAGTTGGAGTGTCAAATCTGGTCACAGTTCGTCGCCTCTGAACGGAACTTTGTAGGCACCTGCTAAAATGTAAGCGTACGATAAGGTGAACGAGATTTTGGCTTCATGACGCCGGAATTCCTGGACAAGTACGTGCGGAACTCCAAAGGAACTGTATTATTTCGTGACGCTTCCCAAGTTGACTAGACAAACACTTGGCAGTCCCCGAAAAGATAAGATCTTTAGTGATATTGGTCCTAAAAGCCGCATTGGGTCAGCCGTTTGCCCCACTTTGTGTAGGATTTTCGTATTTAGATCTTCAGTCCTCGAATACTCGACGTCCAACTGATGCAGAGGTTGGAGGAAGGACAAATCAACGGGGAAGACCGACTTAAAATCAGAAAAAGCTCGGATGTTGCACCTAAATCTTAGGCAGCATCGGATGTCGACTTGTTGTCCTCCAGGGGAGCAATTTCTCTCCAAACGCTCTCTACCAGTAAGCTTCCTGATTAGCGGCATTGACTGCGTCAGAAAAATCATCATACACTGCACCGTTTACCTAGTCCGTTATATTCTTTGAGTAGAGCGGCATGAACTAAACTGATGGGTGTCCTAACGAATTCAGTTTCGAACTGTTCACGTACTCCCGCTGTGTTCTATCTTGAATCAGGGAATTATACCCCGCCCCTGTAGCGGCTTTCAACTAGATACGGATAACCTTCCTAATTGCTATTGACAAATATTATTTTCTCAGAGAGACGGGACTCGCGCGGATGTAGTCAAGCCGGAATTTTATCCCATTTATAGGCTTCGAACTCTCACCGTCTTGTCGACCGTACTATTCTTTCCATCCTCATAATAAATTCCAGTTGATAGGGTTCTATGTCAATTGGAAATATTTCCAGACTGGATAATTCTAGCAAGTGTGCCAGGGGGAATGTATATCGGACGTCCAACCCCTTCGCAATGCACCACCAGACATATCCGAGATTTTTCCTGAAAGTTGCATTGTCGAATAATTGGACCAAAGGGCCAGAAAGGGAAGAGGATGCGAAATTGACTGTCTTATGTCCTTTTGGAGCATCGAAGATCCTAGGCAGAAACACTTAAACGAATAGCAATCCGAGTAAATGCAATATGTTACAGGCAAATTAAACAATGAGAATGGCTACAATTATTTATTTCACAAGATATCGGGGGTGATACTTAATTAAAAGATGGATACTTCAGTCTTCACAGTTCACTAGCGACAAAGAGGCGCCTGTCAATAACACTCCTACACACTGGGATCGGTCAGGAAAGCTATATTACGATCCCTTTGCAGTTTTCGGGTTTGCGCTCGGGCGCAGATATAACAAGAGGAAGGATCGTCGAGTAAAATTAAGAGTAAACAGAGACTCGTGAAAAAGAGGGTGAGTGGAGAAAACAATTTGCTACAGTAGATCTAAGATGGCATTGCTAAAAGATCACAACTTTAAGACCTGGTACAAACAATGCGCGTGAAAACTTATTGCAACGTCTTTCCTGCCCTTTGCAAGAAGGACGTGATTGGTATCATCGGTACTAGCTCGCCTATGATTTATTTTTCGGGACGCTTAGCTTCTACAAGGGGGAGGGGGGTTAGCATCTTCCTTGACAAGAGTAGTCAGTATTCATCACGCACACGAACAGTTATAAAGTACTGTGGAAAACAATTGACACAAATTTATTATGTAGTACAGGTTGATGCGTATGATGCGAAATATACAAAGGATAACAAGAATGTAGAAAGCACAGAACTCAGGACGTGGAAGAGTTGTGTCGGCAAGTCGGGTATACGGTCATAGCTCCGGTAGGGCACATAATTTTCCCTTCCGAGCAACTCTAACAGTAGTTCGCATTTTGTTGCACCTTGGATGGGGACTGGGTAACATAACTGAATTGACAGAGCTGTTTAAGTAAAGCATAATTGCTTTGGCGCAGATCCAGGGTAGGGGACGGTGCAACCGCGTGTCAACGATGAGAGCCGGCGGGCCTTACCCACAACTGCCGATGCAGAAGAGGAACTTGGAGTATGATCCAGTTTGTGTTCTGATGGTCAACAACGCCAAGTTCGAATGAAGAGGTGCCTGACGCGAGGCTGTTTTTCGCTTTCCCACTTTTGTCCTCAGTCGAGGTGCGTGAAGAAACCGATCTCTCTTCCCTGGCGGCAGCTCCCAATTCCACCCTCCCCAGACAATTTTGAAGATAAGACTTCTTTGATCTGATCGACACTTCCCTCGTCCCCGTGTTTACGTTCCACTCCAACTCTTACAGTAAACACTTGTTATGTCGTTGGGTTTATCATGTGGGTGAAATATTATATTTGATGATGGATGCCTTGAGGATCGGAATGGATGACACCCGAAAATAGAGAATGATCCGGACGCGGTCGTTTCGTCCGAGGCCCCTCATAAGGACACAGACGAGACAACGGCTGCCGAACCCCTACACTACGCACTTTCTCTTTCTGCCCCAATTTCAGTCTATTAAAAACCACAAGATATTTTCAATATGATCATATTAATTTTTCCCACTTTTCTTGCAAATAGCTTATCCATTCAATGAGTAAACCACTTTTTGTTCGTTCAAAAACCTTATTGAATGTTTTTACTGTTCACCGGTAGATGTCGGAGATGCGCACTTGTTCCCTTTTAGCAGGGAGCCCTGAATTGTGTCTCGAGCTTCGCGCTATAAACGGTGTTGATTGTTGACTGATTGTCAGTGAGCTTCGTAGTTATGTCATTAGAAGTGCAAATGAATGCGCGCGCGTAATCTTTGCCCGACGTCACCACTTACATCGTTCTTAAATGATTACCGTTTTACAATCTTTTTTAGTATAGAAGCTTATATCATATATCATAGAGTTCGTCGGGATGTTACGCCTAGGTTTCCAAGGATTTGAGAAAGAGGTAACTATCGTTCGTCTCATCATCCTCATGGGACGGTTTCTTCTCCTACAATTAGTTAGCCGATAACATAACTTCTTCTTCCGGCTTTCAGGGCATCCGACGCAGTATTGAGTAGTTCTCAAAGACCCCATAAGCTGACGAGGTCCCAAACCTAGATGGTACTCTGAACATCTGAGCAGTTCGCTCGCAAATACCGCAAACTCATCCAGCAAATGGATGCGCATGCGCTTCTGGGTGAGGCAGAACCTGCAATACAGATTACAGCGATGGGTGGTGATCGCCTTGCAGACCAGTGGTTGGAGAGGTAGTAAGTTTGCCCAGATGTGGTCTGTTTGTCGATTTAATCGAGTGGACTCTGCCGTTCCATCTTGCAATCGTAATTTTGATGCACACTCTAGGGCTTTTTTCAGCAAGTATATAGTAATAACGTCTATGTTGGCCACGAAAGGTACAACGTTACCAGTGAATGCGTCAAAATCCGTCTACGTCTCAGAGAACAATGACAATCCGAATGTCCCTACCCTGTTTATGGGGTGTAGGGGTGTCAGCGGTGGGTTCACGTAATGGTCGTGGTGGTCGCTCACTTGCTTGCAGGTGAGACTGCGCCTAGCGACCACTTGCTGGTACTCAACTCTCACCTGTGGCTCCACGTAGCTGGACTCTGCTCAGCGGCCACACCCCGGGCAACCGTCTCGACCGGCGGGCTAAACCAGGTGAGGAGGCCCTGTGCGCTGTGCCGTGTGCACAGGGTTTGCGGATTCCGCTGGATGGAAGGCCGGATGGAACTTTGCGTCGGCACCGTCGTGACGTGGTTCGTCTCTGGACGCCGCTGGACAGCCGGTGACGGGATGGATCTCCACATCGACATCGCCTTGACGCGCCCACCTACGCCGTCGGAGACCGCGGCTTACGGCGAAATCGAGTCGCTCTCCACTGCAACCCGAAGTCGTGGTCCCATAGTGGAGTTCGGCCGTGCCACAACGGCACATGGCAGCCCTATTCAGGGATGGCACTGCCAGCCCCCACGAGGGGAAGGGCCTAGAAAAGGTGGCCTAAACATTGCTGGGTACCACGCCGTCTCCAGGCTTGCCAGGGCCGCAGACGTCTTATCATGGTCGAAACAATCAAAATCGAAACAACAACAACAACAACAACAACAACAACAACAACAACAATACCAATAACAACAACAACAACAACAACCATACTCATTCTCCTCATCCTACCTCTTCTTCCTGTACCTCCGTCTATTCTTCTGCCTATTCTTCTCCCTCGGCACCTTCTTCTCCATCTCCCTCCCGTCGCCCCACTCGTTGTCACCAGACTGGCAGGGTGAGCCCGCTCACTCTGGCAGCCTGGAATGTTCGTTCCCTTTTAGACAATCCGAGGAGCAACCGACCGGAACGGAGGACGGCGTTAGTGGCACGAGAACTGGCGCGCTACAAGGTGGACATCGCCGCACTCAGCGAGACCCGATTATCCGAACAAGGCCAACTGGAGGAGGTGGGTGCCGGCTACACCTTCTTCTGGAGTGGTCGACCCAAGGCAGATCGACGAGACGCGGGCGTCGCCTTCGCCATCCGGAACGACATCGTGGGACGACTGCCCTGTTTGCCGCAGGGCATCAACAATCGCCTGATGAGCCTCCGTCTGCCTCTCTGGGGAGGCAAATTCGCCACCATCATCAGCGCCTACGCTCCGACAATGACCAACCCGGACGCCGTCAGAGACAAATTCTACGAGGACCTGCACGCCCTCTTGGCGACTGTGTCGAAGGCGGACAAGTTGATTGTCCTTGGCGACTTCAACGCCCGCGTCGGCACAGACCATACTGCCTGGAGAGGAGTGCTGGGTCCCCACGGTCTCCGCGGCTCAAACGACAATGGTCTGCTTCTCCTCCGCACCTGCGCAGAACACCGCCTCATCCTGACGAACACGTTCCTGTCTGCCGGAGCGAGAGAAGGCCACCTGGAGGCATCCACGGTCGCGCCAGTGGCACCTGCTGGACTATGTCCTCGTCCGGAGGCGAGATCAGCGGGACGTGCTGGTGACGAAGGCGATCGCGGGTGCTGACGGGTGGACCGACCATCGCCTCGTCATCTCGAAGATGCGTATTCGCCTACAGCCTCGCAGGAGACCACAAGGTAAGCGACCCCCAGGTAAGCTGAATGTTGCCTTGTTCTCTTTGGCCGCTCAGCATCTTCATTTCAGCAATAAGTTAGCTCAAAGGCTAGACAACCTTCCAATCGCTGCCGCCGACGACGCCGCCGCTGCCGAGAACGCCTCCGTGGAGAACCGCTGGTGTCGACTGCGAGACACGGTCCAGTCGACGGCGCTCGCCGTCCTCGGTCGCGCTCCCCGCCAACACCAGGACTGGTTCGACGACAACGACGCCGCCATCAGAAATCTGCTAACTGAGAAGAACCGCCTACGCAAAGCCTACGTAGATCACCCCGCTGATGCCACCAAAGCTGCTCTCTACCGCAGTCGCCGCCAACTTCCGCAACGACTGGGCGAGATGCAGGTCGCCTGGACTGCTCGCAAAGCTGAGGAGATCCAAGGGTACGCGGACCGCAACGAACGGAAGAACTTCTTCTCTGCGATCAAAGCTGTCTACGTTCGGCCGACGAAGGGCACCGCTCCTCTCCTCAGCGCCGACGGCCGCACTCTCCTGACTGAGAAGACGCAAATCCTGCAGCGATGGGCCGAGCATTTCCGAGGCGTCCTCAACCGCCCCTCCGTCATCTCCGACGCCGCCATTAGTGTTTGCCGCATGTGGAGACCAACGTGGACCTCGACCTCCCGCCATCTCTCCAGGAGACCATCAGGGCCGTGCAGCAGCTCTCCAGCGGGAAAGCACTCGGATCGGACGCGATCCCTGCTGAGGTCTACAAGCACGGTGGTCCCCAACTGATGGATCACCTGACTGCGCTCTTCCAAGAGATGTGGCGTCAAGGTGAAGTCCCGCAAGATTTCAAAGACGCAACCATCGTGCATCTCTACAAGCGCAAAGGGAATCGCCAAGTCTGCGACAATCACCGCGGCATCTCCTTGCTGAACATCGCCGGGAAGATCTTCGCACGAATCCTTCTCAACCGCCTCAATAACCATCTGGAACAGGGCCTTCTGCCAAAAAGCCAATGCGGCTTCCGTCGTCATCGTGGGACCACGGATATGATCTTCGTCGCCCGTCAACTTCAGGATAAGTGTCAGGAGATGCGGACCCACCTGTACTCTACCTTCGTGGACCTGACGAAAGCCTTCGACACGGTGAATCGTGAAGGACTGTGGAAGATCATGCAGAAATTCGGCTGTCCGGGGCGATTCACTCAGATGGTGCGTCAGCTGCACGACGGTATGATGGCGCGAGTCACGGACAACGGAGCTGTCTCAGAGGCATTCGCAGTGACCAACGGAGTGAAGCAGGGCTGTGTGCTGGCGCCTACCCTCTTCAGTCCCATGTTCTCTGCCATGCTGATGGACGCCTACCGCGACGAACGCCCCGGGATCCGCATCGCCTACAGGACGGACGGTCATCTCCTGAATCAACGGCGCATGAACTTCCAATCGCGCGTATCCGCAAGAACCGTGCACGAACTCCTCTTCGCCGACGACTGCGCCCTAAACACCACCTCGGAAGAGGAGATGCAACGGAGCATGGACCTTTTCTCCGCCGCCTGCGAGAATTTCGGTCTGGTCATTAACACGCAGAAGACGGTGGTGATGCACCAACCGCCACCCAACTGAGTCACAGCCCCCAACGCGCCGCCGCAAATCAGCGTGAACGGAACCCAACTGCAGGTGGTGGAGAACTTCCCGTACCTGGGCAGTACTCTCTCCCGCAACACCAAGATCGACGACGAAGTCGCCAATAGGATCTCGAAAGCCAGTCAAGCCTTCGGTCGCCTCCAAAGCACAGTTTTGAATCGCCACGGTCTTCAGCTAAGCACGAAGCTGAAGATGCACAAGGCCGTCATCCTGCCGACACTACTGTATGGAGCGGAGACTTGGACGGTGTACGCAAAGCAGGCACGTCGTCTGAAGCACTTCCACCTCAGTTGTCTTCGACGCATCCTGAGGCTAAAGTGGCAGGATCGAATCCCCGACACTGATGTGCTGGAACGGACGGGAATCCTCAGCATCTACGCCATACTGAGGCAAATTCAGCTGCGCTGGAGCGGCCACCTGGTGCGCATGGACGACGAGCGACTACCCAAACGACTCTTCTAGGGAGACGTCGCGACGGGTTCTCGCCGTCAAGGAGGCCAGATTCGCCGTTACAAGGATACCCTGAAGTCCTCCCTGAAATGCCTGCAAATCAACCCCACCAACTGGGAGGAGCTCGCACTCGATCGACCGACCTGGAGGAGGACAGTGAAGACAGGCGCTGCGATCTACGAAGCCAATCGCATCGCTGCCGCCAAAGCGAAACGTGAAGCCCGCAAATCACAAATTCGCTCAGTAAGCAACGCCGCCGCACAACCGCTTCCAACGTGTCCTCGATGTCAGCGGACATTCCGGGCTCGAATCGGACTTGTTGGACATCTTCGGATTAACTGCGCCTCTCAAACAGCACCCACCATCGTCCCCGCGCCTGCCTCTTCCGACTCCTCTCCGCCGCCAACTAACCCTGACAATTCTTCTGACCCACCACTTCCATCCTCCTCCTCCT
>CACRXP010000181.1:97532-111081 GCA_902702965.1 Spirometra erinaceieuropaei | reverse complement strand
CGGCCGCTCAGGCGACTGTCCCGCGCACAGCAACTGACATTACCACCGCCTCCCCCGACTCCAGGGATGAGAATCAGGACTACGCCTGCCCTCACTGCGACCGTACCTTCACCTCACACATCGGCCTGGTCGGTCACTTGCGAATCCATCGCACAGAGTCTGGCGAACCAGTGCGTGAAGCACCAACCTACACCCACCGCACTCGCCTCCACTACCCACACTGCCCTCGCACCTTCAGGCATCGCATGGGCCTTTTCGGCCACATGCGCATCCACGAGAGCGGCCTTGACCGCACTCCCGACACACCCACCACATCCAACACATCCACCGCGCACACCCCCACCCTCGGTCCATCCGTCCGCGCCACGCAGTCGACCATGACAGCCACCGCGCCCATTCCCCACTCCAGTCTGTTGACCGGCTCGGACAGCGGCTGGGGTGTGGGAGTGGGAAGCGAGAGTGAGGTCGACGACTCAGCGCACTTTCTCCTCACTATAAACAATCTGACGCGCTTGAAGCTATCAAGGTGCGCTAAAAGCCGTGGCTTGGAAGGTTGCCAACTGACGGGGTATCTTGGACCTCCTCCTTGACCGGAGGCGGTCTGAGAGTCAGGCTGCAATGGCTCCTTTGTAATGTGGCCTTTATGGCACTCCCATCACAGTGTAGGATCCGAGCCAGGCGTTGGCGGCACGCCCAGGTGCGACTTCGGCCGTGCCAGCCTCCAAATCTCTCTTGTTGTTGGTTGAAATCCTGGTTATTTGTGTGTGGACCAGGGGGTGCGGAGTGGAGCGCCAAGGCGAGGATCCGTCCGAGCCATCCACCTGCGGCCTCTCTCGTCTCCGGTCTTCTTGACTCTGTCTTGACACTGAGCTCGAGCGAGGAGGGAGGAGAGAGTGTAGGTAGATGCTACGCAAGTCTACCGGCACTATAAACCCCTGAGTAAGTCACCGTCCCTGCTCCCATTGCTGCTGCGACTGTGGGGCACACGGTGGACATAATCGAAACCGATGGTCGAACTGTCACCCTGTTTATGCAACCACGATCAAGGAAAGCATATCTATCAACATTTTTCCCATTTGCACAGCCTTTTTCAGATATTCCGAACACAGTACCTATTTGTTTGACGTCTATCGCATTTTAGAACGCAAATATTAGTATAACAACATACCCCGTTATTTCAGGCATACGGTAAGGGCATTGGAAAGGACTCAGGTGAAAGTGGCGGTTAGGAAATCGAGCGAACGTACTGGAGCGTCGCTCATCCAGACATTCCTTAGGCTACCGCTTGGGTAAGGAGGCGAATGTTGTTTTTTTGATCCGATTCGGTCTGAAGAAATGTGACACCCTCGGCTGCGATTAACGCTTGAAGCTTCATACATTCGAGTTCGACTGGCGTACGAATCGCGTCCGACGGGCTGTTAGGCCTACTGAATACTTGTGCTTTTTTCTTTATTCAAATCATTTATGTGCTCCGGTCATTTTTTTCCAAGTAATTTTTGGTCAAAGGACGGAAGTAAGGAGTAGAAGGTTTTACCATTTGACCGGACTTCTAATTTTTTATGAAACACGGGATCATGACCGCTTCTGTGCATACTGCTTGGTATATTATTTTTTCTGGTACAGGTTTTCCCAGATAGGGAGATAACGACGACTTTTGGAGAGATTAATATTATTTGCACAGGAGCGGTTGCGTCTAGCTGACGTCTGAACTAATCTAACGATAAACGAATGCTTCACGTACACTTTGGAGTATGACGCGCACTTACCAGCATGCCTACCAAATAAACTGTTGCTTAGTACATCTTCTTGTAATTGGCCGTATTATACACTTCATTACTTCTTGTGGATTCCTGACGTGATGGTGTGAGCACACCACCCACGAAAACTATTTGTAACCTAAGTTCGGATGCCCTACCAGTCCAGTACCTGGTTTGGGGGGTTGAGTAGTCTTATGAAAACTGGGACGTTGTGCTCCTTCTGAATATTTTTGCGCAACACTGGCGAGCCGAATTTAGACTCTTCTTCAGTCGCTCTGTGGGCGCCATTATCAGGGAAAGAGGGGGTCTTTAGTCCATAAAAATCCAAGGCCACGATTTCTTGAGCCAACAGACTTGCCCGGCGTTTTTCGGTCTAATAGTATACTTATAGTCCTCAGTACAGGAATTTTCGGGATTAATAGTCCTTGTTCATAAATACCACCATTTGTGTACAGAAGTAGCATTTTTCGGCGTTTTGCTTTTTGCATCGTCAAAAAATGGTCGACGGATAACAGTATTCGGATTTTAACCGAGCTACCGTTTAAAATGTGTGAGATGGATGAACGATGACTTATGGATGATAAGATACCCTTAATAAAATAAAAACTCATGAGTATGGAGGATATTTTTTTTAAAGCTAAACAAGGGGCACTGACTTTCGGTAGTCAGAGTCTGTAGCCAGCATCACAGCGCTACCGTATAACAGTTGACGCACAAATTTTTCATTTGGCAATTAAAAGAGCCCAGCACCCTCAGTAGTTGTAAACAGCGTCTTTTTTGCAGTTCGGTGACGGAAGTAAGTTCAGGCTTTTGAGTAAGTGGTGTGTTTTAAAGCATGGTTTCCTATGCATGCAACAACCATACAAAAACTCTCCCCCCAAACTTAAAAATATGCTCAATTTACTCTGTGGCTGACATTATGGCCCTAAGTTAGTCCAAAACCTTGAAATAACGACTGAATACATTTTGTTAGCAGAATATTTAAATTAAAGAGCGTCGTTCATTTTGAAAACATGTTGATAGACTGCCCGTAGCTGCCGACATCCCTGTTCGCGGAAGGGACCCTGTCCATCGAAGAACTGTGCCACGTCTGCCAGCTTTGTCCCGTTGCCCAGTGTCCCGTTTTCTTCTCGACTGCCTTTTTCGTGTACGCATAATCAATTAACGTAGTTTGTAAACTACCAAACAGGTAACAAAGCAGATCATCCGAACATACATAAGAAAATCACTGTGACATAAAACCTCCCACAGTCAAAATTTATTGCTACTCTTAGAACTCTTAGGTTGCCATCTTTTTCATTTCATCGTGACTACGTAACTTTTGGGTTTAATAAGACGAGTTCATAAAACCGGTATATAGATCCGCTGGTGATTTCGGAGCTGCATCATGTTGGATATTGCCTACAGACCACGGCATCCCCAGTCAAGAAGCCGGATATATCCATTTGTTCACATAGTGGGGTAACACATGTTGTAAGGCCATCTGGTCTTATTTGTTTGGAGCCAGCTCAAAAAGGTGACGCCGTGACTAGTGGGCACTCATACACAGATATGCACTATTTGCAAAGTCGCACTTCTGTCGGCACATTACCCATTCGGAGCACTGGTAGGGGAGCAAATGCATTTTTTGGTTAAAGATTAATTATGAATTCTCAGACATAAATAAAGAGAGTCGGCTTCCGTAACCATATGCCCAACATTTGCTTTCTCAGGGCATGCACACAGTTATCCACATTTAGCCGCCAGGTTTGCGAGTCCTACATGAGTACTGATAACTTCCGGATGATACAGATCATTCTTCTCTCCTTCAAGCGCAAGTGGCGTCGGGGTTATGGGCAATGCTGCTTTGTAAAAGATTTTAAATTTTGCACTAGTTAAATCACATAGTGGAAAAGACGAACTTGAACTATATGCCAAAATGTTTCTTATTCACACAACCTCGTTGACACCTGCCAGCTATAGGTTCGCTCTCTTTCGTGCCCGGGACGCGCGCTCTGAATTGGTGTAGCAAGACAGATAGACCACACTCCCGAAGCATGCACAACCTCTTTTTACTTGGTATTTGTAACATGTGTTAGGGAATTTACCTGTAGTTCAAAGGGGACTGACAGTGCCCAAGGGGCGCTACAATAAACCTATTCTATTCTATATGCATAACATGAGTTATTGGTAAATAGTAGAGGATGCCATGAGCCGAACAAAATGTATCACAATGAACTGCCTTTTAACATGTTGCGCTATACAAAATCGATATGCCTCTTCCGAAGGGTAGACTGAGACCTTCCGCTGGCAACAAACAACGAGGATTGAAGACTTGCATAGAATAAGCCCTATGCTCCGCGAAAACTTAAGTAGCGTTTACTCTTAGTGCGCCTACAACGGGTTACCGTCCTTTGTCATTAAGTAACATATAGTGAAGTGGACCATGAGGTTTGCCAGAAATTCGGACGTCGCCATGATTGTAAAAGGGCATATAACAATAGCTCCATTTTTGAGTGTCAGGAGGGCACTATCTAATCAAAGTTAAAATAAAGTCGGTTGATAGAATACGGACTATGTAGACAGTAATGGTCTGATTGAGCGGCCAGATGTACAGAAAATTTCAGAAGTTGTGCTATGTAAAGTAGGAAACGTTTTTCAGTCCACTGGCGACTCGTTCTTTCGCATAAGACAACTTGATGTTAACATCCACAGATTGTAGGTTTTTGTCAAAAGATGGTGAGGTAGAAGCGAAGCAATGAAAAAATCCCGAAATTGAAAGGGCGAGAAGAGTTCGGGAAACGCTCACTTTCAAAAAATCGTCAGAAAAACTACTTCGCGAGGGGATACAAGAGCGGGATAGGTTTTTCTTGTAGTGTAACGATTCCCTATTGTTGTCTGGAGAGTTAAAATTTCCAAGTATTATTACGTGCTTGGGACCGATAATTTGCTTGAACTCCGTGAAGTGAGCGTTATCCGCGCCATTTCACTGTCCTAGGTGTCCGTATAGCAAAATAATATGAAGATCCGGCTGGTTTGATACTTTTAACTTACAGCTAAGGACATCTCAACCAGTGTTCCTTTTTGGTGAAGACCCGTCTGTGACGTGGTTAATGTCCTCCCTTATGAAAATCGCGATTCTCCCACCGCTGCGTCCATTTTGACACATCCGGATAATTTATACTGACTCAATCATGAAAAACTCGACCCCTCGGCGGGATTCGAAATCACGACAATAACGCAAAGGCTTTAGAACAGCCGACGCGCGAACCACCTGAGCTATGAGGCCCTGCACACAACCGGTTAAGATTTCCAATGTTATTTTCAAACCCACGAGCGTAAAGAATGGAGTAATTCAGGATATTGTACTTGGCACGCTTTTATTTTGCCTTTTGTCGACGATGCACCAGGTTTATTTCAGAACGGCAAGCCCTTCACGCCTGTCGATGATTTGAAAGTTGCGTACAGATATAAGCCGTCAGATCGGGATATGATGCTCGAGCTCCTAAGGATCGACCTACAGGCCTTTGTCCGGTGATGCCGCACAGGGTGCTTTTCTCTTTCTTGACATGAATGCTCAGTCATGGTGGTTGGCGATGACCACCAACCCCAACTAAATGTTGACGGTCACGACATAAATGTGTTCGAAGTTATTAAGGTTCTGGGTGTTTTATACTTCAAGGCTCTTAGTCTTTCGGGACACTGCGTTCTGATAGTCTGCAAAGCACGCAGAACGACCGGGCTTATCCTTCGAAATTTTAGAACCAGAGATATTTAAATGTGCCTTTATAAGATGTACGTCAGACTTGGCCTGGCATACTGTTCACTTTTATTTAGCTTCATGCGTGCAGGTGAGCGGGAAAAAGGGAATCCGTTCGATATTTTTTGTTTACCAAAACAGTTTGACCTCGGATCGCCGGAGTTTGTCTTACCAAGTACGTTGCGAGCCTACAGACGATTGTGGTTTCGTCTATTTCGAAAGAGACTATTCTTACTATTTAAGCTTTTGATTAATCGTACTCTCAACCCGCTTACTACTTTAAAACGTCATTGCCACCCCGGCGTAGCAGTCACCGCGAGATCTTTTAAGTTCTTCCTCTGCCACCTACCGTTTAACATCGTCAGTTCTTTTTTGTGAACACAATCGCAATCAGGACCAAATTACCCAGAAATGTAAAAATTCCGCAAAATTACTTATTGTTTATGAAAAACTTTACTTTATTTTTGCATTCAAAAAATCTCCCACATATTTTGAATGCTGCATCCACCGATTTAATTTTCCGTAGTTATGGAGTTCATGGCTTCTGATCCCCCTGACCGGTCTCAACACGTGAGAAATGGTGCTGCCCCTACAACCCGCAACACAACGGGCAATTTCTTCAGCTGTCAGCTAGCACTTGTTTGGTCTGTTCCACGTAGCCTCACTTTCATGAATAGGAATGGTGACGGAAAATACCCAATACTTTGTTACCCATTCCTTTCTGGACTACCGTCATTTCATGGGCAGCAGTTCTTTCTCATGAACCCTCGAAACTATAAAAAAACACCATCCTCTGTATTTACTCCTTAGGAGTTTTTTAATGTTAGCTCAGTCTGTGCTGTATCCTTCTTTAACAATGCCTGTAAATTGGCATTAAATACAAAAGTTATTGTTATTAGTATTGCCGTTATGTGTCATCATTAGGCATAACCTTTCACAAGATCGTAGTCCAACGTCTAAATTATCGACTTTCAAGTCGAGATTGTGTTATTTGGAAAACATAAAGTCATTACAACAATGGTCAACATATTGACCGTTTTCTTCTCGAACACTCAACTTCTGGACTTCGAAAAGGGTGCTTCTGTAAGTTAAGAGTACTTGTCAAGTTAGAATCTTTCACTTGAGCTTGTACAACTCCTTTTTAATTAGTCGCTAAAGACTTTGTTATTACTCCCCATGCAGCGCCGATGTTCTCAATTATGGTGTCATCTCCTCAGTACAAATTCAAACAATCTGTTGACGATCACGGCGGATTTGTCCGTTTTTGTCATCTGCTAGTAGTTTGGTTGGTCAACAAAGAAGTATCGTGGTCGCATCTTCTCGCACCTTGCTGGCTGCACAGCCTTTAATGTCCCCTTTTTGCCTGGACTCCAAGCTAGCTGTGGCCGCTCGCGTAGGGTTCTTCCTGTCCCGCGTCCCGCTGGACGTCCTTATGGGCCAGCTCCCCCTACAGTTTAAAGGGACAACTCCACAGACTGTCCGTCCCGGTCAATTCGAAGAATTTGTCCAAGTCTAGTTCAGACTGACAACCCCTGACAATCCGGCAGGTTTGAGTGAGATCTCTGCGCAAATGCGTATAATTGAGAGTAGACATATTTAATTCAGCCAGTCTGGTTTCGTAAGACAGATGACTAAGATTCTTGACCGTCTTCGTAGTCGTCGCCTGTACTCTTTCCTGCTGTTGATAATCCTTCTTGAACCATGGTCGCCAGGTTTGGACTGCATACACTAAGTGAGACCAAACGAATGACCTGTAGGTTTTTCCTAATAGTCGCTGTTCAATCTGCACAAATCCACTTTTGGTGTGCCAGCCACCATTGTTTGTGACCGTGGAGGACACTTTCAAACTAGTCTCTCCCATGAGTCCACTAAACTGCTCAGCCGCAAGCATATTACAACCACGACATATCAATCCGCCTCCAACGGCCTCGTTGGATGCCTAGACCGCCAACTCAAGACAGTGCTGATGTCGTACTTTGACCCAGGTTCTTGAAGTGACAAGCTCCCTATCTGGCTCTTGGTTATTAGATTTTCTGTCAAGGAGGACGTCCAATGCACCGCTTTCGAAGTCGTAGACAGTAAACCGACTCCATCTGCCAAACGAATCTGCGTAGTCCTCCAGTATGAACTACATCATGCAAGATCCCTTTATGCAGCAGCCGAAACAGCGCATGACCCAACTACGTCGAACTCCTACTCATCCGGCATGCAGAATTGTGTTTGTTCATGAGGACCCAGAGTCTGCCGCTTCACTTTTCGTTCGGCATGATGTAGTTCACAAGCCTCTGCTTCCCACATAATAGTTTATATGAAGTTTTCCAACTGATGGACAAGTGTTACGTCATTCAAAAACGTCGGTAAGACTGCCTTCGTTTCCATCTACATATTTAAGCCGGCCCACTTTACGTTCATTCCGTCACCCGTCTTGTCAACCGATCCATCCAGATCATTGTCACCACCTTATCCACCAGTCTTAGCCCCCCATCCACCAACACACACTTCATATCGTTCTAATAGACGTAACCGTTTTCTTAACAAAGTCAGTAACTTAGTAATGTACTTTTTACATTTTTTTCCATAGAACATTTTCTTTCAGTAAACGTTCTGGTGGAGGTGCTGTGTAGGTCTATATACATCGGCTTTTGTCTTCACGTTCTCTCGTACACCTCAACTTTTCTGTACTTTCGTTTGCTTATGCTGAAAATATATATGCTTCTTGCAAGTCTGACTGCTGAATATTATTACCGCTTCATCCGTTTATTCAAGAAAATTTGTCAGCATTTCATTCGTTTATTTTTGAAGATTTATGAGTTAGACGCTGCTTTGTAGAGTCCATAAGGGTGGGGGAAACACAGGCCTCAATCTCTCATCTACGCGGGACAAGAGTCCGACTTCACTAGTGGGATTCGAACTCCCGACCACCTGGCAGGTGGGAAACGCTTCAGATCCCTCGGTCACAGTCGCACTGACAGATGTTCAAAAATCGGTAGGCAGGCAGAAAATCTCTCGACCATCGGGAATCATGTAAAATCTTGATCACAAGCCGTTCCCGAGCCTGCCCATACATGCATCAGGGCGAGAGCAGGTGTGTCTATGATAACGGCTGGCAGCAGTAGGGTAATAAAATGGAATGAATTAAACATCGGAAGTTGACAAATGATTGCAAAGTGGACATTCCCCTATTATTTCACCCCCTGACAGGCGGCAACAAGCCTGGTAACCTAAATGGATGTCACCTACAAGAACGGAAGTGTTACGGGGTGTTTAAGCGTTCTTCAAAAATTCTTAAAAACTAAGGAGATAGATAACTGGAAGAAGGAAAAGATATTTAAAAAAGTATCGTGTAGTTCAGTTGAAAAAAGAACACCAGCCATATCAGAAATGCCAAAATAGGGAAATGGCGCATGCAGATATAGCTTCCTCAACCACAGCTGGCGTCGGAGTTAAAGACATTGAGCTAACAGAGGAAGGGAAGGAGAACAAAATAGTTAATGCGCTCTGCCATTGTCACCCACTTCAACAAGAATCAGAAATATTCCGGGTAAATAACTAAATACTACATCGTTGCTGGATGCTTCAACAGCGGTAATGCTGAAAATCGCACCGAATTTGAAGAGTTAAAGAGTAAGAAGTGCACGAAGGTTAAGAAGTTTACACAAAAATTAAGATCAACTCACAGCGCAGCTACTTATTTGCGGTAGACGTTGGAACGAAATCCGATGCCTATGGTACAGGGATCACCGGAAGACGAAGGAACGAAGTCCATAAAAAGGGTTCGCCATCAATTTCAAGAAGTGGAGCTAATATTGACGCGAATGGCATAACTGATCACAAAATAATTTTTCCTGATGTTGTAGTTTTCTCAGAACGTCTGAGTACAGAATCATCAAGCAGTTATATTGACCATAAACGAAATATAATCATAAAGGAGGGGGGCTTATAAATCCACTTCTTTGATTGCAAAAGAAAGGTTTGAACGCAATATCAGCCTCTGCCAAGCATAATCAAATGCCGTTCTTCTGAATGGAGAATGTTTTACCATGCACAAAGTTTTCCGTCTAGGAAGCGCAGGTGCATCGCGTGAACTGCTATCAACATAGCCTCTTAAAATCATTTTCGAAAATTAAGTCAAGGCGTCACATCTCCTAGAAGGCAGAGCAGCTCTTCGTAATTCACAGGGAAGGTCTTTTTCCAGACGGATTACGAACCGATTGAAAGACACAAAATAGAGGAGCTTCGGATAGAGCCGATAAGAAGGACAGAAGAGGGGAAAGATGGTTGAAAATGAGGAAAAATTGTCCCTGTGGCCTTTGTAATCAGGGCTGGTCCCAACCGTGGAAAAGGATGCTGAAGGCGATGTCTTCAGTGTGTCGAGTCTGTTAGACGAAATGAATGAACTCAGAACTTGGTCGTCAGGCTCACACCAGCTGTCATAGTGTTCACATGAACGTGGTTTTCTGAAGCCATTGGAGGACATAAGGTATTCCTCAGAGGTTATCAGAGAAGAAGAGACAGGAAAGGCTGAGGAGAAGGCGTTGTTGTCTATGTTACCTGCAATTTAACCACGGTATTTGATCAACATCGTACAGTAAAAAGTCGAGTTTTTGTCTCAAACTACCTCAAATAAACAACTGGCATTTGCAGGTGCATACCTGCCCCCAATTCAGATTGTCGAACGCGATATTGTTCTCCTAACGGAACTGAACAACACCTGCTTAAACAAAGATGTCCTTATAGTTGGGCACCTTAACGCTCCCAATATAAACTGACAGGCTTGGACTGTTTTAAGTCCTCCGGATGCATTCGGTCATAATTTGCTCAACATGGCAGCATAAAAACCACTCCTGCATATTTTAACTCTGAGAACACGTTTAGGGATAGATGCCGTCCAGAAGGTCTTCAATTTGTGCTCACCTGAGATCAAGAGTATGCTGGATCCTGCCAGTAGGTGCTAATGATCATGTCGCAATGATCTACGCGTATCCCACGCTCTCCCAGCTCGACTCACCTAAACAATTAAAAAGAAATATCTGGAAGGCAGATTTTTCCAGCATGCGAACGCAAGCCTCAGCAGTACTGCGGACAGTCAAATTGCAGGAAACAGGTAAGGAATGCTGGTACACATTCAGTTTGTTGGTTACAAGAATCATTTATCTAAACTGCTTACTGAGACAAAAGACAACAGGCAGTCGTCCGCCGTGGATAAAACGGGAAATTTCAATCGCCTTTATGGGAAGAAACAAGACATGGAGACGTTTTTGACTAACGGAAAGTTCCGAACACTTGCAGAAATACAAACGACAGCGGACATGCGCAAACGTGAGACTTATAGACTTAGAAGTACCTATGAGCTTATCGTATTGCAGAACTCTTTGGAGCATCCCAAAATCCGATACGGTTACATACGTACTGACGAAAGAAATCGTGACCCCATTCCAGCGCTGAAGTCCCAAAGCGGAGTACTATAGACGGAGGATCGAACGAAAGCATCAATCCTCTACAGCTTCTTTCCGCCGATATTCAATCATAAAATGTATCCCCTCTCTCCCTTACCCAGGAAGACAGAAAAATTCAGCATTGCTTGCAATAGAAGACAGTCCTTACTTCTTTGAAGAAGAAGATGGGCTCACCGGAACAGGTCCATACTTCTGGCCAATATCGATACGGACAGAACTACTCCGACTGAAGCCTGAGTGTAACGCACACCGCCTTTCCCCCCACATACAACACACCAGCATTTCTCACAAAGGGGTGAGCTGTTTTCATCCCTCATGTGTTGGAGTAGCAGAGGGGTCACGTGGAGAAGGGTCCACAGAATACGATTCCCACCTATGTGAGAGGCGCCGACTCCGCGATTGATGTATGCGATGCGAGATGTGTACGTGTATGCAGTATGTGTTGGTGAGGAGGTGAAGAGGTTTGACGGGCGGTATTTTACCGCGGGTGTACATGGATGCGAATGTGGCTGACAGGGACCATGTGGCGACAAAATTTGCATGGGCAGTTCCAACAGGGCCGGATCTTATTTCGTAGTCGTACCTGCCGTAGACAAGCCCCAGCCTAACACCTAACCCTAACTCCTGACTCCAACCCCTAATTCCAGCCCCTAACCTTAACCCCTAACAGGTACGGCTACGAAATAGGATCTTGCCGTCGGCAGTTCAGGCGGGTGCGGTGAGTGTATATTGGTGCTTTGGGCTCTGGTTCGTCGGTCTCTGTGCGATGGACTTGTAGGTAACTTGCCTGGACGATGCGTCAGGTGAATATGAAATCTTACTGTGGACAGGTAGGGATTGAGTCCACATTGCTGATGATGGTGGGGGTAGTGGCTGGCAGGACGCGGGGAGAATTCTCACCGGTGCCGGGGATTGGGGAAGTGAGAGTCCTCGTCGCGGGGGTCAACGACGTCGGCTGAGTGGTAAGAGCGTCAGGAGTGTGATCAGTACTCGTGGTGATGGTGATGACTGGCATCGTGCGGGCTGGTGTAGGGGTGACGATGAATGCGTTTGCGGAGGAAACGGGTGAAGTCGTCAGATTGCCTTTGCAATAGGTCCAGAAATTTCCGACTAGGTCGATCCGTGAGCGGAATATTTGTTAGCAGCGTGGGAACGCTCGAAAGGGGTTGAGTGTTGAATTCGTGGGCAGGAGGCACTGAAGGCCTGCGAGCCGGTCCTTCGGATTTGACAGCGGCGATCCGGTTGACTTTACAGATTTCTGCCCCAGTCTTCAGTATTCTTCTCCAGGCCCGTAGATCCTAAGCACGTTCTTACCATATCTCCTTGAGAGGATTTTAGACTGTCCAAAATAGCATCGTCTTCGGCCACCTTGTCGGCAAGAACTTGTGGCGACATCATCGTAGAAGAATTGTTGTGAGTGCCTACACTCCCAAAAACAAGAGCCAGTCAATCACTGGAGGCCACATGCGTTTTCTCTAGCGCGTTGTCAGCAAAATCTTGGCGTCTCGTCATCGGATGCTCCCCTCCAGCCCGATCGATCCGTGTATGTGAGTAATCGCTCAGCTCGTCTAGAATTTTCCTCTCGAAGTGCATTGGACCGAATGCAGGCAAACCTCAGTAGGATGTAATAAATGTGCATTGCTGTCCAGTTAGACTTGACTTGCAGTTTCCTAATACACTTTTTTGTGGCTGGTCGCGTTCTCCTTCTCTGTCGCGTTGTTATTGGGGACAAGAGTCAGGTGCGCATATGCTCCAAGTGTATTCCAAGTACCAGCCCGGGTCATTACTATTTGGCGACGCAGTTTCCGACTACAATGGCTGACGAGTACTCCGACTTGAAGCAGATGTTGAAGCAGCAGCTGAGGCTAACGGAGGCTCCGACCGTTAAGCTGTCCAACTCATCCATGGGCCAATCAAGTGCGGTTGGTGGTCCACATTCCGTCGACCACATTGCCGACAGCACCACTGAATGCTTGTAAAACCCGCAGGCCCATATCACTTTTGATTTCTGTTGCAAACGATACGATGATTTGTCGATCTGGATGCCCAGAACAATGCATGAAAGGTGAGGCTCCTACTCCGCAAACTAGGTCCGGCTGAACACGAGCGTTATGCCAAGTCAATCCTCCCTAGAAACCCCCGAGAGATCACTTTAACAGACACGGTGCAGACACTGTCTCAGATTTTCGGCGAGCAGTCATCCCTGTTCTACTCTCGATTTTTGTGCCTACATCTGTGCAAACGAGATTCCATTGATTTCATAACGTATGCGGGCATTGCCAATCGTGAGTGCGGACGTTTCCAACTCGGTTTACTCAACGATGACCAGTTTAAATGCTTTAAATTTATCTGCGGCCCTCGGTCCCCCAAGGATGCTGAGATCCGGACATGTCTCTTGCCCAATGTACAATAGAACGACTAAACCACACTCCAAGAGCTGACGGCGGAGTGCCAAACGCTGATTACCCTCAAGCACGACTCAGCCATGGTCCAGAACCCTACCACATTTTGCACAGTGCATACGGTCACAGCGGCCAAATCGCATCCTGTTGCGCGACCCAAGCAAGTGTGCAAGGCGAGATCTTCGCCATCTTGTT
>CACRXP010000181.1:68218-94735 GCA_902702965.1 Spirometra erinaceieuropaei | reverse complement strand
ACCACTTTCCAGCTGAATGCGGTTGGTCGTAGAAAGTTTGTTGACGTTTCGCTCAATGGACATGCAGTTTTTCTACAGTTGGATACTGCCTCAGACATAATCATCATCTCTGAGAGACCCTGGCAGTCTCTTTGCAGCCCCACGATGCAGCAGACTTCCCAGCCCACCACAAGTGCGTGTGGTGGTCTCATCCAGCTAATGGGGAAAATGCAACGCTGTGTCTCGTTCTGCGGTATCAGCATCACAGTGATTTGCTACGTCACCAAGTCTAGGCTCAACCCACTTGGTCTTGACCGGATCGAACAACTCGGTTTGACCGATATGTTGCTTCGCGTTGTTTGCAGTCAGGTGCAGATTCCCGTTGTGCTTGCAGACCAAGCCAAGGACATTCTCTAACGGTTTGCTCCAGTGTTCCAAGACGGCCTGGGTTGTTGCACATACACTCAGGCCGTGCTATATCTGTCGCCAGGCGTCCAGGGCGACCAGTCCCATATGCAACCCTACCACTTGTCGAGGCTGAACTGAAGCGTTTGGAGGAACCGGAAGTTCTAGGTCCTTTATCCTTCTTCGCATGGGCCGCTCCATTCGTTGGGGTTAGGATGCCCAGTGGTTAGATTCGCATTTGTGCTGACTTCTCCACCTGTCTTTATGTCGCGCTGGCATCGAACTGCTATCCAATGCCGGTTCCGGCTGATCTTTTCACCCTGCTGAATGATGGCACTTGCTTTGCTAAGTTGGCTCTCGCTAATGCGTATTTGCAGACCGAGGTCGCCCGAAAGTCGCACGAATAGTTGACAATCAACACTCACCGCGGTCTGTTTCAATACACTAGGGTGCCCTTTGGTGTAGAGGCCACTCCGGCCCTCTTCCAACAAACGATGAACGCAATGCCAATAGAAGCGAAGAGACGAGTCCCAGGAAGTAGTTTTGAAGAAGGAGACACGATCGCCAGGACAAGAGCTTTATTAGCCTGACGTTTCGGATTCCTACTCGAATCCATTATCAGAGACAAAAAACCCGTTTCTGCTTTTTTGTCTCTGATGATGGATTCGAGTAGGAATCCGAAACGTCAGGCCAATAAAGTTCTTGTCCCGGCGATCGTGTCTCCTTCTTCAAGATGAACGCAATGCTCTCCAGCATCCCTGGCACAGCTGGAAACCTGGACGACATCATCATCGTGGGTCGCTCCCTTGGCCAGCTGCAAGACTGAGTGTACGTAGTATTCAAACGCGTGCAGGAATATGGCTTCCTCCTGCGAGCCGACAAGTGCCACTTCCTTCTCGACTCCATCAAGTACTAACGACTCGTTTTTGACGTCACTGGTCGCAACCCAGATCCCAAAAAACATTTATGCCATCCAACGGATGCCTGAACATGAGAATGTATCGCAACTTCGTTCCTTAGCCTGATCAGCCGCTTTAGCACCTACCTACCACCGCTGCATGACGTACGGGACCCACTCAACCGTCTTCTACAGAAGGATGCTCCCTGGTGCTGGTCCCCCGACCGCGAAAATGCCTTCGCACTGTTAAATTCGACGCCGAGTTCATATCTGATACTCGCGCACTACGACCCCATGCTGCCGATCGTTTTTGGTGCAGATGCTTCCAACCATCGAGTTGGTGCCGTCATCTCAGATTCCTTTCCTGACGGGTCTGAAAAGGCGATCATGCATGCATTTCGCACGTTAACTCTTGCTGGGAGGAACTACGAGCAAGCAAAAACAGAAGCTCTAACGCTCGTGTTTGCCGTCAGGATGTTCCAGCAACTGTTGTACGGTCGTCACTTTACGTTGTTGACGGATCACAACAACCTTTGGTTTGAAGAAAAGGTATTCCCATCTATTCAGCCAGACGACCTCAGCGGTGGGCAACCATTTTTCTTGGTTACGATTTCGACATTCGCTACTGTCGCACTACCGACTTTGTCAGGCTGACGTCCTTTCTCGTTTCATCTGCAATCATCAGGAACCTGAGGAAGACACCGTGATTGCCGATATTTCGACCGAGGAAGATGTGCGCCGTCAGCTATCAGACGCCATACAGAGTATTCCTGTCAATGCCGCGGACATCCGACGTGCTACTGAACAAAATCGTGTCCTCCATCAGGCCATCACCTGCGTGTAGACCAGCTGGCCAACCACTGCTCTCGCGGACGATCTTCGCCATCTCTTACTCCGCCGAGCAGCGCTATCTGTGGTTGATTCCTGTCGCATTTTTGCGAACCATGTGGTGATCCCCGCTTCACATCGACTTGTTATACTATGCCAGTTTCATGCGGCTCATCCTGGTACAAGCCGAATAAAGTTAATTGCTCGCAATTATGTTTACTGGACGGGTATTGACAGCGGCATCGACGACCTGGTTCGACGTTGTTCCCGATGTCAACAAGCTACCGAGATGTCGTCTCGCCAACCACCAATACTCTGGCAACCGCCGGCGAGGCCTTGGTTGCGCGTGCACATCGATTTCGCTGGCCCAGTTAACGAATCTCATACATAATCTTGGTTGACGCCTACGCGAAGTGGCCCGAGATTGCTCCGCTGAATCCAGCGACCGCATCTGCCACTATTGTCTTCGCACGACGCATCATTAGCCAACATGGCCTACCGGAAGTCCTGGTTTCGGGTAATAACTCTCAGTTCACTTCGTCGACGTTTGAGGATTTCTGCCACTAACACAACATCCAGCATCTTCGCTCCCCGCCCTACTAACCTCCGTCTAACGGCCAGGCGGAACGTTTTGTCGACACGTTTAAGAGAGCCCTCTTGAAAGCTCGTTGGGAGGGGACAATGGACGAGATAGTCCAGTCGTTCCTATTTTCCCACAGGACAAAACGGAACCCGGCGTCCTTTGGTGGCGGTTCTCCTGCCGAGGCTTTGCTGAGTCGAAAACTGAGTACAACGTTTCATGCACACGTTCGACGTTGGTGATGACTTATGGGTTCGTCACCACAACCAGATCCGATTGCGGCATTGTAGTAATAGAAGTGGACTCGAGTCGGTGACGTCATTCCCTGTTGACAGCTTACTGGATACTTTCGCCATTCCGGCCGACCGGTCGGTTCCCGAACCCACTGCTGCCCCCCCCCTCGGATGCACCGCCTTCGGTATCAGTCACTGTCCCACGTCTCCAGACAACAAACCACGACTAAGACGCCGGACAAACTGCGTGCACCGACCAACAGTGCCGATGAAGGTCAATCCACGCCGAAAGCGGTACTGATCTACTTGGGGCGGAGGTGTCGGGAGTGCCTAAACTCCCGAAAACAAGAGCCAGTCAATCACTGTCGCGTTGTTATTGGGGACAAGAGTCGGGTGCGCACACGCTCCACGTATATTCCAAGTACCAGGTCGGGTCATAACACGAATCACTTGAGCAAATGCGCATCGTCCATTTTAGAGAGGTTGCTTCAGAATGTCGTGAATGCTGAGTATTCCGGTTCATTCAAAGACTACTGTGTCCGGGATCCTATACTGCCACCTCAGCTTTAGTATGCTTCGCAAACGACTGAGGTGGGAGTGGATGAGGTGCCTGACTTGACTGGCGTAGACGGTCCATATCTCCGCCTCTTATGATAGTTAGGTCAAGATTACTGTCGTGTACATCTTGAGCTTCTTGAGGAGTCGAAATCCGTGGCGGTTCCAGACGGACGCCCTCAGCCAGCTACAGGCCCGACTGGCTTTGGAAATCTGACGGGCCACTTAGCCTTCGATGTTGGTGCTGCGTGAGAGTGTTCCGCCTGAAAAAGTAAAACTGTTGTGGTTTTGAGTTGGGTACCGCTGGCAGTGATGTAAGGGAGGTTGTATTCAGAATTGGGTGACGGCTAATGCATGACCACCGTTTTATCTGTGTTGACGGCCAGCCCAATGTTTACACAGTCTGAAGCGAAGAGATTAATGCTTCGTCGCATATGTGCTTGTGCCGCAATCTTGGGCAAGCAGTTATCCGCGGAGAGGTCGTGGACTGTGGTCGTGGATAGACGCGTGGGGGCATGCACGCGTCGGGCACTGAAAATCTGGCCCTTGGTCCTGTAGACGATGCTGATTCCAGGGCATTCACTAGGGTGGGCCTCCATCAGCATAACAGAGAGCACGAAACTAAAGAGGGTGGGAGCTAGTACGCAGCCCTGCTTAACTCCATTAGTCACCACGAATGTCTCTCGCACAATCCGATTATCCGTGACGGGGACCATCCTCCCGCCGTGAAGTTAACGTACCATCTGTGTTTGCCGCATGCAACTTATTAGGAACTAGCTGGACCCCGCCACGCGTTGCTGCGGCTCAATATGATGCATTGGGAAATAAGGGAAAGAGGAAGTGGCACGTTCCCAACTGAGAAAAATGTAAGGCCAAAGGGTAGCGGTATGTATTGCGTGCGTAACCCAGGATTGTCCTTCCAACCGCCGTCGAAGGCAGCGCAATTGTTTGCTGCACCCAGTCGCGCTCGAGAATTCCGGAGTAAGTGGTGACGGTGGGCATTTATTTCGCCCACTGGTGTGGATCGAGGAATTACAGGCAGTGTGTGCCTGAAGTCTCCTGCAAGCAGTAGCAGTGCATCGGAAATGGTCTGCAGTTTCCTCGCAAGTCCTGCAGTGTTCGGTCAAGGGCCTCGAACCCTTTTTTGCGCCACTGTGCATTCATCCCAAGCAATAAGTTTGCATTTCTGCGTCGGTAATTCAGGTAATTCAGCGCATATGGCATCGTCGATTTCGTTGGAAGTGATCTTGTTATAGAGCCAGATCAATACATGTGCATGGGGCAGTCCCCTCTTTTGCCGTTCCAGCTAATTCATCCAGCGGCGCACAGACCCAACCACCTCGAGTTTCACCATGAAGTTCACCAGCGATTGCACTTTCTTCCTGAAAACACGTGCTGTTATGTCATACCTATTCACCGGTGATAGCCCCGCAAGTAAAAACTGATAAATATCCCCCCCAAGCTGGATTGCATGTGAATGTAATGAGTAGGTCTGGACGCCCGTACTGACAAACGTAAGCAATTGCACCTCGAGCGTACTCGAACATATGACGTGAACTGTCTGTATATGTGGATGACAAAATCGTCAGTCTTACAACGTTATCTCTATTACCATCGTTTACAACTGCATCATGCAAATGAATATATCCTTCAGAGCGCAGCTTGGTCTGATTCAAGCGAATGAAAAGCAGGCATTCTGTTTCGTTTTTTTGCATACATATCCACAATGTAGCGATGAAGCAATTGATGGCATTTCAAAAGGGGGGATTACTTACACTCTGTCGAATCATAAGTCGGTAGGAGTAGTAGTTCATTGAGCTGCGTTTCACGTGCGTTTCCTCGTCACTGACAGGATTTATCATCTTAACGTAGAAGTGATATCTATCGGCACCATCCCGAAAAGTAAATGAATACTGCGTTGAAATCGGTTTCCGACTGCCGATATATGTGGATGGCAAAATCGTTAGTCTTCCAACGATGGTTGTTGTACCGTCGTTCACAACAGCATCACGCAGCGTGAATGCTGAGCACGAAGGCGTGTTTGACGCCGATCTGCTGTTTCTTGCTGGCGCCATTCGGCCACTCTCAGCTGGCTGTGTTCATCCTGCTGTGAACGAAGCTGGCCTGAAGCTGCAGAACGCGGTAACCGTGACCGCAAGCGGGCTTCCGCAAGCCGGGCTGCACGACATTGGGCTGACGCTGGGTTGCAAGCCCCTTATGTGGGTTGTGCGTGGGGGGGGGGGGGGGGGGGAAGGGGGGAGGTTCGAGCTGTCTTTTGGGCACCAACAATACTTCAACTATATGAGATAAACTCATTTCTTAAGTAAAGCGTGAGCCACTTTACTGAATTTCACCTTAAAGTGCTGTAGACGAGGAGACCTCGATGATTAACTTAGGCGAAAACTTATTTGGTAAAGATTATCACAATTGTTATCCATGTCAACTGTTTTCTCGAAAGCACTTTTTAGCATTCAAATAAGCTTTGTAAAGTACATGGAAACACATTAGTTAAGCGTTGCTACGTTATTTGTGACAAAGATTGTTATCGCACTGAGGAACAAGGTTTTCGTAGACATACGGAGATTATAGTTTTCGTTCTTTGTACTTGAGGAGAAACAGGCAGTCGGCAAACCCCAAATGCTAAATGGACGCTTTACCATATTCTGAAGTTTGACAGATAGTAGTCATTTTTAGCATGAGCGCAAGCAAAATAAAACAGCGAAAGTCAGTATGAGTTAACAGTTGCTTCCTAGTTTTATGTACTAGTATCTCAACAGTATACAAAGGACCTCACCCCATTAGAAATCTAGAATTTTTCTGCAAAAGTGTAGTAACTACATTTCTAAAAAATAATTCCGGAAAAGCACGCTTTTTTCTAATTCACGGGCAACTTTAAAAGGCGGCTAAACTTTCTGAGTTATATACTATCCCTTACAAAGCCTTTTCTGTCCAGAACTTATTTTATATCTTCTCGAGTGAAACCAGAGTGTGTCCAGTCAATCAACTGGTTATTTTTAGAATTTTGCAGACTCATGGGAGCATTTTACAGTCAGGAAAATGAGTTAGAAAACTTGACCATTACATGTTGAAATTGGATGTCAGCCTTTTTTAAAATAGCAGGACCTGATGGTTGAATTGTTCAATATATCTTTTTGTATCTACGCTTAAGATCTAGTTCTTTACCTGGAAAAACCGGGACTCCTTGTGCTTTACCCAAATAGTTTATAATTACGCAACCGAATTTCTCAACTTCAGTCTCTAAGTTGGCATTTGAAGCGAACGTAGATTTTTCGGGTTACTCCCAAACACGGCGTAAATAAAGTCAGGCGAACACGCCCAGCCATGTGCTTCGCTCATGTGATAGCTACCCTAGATGGGTGTCCTTTTAGAGCATTTAGCCTGTTGATCCGAATTTGGAAAAAGGCGTCAGCTGGTTGAGCTTCCTTCACTGAGACAAAGGCCCTCCCAAAAGACTGTTTATACTCTAAGGGAGCAGATCACAGGTAAAAATTGTTCTTCCAATCCAGAATGTGAGAACTAAAATTATCTAATGACCTATTGTAGCAGAGGATCCGTTACAAGTGGCGAGTTGCTTAGCCGGACTCCTATGTCTACTGAAATAGGGTCTGTGCACTGCAAAGCTGCGCGTGCCGGAATGGCTTAACAGCTCCAGCACGGCGGATTGAAGTCATGCAACCTACCATCTGGGCTTGAGCATCAGCCTCCAAAATTCGGATTCACTATTTTACTTGCTTGATTTGCAACCCTATCCTCTGGTTTACTATTTCCTTTCCACCTCCAACAAGACTACACCAGTGGTTAACACAGTTTACCAAAGCGACTGAAATCATCATAAATTAAGTCCCTCTTTATATATGCTACATACATTTTTCCTTCTTGACCTCCAGACAGTTCCATTTCGTACAAAGGTTCGTTTTTGCATGTGTTAACCGAGGACAGCCTTTTTTACTATAGGAAAGATAAGTTTTCACTGTGAGGACACCGAATGCTTTCTTCGCTGAAGTACGTGGATAGACCGATTAAACGAGATAACATCTAACGTCTTGTGGAAGTTTCCAAACGGTTCAGAAGAATTGAATTAAGCCGTGATTACTCGTGGGAATGGGTCGCTGAATCACGTGGTTTCATGTTCCCTGTTGACTATGACACTGAGGGCAGAATACAATTAGTCTGTAAACATTACCGACGGGACGACCAACCATTCCAATAAATGACTGGGCTCGCTGCCAACTGTCAGGTCCAGAGAATGTCTCAAAACTCCTGCGGACTAACGCGTAAAGATATTCTTTTCAGCAGTCATGATGTGCTCGCGAATACTAAACCCACATGACGTCTAATATTCCCCGTCGACACCGAAAGACGCGGCCCATAATTCATGCTTGGCAGTATTTGTTTAAATGTCGAACGAGCAGTGTTCGGAGTCGAGACTCGGGCCTGGGACTGACGTAGGGCTGGCAGGAAGCGTCGTCGAGTTTTTTGCCCGTGCTGTCACCTGTCACAGGTTTTTGTCTCAACCATATTACTGCCTTGGTGAAAAGCATGATCCGTAGAAAAATTCGGCTACTGACGAAATTGTTCGCGTAATCGCCATTCACCCGGAAAAAGAGACCGACTTTTAAGAGGAATCAGAAGTCGTACACACTTTTCACTAACTGTCAGTTAGCAACGGCAACCCACATGTTACCGGTATGTGGTGTCACGGGAAAAAGTTGTCGTTGGATGTCGTCAACATTGTTGCTTTAAGATAACTGAGACACCGTCGACAGTGAGAACAAAGTTATACCCTTCGCATCCACAGACATGATAAAGTCTGAGTCCAGGCAAAAGGCGTTTAAAGTTCTCTTCTAAGTCCTCTTCTAAGTTCTCTTCTGAGTACAGGCAAAAGGCGTTTAAAGTCCTCTTCTAAGTGGATAATATATAAAGGTAGTAAACAGGATATCATCAGCTAATTCGCAATAATTTTTTCATCAGGCAATAAAAGCATTTGACTGTACTCGGAAAACGATAATGTAGGCAGCAACAAGACGCAACCAGTAGGAGCTAAATGGAACAAGTTCAGTTCAAAATGACAAAAGTCTGATTTGGCAGTTCCCCGGTGAACAGTACCGGCTCAGTTGCGCGTCCAACATATCATTTTGAGTCCGATTTCTTAACTGGAGTCTCTCAAATGCAAGATGGATGTCTACACTAAATAAAGGAAGGTAAATCTTATCGAAAGAATGCATGATCCAGTATGCCAGTCGCCAAAACAAACTCTTGTAATACTTTTATCCGGTTAGTTAGTAAGAAATATGGGAAGAGATGGAAGCCCGTATTCATCGAGAGGTTGAACATAGATAAATGTATACGCGCCAACGGTCTAGACTATTCTTTGTTCGAAAAAAGGTAACAGTCATTCCATGAGTTTAGAAGATCACTTCTAACCAGTTGAGGCCCTAAGGGATAGGAGCTGCCAACTTCACGCAAATCAAGTGCTCGTGTATTCATCCGACACTTCGCTCTTCCGCCTATTGGCAGCATCAGATTAATCGGATAAGGTGGGTGTAAGTTTTGTACACAATATGGCAGACAGATATCTAGCTGAAGAGATTGAGAACAATGTTAGTCCACTGGATTTTTCACTGGCGCTTTAAAAACATTATGACCAGAAGAGGGGTTTTCTGAAGTTACTTTTCTGGCGGCTGGTCGGTAGTATACAAACCCTGAGTGGCTTACTACACCGGCAGCATAGGTCCTAGCGAAATGCCCAGCCCGCCGACTTTGCGCTGCTGTGTGACACGACGACCATTCTTGATTCCCTTGGAAATGCATGCATTAACGCTATATCAGTCTCGATTGCCTGTTGTTCGTCTGCTGCCAACCATTTGTTTCTAGAAGGTTGCCCAATGTTGTGTGACTCTGAGCGATCTTCTTAAATGGAGGAAGAAGTTTGGTGAAAATAAGAGAGACGCGGACAATTATTGGTTCGGTTGTGGTTATGTAGCCCCACCAGAAGCTTGCAGGCGTCCGCAAACAAAAGTTCGAGGGCAGTAGTCTCGGGAGACACTCGTTCGGGCCTGTTGCGGTGCAGGCCGTCTGATCTGCAGACGATGTTGTTTACTAGGTGTTATTGACGGGAGGCTCTCACCAACATGACAGAGAACATGAAACTGGGTGGGGACGAGGGCATGACCCGGTTTCACCGCACTGGTCACTACGAATACTGCCGAGACTGCTCCATTACCCTTGACGTACGTTGTTATCCCGTCGTGGAGTATTTTTCAGGACATCCCAATTTCTAAATGATTCTCCAAAGTCCATGACGATTCATAGGGACAATTTCTTCATTAGACAAATGAAGGTAGGGCGGAAGTTGGTGCACAGTTCCTGACACTTCTGTTTCCGACTGGCTGCAAAGTCCATCTCGGTGGTTCCACATTGTCGTCAGAGTCAGCACTGACTGTCAGCGAGAAGCCCTTGTTCCAGGCGCGTGTGCAGACGGTTGGTGAGGACGCGGACGAAATTTTTCTCCACAAGGTTGAGAAAGGAATCCCCCTGCAACTGTCACAGAGGTGGACGTTTCGTACATTGACTAAGGGCAGGCGTACTTATAGATTTATACCGGAAATGCGTCGGCTATAGATGCTTCGTGGCTGGTCATGAGGCGTATGGCCGTGATAGTCTCCTGCAGCGAGGGCAGACGGTCTAGGTTGGAGTTGGGTTACAGTTGAGGAAGCCTTTTAATGGCATCGCAAAAGATTGTAGACTGTCGGCTGACGACGTTATTGAAGCGCACGGCCAAGCCCTTCATATTTTTTGATTTTTCCGCATGAAGTTCTGTTCTATCGACAGTGAACAGGGATAAGGCTCCCTTGGTGTGGTGGCTGTAGACCGTATTAACAGACGCAAGTAGATTCTTCATTTCGATGCAGCCCGCATATTCTTGTATTGCCTTAGCCTTGCGATCCATCCAGGCTTCTGTATCTCCCACAGTCGCTTTGTGAATAACGGCCAAAAAGCACTACACGAAATCTTAATTGGAGAGAAGAAATCAGTCTGAAATAATAAACGCATGGCTGTTACTCCGTAATTTTGTTAATAACAGGTAAGTGCAATGAGCATATAGATAAAACATATAGAAAACATTGTTCAGTCATTTACCGAACAATAGCATAAGATTAAGAAATCATTTGGGTTTATCCGCAGAAACATTTTAAACCGCACCGCTAACTATGAACTGCAAAGAAATCAAAACAAGAGTGCATGTGACAAATTATAAATCGCTTCCGCGGAAGGTTAAAAGTGTGGCAATGGGAATCGTCCGGATGTCTGTTCATGTCCTTTTAATTGGCATGGCACATCCTGTGTATTTTTATGATTATGTTAAACGATTCGTGACTGAGGAATGGTCGTGCATCTTCCATTTTACGGACCTACCGCAGGGCACTTCTGTAATTATTTCCATGAAAATGGGGATATCTTGAAAGTAATGAGCCGTCGCAGAATTTCACATTCGAAAAGGCGTTGACGCATCATGTAATTATTCAAGGCGAAAACACGTATATTCGATTCTTCAGGAAACCTCGATGAAATAACTTATTTCTAAGTGGAATATGAACAAAAATCAAGAAATTACCATGGAGATTTTAGTGCTGGAAATATTGGCGGCACTCAAATCCTGTACAACTAGGCTATAAAAACGGAAATAGTGGTGCTGATTGTCAGAAAAAGAAGATTTGTCATAATTCTAGATGGTATCTTTAGTTTTCTCAGCTCGAGCTAACTGTGTAAATCGTACTTTGCGGTATGGCTATCCTCATTACGCAAGCGGATAAAATAAAAAGTTATGCATGCTTTAATTTGGTCGGATGTGGTTATGTAGCCCCACCTGAAATAAACAAACCCCAATCACCTCTAATACGGGACCGGAGGTGATAGGGGTTTTTACAGGTGGGGCCGGGGAACGCACAGGCGACGAGGGCAGGCCGTTGTATACAAAAGGAAAAGCAATTGGGAATGTGCGGTTTTACTTTGAATGGTTGAAAAATAGTTGCACTAACCCCTAACCATAACCCCTCACCCTAGCCCTTAACCCCAACAGTATTGTGTCCATCAGGTGGGGCTACCAAACCACATCTAACCCAATTATTTCCAGTCGATGATCAGCTTCAAGCATGAATCGAATCTGATGAAAAGGCTGGTTTTGCAAGACGAATTGTCTTAGTTGGGAATACTAATAGAAAACGATGCATTCTTTGCGCTTTGTGGACTCTTAAGTAGTTTTGATTGACTAAGTAACCTGAAGAAACTTAGAAGGACATTTCATCCATAAAGTCTTGCGACACGCGCATCCTGTCTTCTAAAAGAGAGACTGAGGTGTTTTCATTGCGCAAATGGGTTGTTAAAGAAGTCAATGTGGACTGTAAGCAAACAGTGGGATGTCAGATTATGTGCTCTTTAAAATAGGATGAGTGGTACATATGTTCTGATCACTGGAATTCGTTGTTTTTAGTTGTTAAGTTTATTGCCTGACTTAAGTGTTGTGCATCCCGCAGCTAAATAATCTACAAATTATCATTAAACGGCGGAGTGAAACACATAGCTAACCGTCATACATGTAGTGGACTTAAAAGCCCTTTCTGTTGTCTAAACTGTGAATTACAAGCATGTGCAGCAGCAGACAGTAAGGTGGAAATCTTTAAACGGTCACCAGAACAGTGCTTATTTTCAGTTTAATGTTTCAGGAATCTTCAGCATGCTACTAGACCTAGAAAGGGGACAGTTACCTTGATATCACCGATTATTTCTCAGGTTTTAGAATGCCTTTACTTATCCATTTGACAGCTTAAGGCACTTCGACAAAAATACTGTCGAAATGTTAGATATCCCAACTATGGGGTTACTGGGAACTTTGCAGTAGATAATATTTGTGAACTTCTTAGACTTGACAGTTTACTGAATCAAAAGAGGCAGGAAAATTCTTCATGTTAGACCTATTTAGTAATCAGGATCTTTCAATATCGAGCCTGAAGATAAAAGTCAGAGAAAAAGCTTTCTTTATCCATACAATATAAAGAAGAACCAATTTTAACATTTAAGACCCTGTTTATATCGGCTAAATCTATTGCGAACTTTTAGTCATGGGCAGCCAAAGTATTGAAACGACTACAACATTCACAATGAAAAAACACAAATCTAACCTAAACAAAAAAGTAGCAAATATTTTAACTTTCACCCGTTCCACTTTTTGTGCCTAATATGCATATGAATCCCGGACTTTCAAGTTTTTCTTGCCTGTACAATTTCCAATTAATAACAAATTCAAGAAATCAGCCTGCGATTACCAGTCATAAAGACAGCTGTTCAGGAAAATAATAATGTGAGGGCTTAAATGTTACCAAGAAAGCCTTAGAAAGTAAACTCAATCATTCTTATCTGGAGTCGGAAAAGGTAGCCTGCAAAAAGAGAAACAGGTATGCTTATGATGAGTAACGGACTTAGGATGTTGTTTATATCGAGCAAGATCAAGAGAAGAAGAGGCGGATTATTAAAGCACACATAAGACTACAGAACGCATACTTGAGTACGGCCGATGTAGATTGCAGTAGTTTATTTTAGGGTGTTGTGTGTGCACTGACAAACCCCTGGCACCTGGTTCTCTGCCGGTAAATTTGCTTGCTCTGCCGCTGGGTATACAGGTCTTCAACGTGGCTGCCCAGTCATCCTCGCCCTTCTCATCCAATCTGATGCTGTTGTTGGTTAAAATCCTGATCAAGTGTTTATTGTGGACCAGGGGACGGGGATAGCGGCACGCCTAGGTGCGGGTTTACGCCTTGCCAGCCACCTGCGCACTCTCTCGCCTCCGATCGTCTTGACTCTGTCTTGAAGTCGTTCCCAGATGGGGAGAAGAGAGTGCGGTAGCTACCGAGCAAGTGCACCATCACTATATGATAATTCACACGCAAGTCACCATGCCTGCCCCACCTTGCTGTGAGCAGACGGTAGAAATCGTCGGGTCCGCCGGTCGAACTGTCATAAAACAATGCATAGGGATCTGCATGAATGGAAAGACGGCAATTTACTTTGTATTAGACTAATTTGAAAACGGAAATACAGAATATTGGGCTAAAGGTAGCTAATCGCGTATTCACCCAGTGAAAAACTGGTATTGACTTCTTTGTTGGTGGATATTCGAAGCCTACCAAGCCTGACTTGTCAAACGCCTTTTCCAGGACATCTCGGTTAAGGGTAGTTGTGAGCGTTACCTGGAAAAATTGCCCATCCAATGAGGATTATTTTAGTAACTAAGAGTCAATTCTGGGGATTTTAGAGGATGAATGGCCGCCGAATGGATTGAAAATGCTGCTAAAAGAGAAGAACCCAACGCATTCACCCGTCGTTAAAATATAATCCTCAAATAATACAGGGTGGTATTGGAAGAAATGGTACTGAGATCGGACTATGTCGTAGTTTCCTTGGAAAATAGTATAACGCCACCTCATCGGCACGTCCCTTCCGAGCATTAAAAGCGGAATCTTTAACCAGCGGTCAAAAAGTGAATAATATCGGAAGAATGTGGAACCCAATGGATCATAAGACTTGACAAGCCAGACCATGACGACGTTCTTTCGATAACCTGGAGTCAGCTAACTTGAATGGCGACATTGGAGCCTATTGAGAATTAGCCAGGCAGGGTCGTTCCCAGATGGTCAGCAGTTATAGGTCTTCCGGTGAAGTATTCACGAAGGCTTTTATGGAAAACGCACTGTCATGGCTTATTTTGAGCCCTTAACAGTATTTTAATCCGCGAAGCTGTTTGTTGATTAACACTAACAACCTCTTTACGGGAACACCAACCAGACCACCTTGTTTTAAGTACAGCATATCACCATTTCGCTAAATTGGTGCTTCGACTAGCAAAACTCGCCTGGACGAAGTTCTATCATCGACTGGTTTACGCCTTAAGTAATTCAACTGCTATACGAATCATTATTTTCAATTTTGAAATATAAATGACTGCTCTGAAATCATTTTGTGACTTAAAGTGACTCTTGATATTCACGTTAACGGACGCCAAGATTTCAAAGTCAGATTTATGCGAACCACCCATGTCCAAGTTTTTTTACCGTGAACCTTTCGACCGTGTTGTTTACGGCGAGGCCCACACCCATGTCCCCCTTGCCAGATGCGACTGATCCAGGGCCCGTGTCCATGTTTTGCGTGCAAACCTCATTGGCCAATGAGGACAAAAACATTAACGCATAAATATCCGACTAGGAGGAAGTGTCGAAGTCGACAGACGACTTCGTTCAGAACAATGCACGGTAGGTATACTACTTCGTTCCAAATTACTCCGCTTTTCTTTCATAGATCTCATTTACGAACAGGCTTTGGAGGAGACTGGTCATTGCCACTGTTGTGATGGCTGCCGCTTGATGTGCATGTGTGAAATTGGCTTCTGTGATTGTTCCAGATTTCTTGAATCATGTGAACGCATCTGACGGTTACTGTACTCGTGCCAGAATATATGCATTTTTCTTATATCAAACTCTCATTTCTGAACACCATACTGACCTCCTGGTAATCACCCTATCATAAATCCCTTGCAAGGGTGTCCAGAGATTTGCGTGGACAATAGTTGCAACTTGGGATCAGAAAATATCCATTTCAGCATCAATGACGAAAGAGGTCGACGATAATATTGTAAAAAAATTTAATGTTGATCCAAATGACCCCGTAAACTTTGTTAGAACTGCATTTCGTAAGTGACAGTGAAACTAGGAAAGTATTGGCAACTGTCACTTTTACGGTTGTCGGACTAATGAGTATCCCAGTCGGTCAGTTAGTGGGAGAACTAACCCAGCGGGTAGTGGGCCTAAGTTGTCTAATGTACTCTGGAGGTACATGTATACCCGTGGGAGGGAGGGAGGGTAGATTGCGTTCGCGATTTCTAAGCAGGTCTATAACACTGCCTCTCCAAACTAGGTGATTGGTGCCTCGTTAACTGCAAGAAACAACGATTTGTTTAAAGTCTTCATGGCATCCGGTAGAAGAAAAAGTGTGATTGGTGTCCAGAAGGTGGAAAGAGCGTACGTTAAGGTGATAGTAGCCAGGTTCTCGTTCCACGGACATCGAAATGATACGAGACGCAGTTTGAGTATGGGTGGATTTTGACAACGGATCTCCAGAGACGACGCGCAAAGTCACAGATGGCTACTAAGATGCCGGTGTTGTGATTGTTTTGCGCTCTCTTTCGTTTTGCAAAGCGAACGTAAATTTAAGGCATTTATCTGTGCGGGGAAAACGGTCTTGAACAAATACAGTCTACAGACAATAAGGCTGTTTAAAGCGGTCGCTAGGTTGATATATGCGACGATGTATGCGGAGTTCTCTTCCTCATAGAGAAGATATCTGTATCGGCGAGTTATGGTTTCGGCCGAAAGTGATTGGCAGAGAAGTGGCGAATTGGAGATTGAAGGGTGGGCGATTCTGTGGCTGGCTGAACGTCCTGACAGCGAAGATGACGTAGGCCACATCGCTATTCGAGCAGCTGTACAGATCTCGGGAATGGGTAAGCTGGTTTGCAAAAGGCACCTTGGCGAGCATACGTTTATTTTCGATAAATTGTCTTTAAGCTTGTAAATTCACACTGCCATTGAAATAATGAATATAAGAATGTCAGGCGGGCAAATAATTATGCCGTAGCTCGGGTTTGTGGGAAGTGAAAACAAAATTACAGTCAGCGCCAAGGGGGATGATGGATACCAGGAAAGTTAATTATATTCGAGTGGCTGGCTTAGTGACCTTGATCCATGGCCATTATGGGACCTGTGTAAAATTCTTCTGTGCGTACAGGACCGATTTGCGTGACCTGATTGGAGCTGCCTCTGCCGTAACCAACAGAAGCTGCCTAACTAGTTATGGATAGTTTGACGGAACCTTGTAAATCGTTCCGAAAGCCTCTCTGGCACTTACACGGTGGTCTGTATATACCGTGCGGGCGAGGATACAGCTCTTAATGTTCTTTATTTCACTCTTTCCTTAATGCGGGCGTGGTTTGTGTTGCATGGAGATACCGCGATGACATCTTCTTTAAACATTTTCATAACTGTCAGGGTATAAATGCATCGGTCTATCGGTGACAAACCATTCTCGATTTTAAAAGCTTTCACAACACTGGATGCCTTTCGTGGACATTTAGATCTTTAAACTTTAAGTCAACACTGCATGTGTAGAACTACTTTAAAAGGATGATTGCTCGCACAAAGTAATTACAACCTCCCTCTTAGCAACGAAGATATTTTTGAAGGTCCGGAAGCAATATAAGATCATATATCGCATTGACAGCCCGTATATGCGATCCTAAGGAGAAGTTTTGTATGAGGACGTGTCCGCCCGGTGTCACTTTGAAGTACGAAATGTTAAGAAGTGCGACGCTCATTTGACTTCCACTGACTTGGCGCGGCTCAGTAAGGGAAAGGTTCATTTTCTTGGCCAGTAATGTGCCGTAGGTGGCGAAAATGACAAAATAGGCGGAAATTAACGAAAAATTCCTTATCACTCAGAAATAAACTTGGTGCCTGAATGGCGTTAAACAAACAGGACAAAGGTTTCAGGAAGTATTGTTAAGTTACTCGGAGACATGTTTTGCAACAAAGGTGGAAATTTCAAGGTGCAGATGCTAATGTTAGGGAAATAAGCCTAATATACGGAACTATACGGTGGATGCTCATGCAAAAATGAATAAACCGGAATATGCTTAAAGAGCGAACAACATTTTTTCGATAATCTTTGGGTTAAGTACCCCAAAGGCTGATATAATGTACAATTTGATTGCCAGTCAGCCGCTCAGTGATAAGTGAGATTCTTCAGTGGCACACGAGGGTGGATTAAACTATTTCACTTTGTATTCTTCGACAATCAATTAACAAAGACGAAGCGGATTATCTGACATTTGACAGGAGATTGTACAGGATTACAGGCTGACGCAGGGTAATCTGTCGAGTTTTTCAGTTAGCAAAAGGCTAGATCATAAGTGGCAAACACAGCTGTGGCATACCAATTTCTGCATCTGAGGAGGGTTTTTGTTTTTTGCAATTGTCATCTTCTTGCTGGCGACGACGGTAGCCGTCGAGTTACAATAGATTCTTGAAGTTACCATGAAAACTCTATTGCGGCAGATGGCCTTCGTAAATTAACAGGAAAAGAGGGTTCGTTAGTTTATGGATATGAGAGCTACCCAAACACGAGAGTGTCTGGTAGTTTTACCTGCGGCAGTCTGGGACAAAATTGTAAGTCCACCTGTAGGCGTGACCGAATCGCCCAAGTAAATGAACTTCCATAGCATAGTCTTCTCGTCTCCATTTCACAACATCGACCGGTCAGAAATTCAGCAATGATACCCATGTACAAATTTAAGAAGTCAAGTCCGACAAATGTATGCTTTCGGCTATTCATCATCAGGCCCGTAAAGTAACAAAAGGGAGGGTGGAGTGGCAGATATATAAATAGAACTAGATTGCTGCCCCTGAACTCTGAAAGCCCTCACTCCTCTCCCACATACTCATTATCTATTGGCTGTTTAAAATTCTACTCGGCAACAGTATTGAGAAGGACCTCACTTAACTGTCAGTGGACTGTGGGTCGCGCCATACGTGGCTTATGGTAAAGGGAGTTTTATGGGTGGGGCAGCACGCAAGACAATAAGCTGACAAAATGAAAGAAAACACAGAAATTGCCTGGAATTATATCGAAAGTCTTATCTTGCGCTGTTGTAGGACAACGAAAATGACAGTTGTAATTAAACAATAAACAAAAATCAAATTTCACAAAATAACGGAATTTGAGTTTAGGTGTTAGGTCGTGGGAAGTAATCGTTGCTGGCAGTTTAATTTCTGCAACAGCTCGGAAATGTATGCCAGGAGAATATCCCTTATAACACAATCCATAGTTCACTGACAATTAGGTGGGATTCTTCTCTATACCGTTGCCTTCTACTCTACCCTCCCTTATGTTCCTGTACAGGCCCGATGATGAAAAATCAGAATTTTTCTGTCGTCATGCCGGCGGTCCAATCTTCACGCCATTTGGCCGACTGGCATCGAATGCGCTGGCTGCGATTGTTATGATGGTCTGTCTCACACATACAAACTGTGAACGAAAGAGCGAGTTTTCAGTCAACCGCCAGCACTCTCACACACGTAAATTGAAAAAAACTAGCGTTCTGCAATATAAACACTTTGACATGTCGACAGGGCCACCGGACAGTCAGAAGAGATGATATTGGTCTTCTGTGAACCACGAAAGAGTTCAGAGTGTGCCAGCTGTGGTGGCTAAGTCGGTAAACGCACCCAAATAGCCCTAATTACAGAACCAAATTCTGATAAGTAGCAGAAGATGGGGGCTACCCGTAAAACCGCTTTGCACAAAAATTGAAGAGCAGTTTTATCAGCGTCCGTCTGTCGGCCAACGGCGTGCACTAGATAACCAGAACTCCTAGCAGAAAATACTATTATCAGAGGTTGGAAATCAAAGTATCAATTGGCTGGCTGTGTATAAAGTGGGCCGTGGACGTTAGTTGCAGGGAGGATGTTGACATAGGACCTGCACTGTATGCTACTAGTACTGAGTCATAGACATCACGCCACGTGCGCGTGACAGGTGGACGTTCAGGGTCACGTATGCGTGATCAGAATTCCTAGGCGCTGATTGGCCACCCTCCGACCTCTGACGTTTCCCCATGCCATGTACCACGCCGGGTCTCCTAAGCCACACCACTTGTGCCGTTTTCTGTGCCACGTACAAGTCTTGCAGGTAGCTAGCCTTCTGGTGTGCGTATAGAAGAGCACTAATACTTGCAAGACCGCTAGTAAACAGACACAAAATCTTCGTTTTTGTGAGATTAGCCCAAACATTTCTCACAGAGCCAGTAGTCTCAAAAAGGAAAAAACAAGGTAATGTGAACAAGGACAGACTGCGAAAGTTTAGATTAGCAGTTGGTTTTTCAGAGCCAAAAAAGACAAACTCTGGCCGTCGTCATCCGATTTTTAGTGTGCCACAGTTAAGGCGCTATAACTATGTGCATTGTGGGGGTGAATGTTTGAATTCTAGGTGAATGCACGAATGTGTCTGGAAAGCCGATATTTTGGTGAAGTAACGTTGACGACACGTATGCTATCACCAAGACGAATATGCTGAAGGATTTCCATAATCTGCACAATTTAGTCGTCCCAGATACAGAATTCATGAGGAAAGAAGAAAAAGAGCAGCGGCTACCATGCCTTGATGTAGTCGTCAGGTGAAGGCACGGCGACTAATTAAAGACAACGGTTTACAGGAAGAAAACGAACAGCACACAGCTTCTCGGTTTCCACAGAAACCATCGGGTGGCTGTCAAACGAAGCTGCTTGTAAACACTCCTCAAACGGACCCAAATTCACTGTAGCAACCCCGAAGAAGTAACACATGCGAACCAATTTCTCAGTGATCAATTTGTGCAGAATGGCTATCCGACGACGTTTATGAGCACATGCCGAGGTGTCCGCCCTGAACAATACAAACAGAAGCATGACCAAGGATACGGCATGCTCTACCATACATCAAGAGCCCTTCAAAGTCGACTGATCGCATTGCCGCGGAACTTAGATGTCGGAATTACACACCGGTCCAAAGATACCATGAACAGGGGGATCATGAAAATCAGGAACCGATTAAAGTCCAGTGGACAGCCAAACGTAGTCTATTGTGTCCCGTATCTAAACTGTTCTTTTAGTTACACAGGTTGGACTGAACACATGGTCGGATCGCCCATACAGGAACATAAGTTGGCTATGCGATGGGGTGATGACTTAACACAAGTGGCATCCCACACTTTCAAACCGGGTCGCGAGTTTAACCACGCATCCACCAAGATAGCCGCCCACACCGTAAGCAAGACATGCCGAGAATTGATTGGAGTCTGGGCCTCGGATGAGAAATAACTCGGCCGATATATTGATTGGGCGCCAGCATACGGTGCCCTGCGATGTCACCCCTAAATCCACATTACCGGTTGTTGATTGCCGCCCTTTTATTGCTGATTTAATCACTGATGATGGACTTCTACAAAAGTTGGAAAGCTCAGGCAAAAAAACAAATGGTTTCGGTGCTCGATCAGTCTTCGTCGTCCTTAGTTTTACATATCGTGGACCTGTTGGGAAGGGTATTATCAAAGTTTACGGAGAAATATCTTCGTTGAACTTTTGGTAGCTCTTAAATTATTACGCAGATGCAAAAACCGGAGTCTGAAAGCAAATGAGACGTATATGATTTGAATGAGAAAATGCCTGATTTGCACTGCTTACACATCAGCCGAAAACGCTTGATCGTAGAACTAGCGCAAATGGACAATGATTTTCGAGAAGGTTTAACTCCCGAAATGATAACTGTTGTTTAAGATTTACAAATTAAGCGGGAATGTTAGACCTTGAAAAGTGTTTTGCTCTACAAAACTTCGAAACTTACGAACTAGGAACCGGAGCGTAGTATTCGAAAAATTATTTAAACACGCACCCGTAACTTGCTCTTCAGAGACTTCTGCGCAAGGTTAGCTCAGTGGCATGCGTTACGTTAAGACAAAGACAACTAACCAACAGACGCCAGACTTTTGCTCCAAAGGACTCGTAGCCACTGCAAAAAGGAATTCGATTTAGTTGTGGGGTCTGCTGTGGTTATCGGCAAGGTAACTGCGACGGGGAAACAGGAAGATAACTTTGACGCAGACGACTTAACATACAAAAGCGGTGAAAATGGACGCAGCAAGATCCAAATTAGCGATGCCTTGCACGGGGCTCAGTCACACCCTGAAGTTCTACAAGATCAAAATCTTCCCAAGAGGCTACTTGGGGTGTCCTTTCGTGCATCATGTACTTTGGCCTCTGAACACTCTTGTAGAGACCTTCCGTTTACAGAGGCGTTAGACGACGGCGTTTTATGTCTTGATGCGAAGCATGAAACGTAGATTCGAATCATATCAACAAGTGGCCGTTATTCAGTCCCCTTATAAAAAAACAAAGCTGCATAGTTTTAAGCTCTTCATAACAAACTTTTGATTTAAACTTCCGGTGAAACCTACTCGCAGTGTCAATGCCTTTCCAGCTAACGAAGATGTGCCAGCAATTTCGCAATGCTCGTCCAAGCGCTTTCTGAAGTTGAGAAGAGGCGCTTCGGGTGCATAGACTGAATGTATCAACACAGCCCACGTTCAGTGTGTTTGGAGATATTGCTCAAAGCAGAATCCCACCATACGCTCTACTACTGTTAGATTCAGAGAGGCCTGTTAAAGATGTGAAAAATAGGTTAGTAAGGACTGCAGTCTCGCCAGCCTCCGTTTCCGCAGCAAGTGCTTCTGATTTGTCCATATTGCACACTGATGGCATGCGGTTTCTCTCATCTGTTCCTGATGAGGTATATGCCATTAGTGACAGATTTTGCTTATCCAAAGATGCTACTGTTGGCAGTTAGTGGAAAATACCAAATTTTTCATAGCTATGTGAAGTAAGATTCAATGTCCAAGGTGTCATCCGAGAGGGGAAATAACCTTGGACCTTGGGCACTCTATTCATGTCAGGCTCCATTCGAAAAATAGAGTTAGACGCGCTTTTAGACATCTTAATCAACGCAATGCGCCTGGAGGGAGAGACAGAAAGAGAGAGTACAGTGAGAAATGACGTCCCGATGTTTCAACAGTCTACTTTATTAGGTGTGAAAAGCAGGACTGACAATTTAGGTTAAGAGAGGCATCATTGCATCAAAATGCAAAATTGTTTTCTCCCGCGAATATGAAGCAATGTATTTGAAAGCAAAGAGGGGTGGCAAACCAAATCTATATTCTCCGTCCGTATACTGGCTGTCTAGTCAAGCTCCAGATATTGCGGAGTCAAAGTTCGAACTAACTAAAGTCGTAGCCCAAGGCGCACTGATCGTCGGTGATTTTAACGTACTGATGATCAACTGGAATAATTCATCAGTAGACAGCTCACGTAATTCCTTTGATTGCAGACTATTAAAACTGACAACTAATCAATTTCCCATACAGAATGTCACTTCTCCGGCCAGAATGAGAGAGGCTCAAAGGGCAAACTGTTTGGACCTTGTATTTATGTAAAACCCTATTGGTACCGACGAACTCAGGCCCATGGCATTGACTGGTAAGAGCAATCGTGTCATGCTGCTGAGGAAATACTGCTTGTATGCCCAACAAATGTTGACAACTGAGGTTCGTTGAAATTTCTGGCGAGAACGTTTTGCTGCCATGAGAGGTGAATTATCGGTAATAAATTGGCATGTCGTTCATACCGGACATCCGTGTGTCGACTGCAACATTGCCAAAAGAGTTATAAGCGGCGCTTTGCATCTCAACTGTTCAAAACGTTCCGAAGGGGAACTGCCCTGTCAGATGTGATGAGAGAGAAAAACAGAAAGGGCAAATTTTGGAGAAGGCATGCAGTAACAAAAACCATCGCTTAACAAAGAATTTCACCGAAGGCGGAAGAAGATACACTCAAATGTCCGTATATTGTGGAAGGAGTACGAAAAACCAATTGAAGAACGGGCCGTAGAGACGCCAAATGTATTCTTAGGATATATCAACAGGAGGTTAAAGAACAACGAGACGATCGCAGCGTTGAGAGAAGACAAAGTGAGTACATTGCCGGAAATAACGAGGAGGCAGAGCACCTAAACTGCCTTTTACATCTTTTCCACTGATCAAACGGACGTTGGTCAGGTGGCCTTCGGCCGATCTCTCTCTGAACCGACCCGAGCCACTTTGCGCAGCGCCCGGTAGGCGGCATGCAGGTTTACAGATCGGTTGGGTGTGCCGTGTGAGGACTAACCTGCGGGCATCAGTCTGCACATCTTTTCATTGGCTTGGCCGATCACTTTTGTTTTCTCAAAAACAAAACTTTGGTTCAGCTGCTGAATGCGGCCATAGACTATAGACAGCTCACCTTTGCGATTGATTGCAAGTTGGTGTTTGTGCAATCTTGTGCCAGGACGTTTGCCCGTTTCAACAGCATACTTCGCATCACAGTTTTGGTATGGTATGCGATATAACACTGTCGATTTCTCTATTACTGGTAGAGGATTTTTAGGCCTCGTGATTTGCTGTTTGGTCATTTATTCTGATTTACGAGACACGCCAGTCTCAGAGAGTTTTAAGGTTCTTGATGGCGCATCTGAAACGCTCTGCATATAGAGGATCGCGAGCCACAATTTTGGCCTTTCTCCGCTCGACTACTCAAAATGAGGCTTCCGAGGCACTTATGTATGGAGGACTTCGGATAACTGTTGACTTAAAATAAAGCCTGAAAGGGCTTCATCTTTTACTTCCCCTCATCGCCCTCGTAACAGTGTGTTTAAACGCGTCAGAAGATGGTTCTGCTACAGCTGAGTTGGCAACCAACAGGGTGGTCGCTGCTGTGGTGGAGGATACGCCTATTGTTAGTTGTATTGCGGTAGAACGTTGTCCCAATCTTCCCACCTGCTATCTTTATCACTCGTATATCAAGAAAAGGGGACTAATTGCTGACTTCTTCCACAATGGTAAACTGGATGTCGAGAAAGATTGAATTCAGCAATGACTTGTAAGCCTATGCGTTGTTTATTTTGATTACGGCGAACGTATCGTCCATGTATCTGGCCCAGGACTTTAGAGGTACGTGCTGAAGACCAGCTGTTCGAGCCTTTTCCAATTCGCTTCGTCAATTAGTTCAGACAGAGATGAGCTCATCAGCGTCGCCTTCTTTCGCTCACAGACCTGGCTGTTGGATGTGAGGAACGTCTTAAGACACAGTTCTAGTAGTGCGATGAGCAGTCGCATCATATTTTTCTCAGAGAAAGCCGTCAATAATGTCGATAGCCATTGTGGGTGGACTAGATATGAATAACAAGATCACGTAAAATGACAGCATCACCTCTTGTGCCTCTACGTGGGGCTGATAGATGGGCGTAAAAAGACGTTGCAGTCGACTCTACCGTCTACGCCGGACCCATGTTAGGGAAAAAAGTCGCTAATACCTCCAGTTTGAGAACCCAAGGGTTGGAGTGCCACGTAAGTGGAGGAGGGGGGGGGGCGCAGGGGCATTCCCGTCCTGCACACCTTTGGTAGGTCGTAGATGCGGGCCATCAGTGGCTATTGTAGCCAACGCTTCTCTTATCGTGAGTGCTGCAGCTTTCCTCAGCCTGCCTATTGTTTTGTTTATGCTGTTCACAAACTTTTTAGTTTCGCTTGCAGTCGATGGCAAATAAGACTCTTTATTCATCAAGAGGTTACTCACGTGCACGAGATATCGGGGTGCATTAATCGACACATCGAATTGGACGCCCTATACAGCAATCTCAATGATTAATGAAAAAGCGATAGCCAATCTAAACGAGACGTCAATCCGCACAGGGCATATTGGAAAGAATGATAAGCAATATCGATCTTTCAGGCGCGTTCAGAATTCTAACGTTTCGCAGGTTTAATGCGTGTCTGATGACGACCTGGGGAACCGGCGTCGAAAAAGCACGTAATTAGGCTTGTTATCCTTTCCTAAAGAACTTACTTTCTTTAAATTACGCTTTTTGGGATGCCGATTTTCCAGTTCAGGTATACGTATATGAGAAGGTAAGACGATAAAAGGTACCATGATTTTGTTTTCCTGACGATTCGAAAGCAAGCAAGCTTCCATCGTCGGAGGTGTGTTGCGTAGGGCGCCTTAGAGTCTTGGGGTTTTGATAGTGCTGGCGTGGTACTGACTTGCAGGCTATCTGTACATGCTGTACTGCGAGGGCTGGTGATTGTTCCCATGGTGGCATCGGTTCTTCCTCGCTACTTTGCCGGAGACATCTCGTGCAACTACCGAAGTACTGCCCTAAAACTTACTTTATCTTTGAAGGTACTGCGCACGAGCAAATCAAAGGTACGTCGATGGGCTCAACGCTGTCTGTTTTCATGGCTAAAGTTGTTCTCCAAAGGTTAGAGGAATTGGTGTTTGCGACCCACACGCGAACACTTAGGGCGCGGTATGTGGACGGTACTTTCGTCATTCTAACGCAGGAAATGGTCTCGAAATTCCACGCGCTACTGAACTCTGTATTTCCTGGTATCCAACTTAAAATGGAGGCGGAGAAAAACAATCAGATCGCGTTTCTAAAGGTCCTGGTTTATCGCAAGATCAACGGGAACCTGCAGAGGACGGTCTACAGGAAGGCCACCAGCACGCGGCAGGCCCTGTTGTACCAAAGTACCCGACAGTTCGTCCGTCGATTTCGACGATGACCACCGTGTGCCCCACAGACTGCATTGTGGGAGCAGGGACGGTGACTTACGCAGGGGTTTATAGTGCCAGTAGACTTGCGTAGCATCTACCTACACTCTCTCCTCCTCCCCCGCCTGGGCCCGGTGTCAAGACAGAGTCAAGAAGACCGGAGACGGGGGAGGCCGCAGGTGGATGGCTCGGACGGATCCTCACCTTGGCGTTCCACCACACCCCCTGGTCTACACAACAATAACCAGGATTTCAACCAACACAAGAGAGATTTGGAGGCTGGCACAACCGAAGCCGCACCTGGGCGTGCCGCCAACGCCTGGCTCGGATCCCACACTGTGGTGGGAGTGCCATAAAGGCCACATTAAAAAGGAGCCATTGCAGCCTGACTCTCAGACCGCCTCCCGTTAGGGAGGTGGTCCAAGGTACCCCGTCAGTTGGCAACCTTCCAAGCCACGGCTTTTAGCGCACTGTGATAGCTTCAAGCGCGTCAGATTGATTATAGTGAGGAAAATGCGCTGAGTCGTCGACCTCACTCTCCCTTCCCATTCCCACACCCCAGCCACTGTCCGAGCCGGTCAGTAGACTGGAGTGGGGAATGGGCACGGTGGCTGACATGGTCGACTGACCATGACTGCGCGCGCCACAGCACGACCTGGCCCCCCATACACACAAACACCAGGATTTCACACAACGGGGATAGAACGGCGTGTCTCCCACTTGCGTGAGAGGGCCGTGGAAGGTGCT
>CACRXP010000181.1:24803-66929 GCA_902702965.1 Spirometra erinaceieuropaei | reverse complement strand
GGTCTCCTGCGAGGCTGTAGGCGAATACGCATCTTCGAGATGACGAGGCGATGGTCGGTCCACCCGTCAGCACCCGCGATCGCCTTCGTCACCAGCACGTCCCGCTGATCTCGCCTCCGGACGAGGACATAGTCCAGCAGGTGCCACTGACGCGACCGAGGATGCCTCCAGGTGGCCTTCTCTCGCTCCGGCAGACAGAAGAACGTGTTCGTCAGGATGAGGCGGTGTTCTGCGCAGGTGCGGAGGAGAAGCAGGCCGTTGTCGTTGGAGCCGCGGAGACCGTGAGGACCCAGCACTCCCCTCCAGGCAGTATGGTCTGTGCCGACGCGGGCGTTGAAGTCACCAAGGACAATCAACTTGTCCGCCTTCGACACAGTCGCCAAGAGGGCGTGCAGGTCCTCGTAGAATTTGTCTCTGACGGCGTCGGAACTGGTCATCGGCGGAGCGTAGGCGCTGAGGATGGTGGCGAACTTGCCTCCTCGCCGGAGGGGCAGGCGGAGGCTCATCAGGCGATCGTTGATTCCCTGCGGCAGACAGGGCAGTCGTCCCACGATGTCGGTCCGGATGGCGAAGGCGACGCCCGCGTCTCGTCGCTCAGCCCTGGGTCGACCACTCCAGAAGAAGGTGTAGCCGGCACCCACCTCCTCGAGTTGGCCTTGTTCGGAGAATCGGGTCTCGCTGAGTGCGGCGATGTCCACCTTGTAGCGCGCCAGTTCTCGTGCCACTAGCGCCGTCCTCCGTTCCTGTCGGTTGCTCCTCGGATTGTCTAAAAGGGAACGAACATTCCAGGCTGCCAGAGTGAGCGGGCTCACCCTGCCAGTCTGGCGACTGCGGCGGCGAAAAGTAGTAGTAGGAGAAGAAGAAGAATAGGCTGGAAGAGGAAGAGAGTAATTGTTGTTGTTGTTGTTTCGGTTTTGGCTGTTTCGACCGTGTGTTTTTTTGTCTGCGGCCACGGCCAGCCTACAGACAGCGTGGTTCCCAGCGATCTTTAGGGCACCTTTTCTAGCCCCCTCCCCCTCGCGGGGGCAGGCAACGCATCCCTGAACAGGGCTGCCCGGTTATCCCAGACGGCTGCCGGACTCCACTATGGGCCACGACTTTTTGTTAGTGAGAGAACGACCCGAATTAGCCTGGGACCTTGGTGGTGAGGTGATGATGTGATGGAGTGAAGTAGGAGAGAGCATACACACTAACTAACGCTAGGGGACTTAAAACTAGAGTGGACAAGCGGACACAGTCATCAGTCAGAGACAGAGTGAGGGCACCACACAAAGTCAAGCACCGTAACACCTAGCTATTAGTAGAGAGTGGCATAGACTGACGGGCAGACAATCGCATCATGCATCGAGGGTGTCGTTTAGCTATTAACAGACAGACTAGCATATAAAGGCCAGGCAGCAAGCGCAGCGTACGACGCGGAACTTCAACAAACAAAAGGAAGAAACAAAGCAAACGCACTTACCTGAGGGGAAACTTACCTGGTGGCCTCCTGCGATGGTCCAGGCAGAGCCTCGTCTCGACGATGTCGACGCGAAGATCCATCCGGCCAGCGCAGACCACAGTACCGCGCGTGCAGGTGCACGCACGGATACCCTCACCTGGTTTATCCCGCCGGTCGAGACGGTTGCCCGGGGTGTGGCCGCTGAGCAGAGCCCAGCTACGTGGAGCCACAGGTGAGAGTTAGGTGCCAGCAAATGGACGCTAGGCGTAGTCTCACCTGCAAGCAAGTGAGCGACCACTACGACCATCACGTGGACCCACCGCTGGACACCCCTACACCCCACCAAAGTAACCACCAGTTGTCACAAACGCAGCTGTGTACGAACTCTTTACAGGAGAGCTGATACTCATTGCAGCGAAACCGGCGAAAAATTGGCTGAACCCCACTATTTTTTTCAGTGGAATTTCACTTTCACTTGCTAACCTCGCAGTTTTACCAAACGAAGCAGACTGCCCAAGCCAACTATAAGATTAACAGCAAATCAACGGAAAGTCTGGCGAGCACTATCATACAGTGCATGACCGATCTCATGAAATGTTGGCCGAAATTATGGAATGCATTCTCGATTAGAAAGGATTACTTAGGTGAGGTTGTAATATTACTTAGCATGCAACATAATCCTATGGTCTTTCGGACTCATCAGGATGGCAGCTTTTGAATGCGCTCCTTTTTGACCTCCTGCAGAAACCGCGCTCGGTAAAAATAACTATTTAAGTAGCAGGCATTTTCCCTACTGATTTTCAACGGTCTTACAAAGTCAAATATATTTCATAGAAAACATGCAAAAATATGCTTTCTTCTACTCTTTTCGTAGAAAAACGCGTTGCCTTTATATTTTATATCCAAAGAAAGTGTGTATTTGGGTTTTAAAAAAGTTCCCCTATTCTCGAACAATTTTGAGTCTGATCTGCCCTTGAATTAGCGTTTAGCTACTTCAGTCTATAAGGTGCATGTTTTCCGCGTAAGAAAAATCATATATTCCTGTATGTTTTGAAGAAGATACCATATAACGTTCATAAAATTTCGCAATGTGCGGTCCTGTATGCATGGACGTCGCACGGTTTTAAAAATCTTTTGATTAGCAACTTCTTTAAACCAAATATACACTATATCTGGGCATAAAATATAAAGACAATGTGATTTTCTACCAAACGAGTAGACGAAATCATATTTTTTGCATGTTTTATATGAAATGTATTTAAATTTGTAAGACCGTGGAAAATAAATAGGAAAAACGCATGCTACTTAAGTAGTCATTTTTACCAAATGCAGTTTCTCCAGTAAATAGAATAAGGAGTACATTCAAAAGCCGACATCCTGATGAGTCCGAAAGGTAATAGGATTATGCTGCATGCTAAGCAGTATTATAACCCCACCTAAGTAATCCTCCCTAATCAAAAACGCGTTTCAGAATTTCGGCTAACATTTAATGAGATCGGTCACGCATTGTATGTCGCTCTTCTCTTGCGACCACTGGGTATCGTCATCGCCCACTGACCAGAGGCAACAAGCAGACGGCTAGTCATAAGACCAAAGACCCCCTGTCACGAAGCAAAACGGTAAATGTCGCATATCGGATACAGTGCAGTTCCGGTAAAGCAAACTACATTTAAGACACCGGTAAGAGATTGCAGACCCGCATGGGCGAGCACGCAAGTGCTATGCGAAGAATGGATCAGCTCTCGCTGGTGGTGGAACACTGCGCAGCTTCTGGCCATGCCTTTGCTTTCCAAGACGCCGAAATCTTCGGCTAGGGGAGCGACCTGACGACCAGGGAGACGATCGAAGCCGCGCATTTCAAAACTACTCCCATCAACCCCTGTTAAACTCTGCCAGCAGCCTGACAACCTCTAGTGGTAAAGTTCAATATGTAGGACTGCGGGCAAGGACCTCGCGCCACACACGGTGGTAGTCAAATTCAGACAGAGCGAGAATACGGGTGACCGTGGACTAGTATCGGAAACACAACCGGTGGCGAAAGCAAACGCACACGACCACCTGCTGAGTATGAACGCAGGTGTACGCGAGCATGGCGAGGGAACACATTACAGTGACAATGACTACCAGCCTGACGCCAAGACTGGTGTGACACCACTATTCACATGTTTGCGGACAGATGTGAACGAGGCATGAAGGCGAGATTCACGAAGACAATAAACATGGACAGTGCGAAAAAAGAGCAGTGACCGTGGTCACCTCGACGACACCCTCCCCCCCCCCTCGGCAAAGTGATATGGAAGAACCAACGCCACCATGACAACAATCACCAGCCCCAGAGGTGCGGCGCGCACAGATAGCCTGAAAGTCAGCGGCACGATAGCACTAACAAAAAGCTTAAGGTCATTCTTATGGAACTCACTAGCTCCGTTGCGTTGGTGAGCGCCCCCCTACCATTGTTAATTCCCGGTCGAAACTGACGGGGCAACGAGCCCGTAGATCCGTGGTTGGAGGCGTTGGAATTCTAAAAAACAGGTTGCGAGTTCGAGCCCCGTTAGTGCCACACATCGGGGTTGGGTAGGACTGGTTGACGACGGCTAATGAGCCAGAAACGGCCATTCCAGGCTCCCTTGTCTTTGTCGGTAATATCATTCTGCCTATATCATGCGTCGCTGTGAGGCTGCTGGTTGAGCTCGAGAGAAAGAGTTCCTAAGGCACAACGGAACGAATGAGCTCGGTAAGGAAGATCGGTGAGCGCCCCATCAATGGTAGAGCGTCAAACTCCATGACCAAAGATGCCGGTTTCGAATCTCAAGTGATCCACACTTGGGGTTGGATATGACTGGCTGATGACGGCTAATAAGCCAATGTGGCCATTCCGGTCTCCTTTGTCATTGTCGGTACCACCTGATTTACATCATTCTACTAGTCGCTGTGCGTCTGCCTGCGAGATGGACATCCCAAGAAACACATTTCGAATAAAAATGAGTCCTTTAGGAAACTGATGATAGTGTATTGGGAAACTGTTGTACCCTTGCTCCCCAGGTCGTCGTCAGTCGTGTAGAAAGCGTAAAAACAGGTAAAATGTAAACATGCCTAAAAAATCGATATTGCTTTGTCAGTTCTGGAATGAGTCAAGTATATGAGCGGACGTCACGTCTTGTTTGGCCATCACCTTTTCAATTTTTCATTGAGATTTGTGTACATGTCATGAAGATCGATGTGCCGATTGATGCATGAATAATCAGAGTGAATGACCTCTAGAGATCCTCGGCCTTTCCTATGTGGGCAGGAACCGGCATTGCGCGTTTTATCCTAAATAAATTTTTACCCAGTTTCTAGAGTATACATGCGACTTGGGATAAGTGGTCGCGCCTCTTTGCTGCAAATTGGTGTTCATATAGGCGTGTGGAAGGGGATTTCCCTGTCCGACCACAATATATCGTATTACAGTTGCAAAATGGAATCGTATAGACGACTTCTTTTTTAATCATTTAGCCAACCCTATCCATAGGATGCATAAGCTAATTACGTAGCGTAATCGTCGGTTTGTGCGCCAATTTTATTTGGTGCTTTCTCAACTGTCTTTCAGCGGGTTCAGACGCATTTTTAATGTAAGGAAGTATTCGCCAATTTTTTGGTTTTGGTGCTTGATTGGAACAATCTAGTTCCTTATATCTTTCGTTTGATCCCTGCTGCCTCATGCATCGACGTAAAAAATCTCCATGGTAGCCATTTTGGGACAGTAGTTTGAACAAATAATTGAGTTCTACTCTGTATTCTTCGTTCCCAGAGCACGGTGTCTTTGCCTGATTAAGTAGCGCGTGAACAGCACTCCGTTTGTGAGCGATAGGTGGTTGCCCTCGTAGTGCAGGGTGACTTCCGCGTAAGTTTCTTTGCGGTATACTGATGTGTGGAATGTTCCGTCAGTTTTTTGCTATACGAGGACATCAAGAAATAGGAATTTGTTGTCATCTTTTTCGAGTGTGAAGGTGATTCCCGGTAGTGTTGTGTTGATAACTTTATGTGGCGTTTCAAGACGATCTCTCTTGACGATGAAAAAGGCGTCTTCTACATAGCGTACGCATAATTTGGGATTGAATGATGGTAGGACCATAGCCTCTAATTTTTGCATTGCGACCTCAGCTAAAAAGAGGTGACCCAATAGGAGCTCCTTTCAGCTGTCAGTAGTATTCATGTGTGAACGAAAAGTTCGTTTCCAGACGTAAGTGCGAGGGTTCAAGCAAAGCAGATGCGGGAACATCGATGTCGCAAGATTGTAGTTCTTCCAAGCACTGTCTTGCCAAATCGAGTGGTATGGACGTGAATAAAGAGACAACATCGAACAATAAAATTATCTCATCGGTATCGATAGTGAGTGCTCGTATTTTGTCTAGAAATTCTATAGAATACTCGATTGAAGCCTCAAATTCCTTTGTTAATGGATGAAGTTTTTTGGAATAACCATTTAGAAATGTAAATCGGTGCACCGATTAATGAAACTATCGGTCGCACTGGTTTGTCGGGTTTGTGAACTTTCGATAGTCCATATATTTTGGACATTGTCGATTCAGTTTGTCTTAGGCATTTCGCAATGTCTCCTGGTAGTTGTTTCATTCATGCAAGACGTTTCAGCAATTTGTAGATGAATGAAATTTGCGCTTTGGTGGGGTTCACAGGGAGAGGCATATAAGCCTGTCTGTCCTGCCGCGCCGACTGTTCTGACGACGAATTGGTTTCACCAGGTCGAAAATTCACGAGCGGAACTCGGTTTTTCCGAAGACGAACGCGCGATCACTGGGACAGTACATGTATTAATCTGAGCTTTCGGCCTCGTACAGGAAGCCATCGCCAAGGATTGCGAGAATGTGGCGTCAAGTGAGCAGTGTTGCGCAAAGTTTCTACCAAGTTCAGTATTCACTGGAGTCTTGTAGCGTAGGCTCTTCGGTGTCAGTCCTTCGCGAACACATCTGTGCAGAAAACGTAGCTGCTCATATGTTGCTGCCTCTCCGCTGGAGAATGTCTCCCAGCTGCGAGCTGTGCGAAGCGCATTACGCCCGAAATTTTCACGGATAGAAGCGAATATGCGAATCCCAGGTTCTTGTTGTAAAGAAGATGAACACACGATCTCGGGGAAGGTAGGTGTATTAGTCTGAGCTTTCGGGCTCGTACAGGAGGCCATCGTCAGAGACTGTGAGAATGCGACATCAAATGAGCGGTTTTTGTAGTTAAGCCATGAAGGGGGGAGGGGAAAGATATGAGTGCAGGGGGTGGTGTTCGCGTCAAGATTGAGTCCGCGCCGTCTTACGGCGGCGCGACTGCGTGCAATCTTAGCTGGGAATAGGGTCTCGCCTCTTGACCGCGGGAACGGAGCGCGTGATAGCAGGGGGGTATATTAACGTATCTGTTGATGGAGTTGGCATTGTACACCCAGGCCTCCAGCAGTTCTCACCCCGTCTTATTAATGGCCTGCGCCATTATCTGCCTGCTCGCAAAGTTAAATTCGTGGCCCTCTTTCAGGGTGAGTAGAGATCTGTGACAGCGGGTCGCCTCTCAGGACTGCCCGTTTATGCTCCGTTATTCGAGAGATAAGCCGTCGTCTGGTCTGTCTTCTGTAATGGCGAGGGCAGTCCCGACATGGGATCTGATAAACGACACCCGACTGTTCTCCTGCGTCCAGTCAGTCCTTCACTCGCATGATTTTGTTGCGCATGGTCGCTGTCGGACAGTGAGCGGCACCCACGCGAACTCTCCAGCGATACGTTCCATCGCTCCGGACACATTCTTTATATATGGTAGAGGGTGTCAGGGTGTTGGCGGCTCTCCTCCGTATGTGCACCGTGGGTGATTGAGAAGGCAGCGGCTGACGAAGCTGTCTGGGCATCCATTCCTTGCCGTAGTTCTCGTGCTCGTCCCTCCGGTTCACTGTAATGCGTTTTTATCCTTTGGAAAAGCGCCCTAAAGAGCTGTGTTTATGCACCATTGGGTGGTTTCTATGGTAGTTAAGAATCTGAGTCGTGTTAGTTTCCTTTCCACGCACCGTGGTGCTGAGTTCACCAATGGGTGTGCGTGCGACGAGAACGTCAAGGAGAGGCAACTGCTCGGCATGCTCTTCTTACCTTGTGAACTGAATGTCGGGGAAAATGCCGTTAAGCAGGTCTTGAAAGTCGGCTAGTCTGCTCCTTTCAGTTATAACGGACGTGCTATCTACGTGCCGGCATCAAAACGCAGGTTCATATTGATCAAAGACGACTTCTTTTGGTTCCGTTAAGACTAGATCCGCAAGCAGGATGGATATTGGCAAACCCATCGGTGTTCCTTTGATCTGGTCGTATGTTCTGCCATTGGAGGTAAAAAAAATTTGCTGGCTGAAAACAAAAATTTTCAGTAAATGATCGATTTTTAGAGGTCTGCTCGTTTCGTCATAGTTTTCTTCGAGCCGTTTGCGTAGAACGTCGCCTTTTAAGTCCAAGCAGAATGGCATAACCGACAAAGACAAGGGAGACTGGAGCGGCCATTTCTGGCTTATTAGTCGTCGTCAGCCAGTCATACATAACCCCGAAGTGTGCAACACCTGGGGCTCGATCCCGCGACCTGTTGGTTAGAAGTCCAACGTCCTAACCAATGAGCCATGGGCACGTTCTCCTCTGGGTTGCGATGGGGTCGCATGCCTCGTGGCTGGGTGCGGCTGGCTGACGACACCTGACAAGCGAGAAATGGTCATCCCAGTCTGCACGGCGATTTTCTTCTGGCTATCTTGTGCACCGTTCTGCGGCTGCTGACGTGGCTTGAGAACCGTAAGGCACAACAGGACGAGCGAGTTCCGCAATGCGATGGGTACGCACACCCCCTACAATTGTTAATATACCCAATCGCAACCGACAGGACAGCGAGCACGTGGATCAATGGTTAGGGCGTTGGACTTCTAACCAACAGGTAGCACTAAAAGCATAAAAAAGACATGGGGATCATCATTCTACCTGCCGAGAAGGATGATGCCACCACCATTTTGAACAAAATGGACAACACACAAAAATGATGTCAATCTTAAAAGGTGATCCAGCATAGGAACCTCTGGCTGCCGACCCCACACAATCGCGGAACTCGTGTATAGAAGAAACACTGAAATGCCTTGTAGGAAAGAACCTAACCCCGGCAGTTCTTGCCAAGTCTTTAAAACAAGATGGAACAACAGCTACTAGGATATACGGTCTTCCTGAAATCTACAAAACTGATATTCTGCTGCGACCGATAGTCTCCCTAATCGCTGCATCCAACTGTAAGATCTCGTGGTGGTTATTTTGTCAACTACAGTGCGTGACCAAACTCATGAAAGGTGTTGAAATTTACGAATGATTGCCAATCACTCGCAAACCGACACCATTTCATAAGTCCAATGTCCATGATATTAAGTCTAAGTCTTAAGGAACTAAAAACATAAAAGAAATATTATTGGCAGTATTGCGTTGTTTAGAAATGTCGACTTTTTAGAAAAGCGCAACATCCCAAAAACGTCAGAAATGGCTGTAATTTAGACAACTTCGATTTGAGATGTGAGGAATGTATTCTCATACCAAAAACGTAGTAGATATGAAAGCACAAATAAAATAACGTTTAATAACAGTGTTTGAGTAAAGTTTACGTCTAAATATCGTTTAAGAACTAATGCGATTTCATATATGGCGGTTTGTAACAGACTACATTCTGAGTGTAGATTCCAAAACAGTCTTCCAGAGATTCGTGGTATTCTTGACTCGTTTGAGTTGAATGAGATGAGGTTCAACAAGGAAAAAGGGAGTTTGGTTGATTTCACCGATGGGGGCGCCGTAGGAGCAAATGTTTTCATAGGGCGACATGCTGCCAGGTCGGTCGGTGCCTAATAAATTTGAATAGAACCTACAGGCGTGATTGTAAACATACCGTTTTGGGTTTGCCGAGAGAACAATTCTTTCGTTAAATTAATATAACACATTTCGTTCGTTTTGGAATACGCTGGGCTTCAGATCGCCCTTGAAATATTACTGAATACTTCACGATTTTCAGTGTTTTCACCCCATCGTCCATAAAGACAGATTCTTAACAAACTGTCTGTTAAAAATTTTAAAATAAGATAATTCTTGAAGGCATTTGCTGAAATAGCGAATGCTTGGAAGCTCCTTCTCACGAAGAAGGTTGTTTGGGTCACATGTAAAAACTCATTCACACATTAAACTTCATTTTCGAAAAAGTGGCTGTCCACAGCGAAAGTCAGCAACGAATATGCGATCGATCAACAAGAAAACGTTCCCTAATACGTTACCTCTTTAAGAAGTGCTTTAATACTGCACTCCGTTGACGGATCTCTGTGCACCTTACTTTTTTGCACGGTGTGGTCAGACAAATTTCGACACCTTTGGCCGTTTCTTTCACGTTCCTAAACAATACTAATATTTTTCAACCGTAAACCTAAGAGCATGCCTTTTTCTATATATCGCAGTCATATGGACTGCTTTTACTCAAATTTAGACTCCGTTTTTCGATTATGAATGTCCGGCTGAGCGCCCATATAAATACTGATATTTTGCTAAAACTCAGAACTCTTCTCACAGATATTAGGTACGCCCGTCAGACCGCATTTGGAATACAGAATTCTAGCATGGACGCCCTGGATGAAGACAGTGATGCAATAGAGCAGGTGCAACGACGGGCCACAAAACTGGACGGTCTCAGGACTGTCATATCTAGAAAGACTGATCCAGCTAAACCTGTTTCCCCTACCTGTTATGGGCATTCTGCATTATACACGGGCGAAAATGTTCGCTCAAATCTGAAGACTTCTTTGACTTCACGACCTGCGCGGTCATCCGTACAAAGTCGAGCGGGAGTGCACACGCCCAGAACATCGGAAGTTTTAATTCAGTCAGCGTGTGGTTCGACCGTGGAAGTCACTCCCAAGTGACATAGTGACATCTGATACAATGGTTGCATTCAAAAGGCAGCTGGATTGTTTGATCATTGATAAACGACGACTCTCACTGCAGGACTAACTACGGCCAGCCATAAATTTTACTTCCTGATTTCATCCCTATGTAATGCATCCCTGCAAGTTTAATGAAATTTTCTCCCGCTAACCACACAAATGACTGCAGGTTGTGCTGATTGTATATAAGTGCGCTTACAATGTCATTTGCACATGGAAAGGACCGCCTGCCCCACCCTTCTCGGTTCCATACTGTAAAAACATTTCCCGTAAAAAAATATGCTACTGGCAAACTTTTGGTAAGATGTGCAACAAACATTAATACTGTGTGCACCGCTTTCAATAGGGTCATCAAGGGCACTCCCTATTACCCTAAATATACTACTATACTGAATGTGATGAGATAATGGCAGCATTCGATGTAGCCTCGCTTTTAACCTCGATTCCGCTAGATTTGTCGAGGAGCTGTGCCGAAGAAATTCTTCAAACATACACTTCTGAGGTGCCTGCGGACGTTTTACTCCAACTCCCATATCTCTGTCTGAAAACAAACTTTTCCTTCCTCAAGCAACGCCATTGACAATTAAAAGGCGCTCCCATGGATTCTCGCATATTCACTTTCCTGGTAGAGGTCATAATGTAGAAATTAGAAACCATGGTTCTTCCCACAGTTAACCCAAAACTCTGGATGCGGTATGTAGATGACACATTTGTCCTCGTCAAGAAAGAAAAACTGTCAAATCTGATCCATATAAGTCTTAACGTTATATTTCCAGGAATCAAGTTTACCTTCGAAACAGAGGTTGATGGATAACTCCCAACCCTGGATGTCCTTGTACGTCGAAAAACTGATGGATCACTTCACACATCAGTTTATCGCAGAGGTATATTCAGAAGTCATCCTACATTTTGAGAGCAACCAGCATGTCTCTCACAAACAGAGCACATTCTACAGCCTTCTGAAACGAGCCAAAACTCACTGACTTAATAAAACAAGTTCTCAAGAAGAAATGAAATACCTCTAAAAACGACTTTCCCAAAATGGGTACCCGTATGACTATACGTCATTGCATGAGGCATCAGCCATTCAAGGGAAAAGGTATTTTCAATGTCACGGCCGCTTGGGCACCAAAACAAATCACTCGACGAACACTCTCATACGCGAAAAATGTGTCTGAACTAGTCGAAGGACAACTAAAGAACACCAGATACACGCAGCGCACCAGCCGACAAGTATCTTACGTACACAGCTTGTACACCCTAAGGACAGGGTTGGCTACATCAGCATAAAAGATCTTGTCTACGAAATCCCATGTTTCATTTGTGACGCGGTCTATTGTGGCCAAACTGGGAAATCTGTTCAAACTCCTATACATGAACATCGGTTAGCGGTGACGAGACGCGATCATCTATCACTGGGCAGTGGGCCCAAATTTGCGTGTAAGAACACTCGCGTTGTTGGCGTCTGCCCAATAAGGAAAGAGCGAATTCATGGAAGCAATGCACTCAGGTGAGGCATGCATCAATCGGCATACCGATTTAGATTTTACGTACAAATGAAAGAGAGCACAGCCGCTGCCGAGGGGATGACGAAGTATAATTGACGCGCATTGGCCTAGGCCCTGGTAAAACGTGGGATCACTTGTTCGGCACGGTTATGCAATTAGCCACTTTTGTACGTGACCCGACAGCTTGACCGTCGTTGCCGACTATGTCCACCGTGTGCCCCACAACAAGGTGAAGCAGACACGGTGACTTGCGCGTGAACTACTTTAAAGTGAATGTAGACTTGCGCAGCATCTACCGCGCTCTCTCCTCCCCCACCTGGACCCGTGGTCAAGACAGAGCCAAGAATACCGGAGGCAGGGCAGGACGCAGGCGGATGGCACGGTCGAGTTCGCACCTTGGCTCTCCACTCCACATAGGAAATGATGGGGTTCTTGACCAACAACAAGAATGGGGGAGTGGCGGGGGTCCCAGTGTGCGCGACGGCTGTCGACAACCGGGTCTGCCACCGCACACCGGATTGTTGGAATTTGTTATGGTGTGTAACCCGATAACGCCTGCCAGAATCCGATATGGCCACCGTGTTGGTCCAGCGCATCTCTCACGTGGCCCGTTTGGGGGCAATGCACATGACCCACGAGTTTGGCGACGAGCTAGGGAGGAGGTCACAAATAGTCTCAGGTATTTCAAACTACATTTCTTGAGACGCTTCTTCTCCAACATACATAAATGTATATATGAACCTAGAACTAAGCAATGATAATAAAATGGTTTCAAGTCAGCTCCTTATTTTCGGAATGGAAATTGCAGGCAGGGGTCAGAGAAGGGCAAATAGAATTATTCTTGGGTAATGGGAAACTCCCGACGGAGACCTGCAAAATACACCAGCTGTTTAAGAAATATCTTAGTACCTAGAATTTGTATGCACGTATAGTAACCTTATTTTGGAAAATGTCATACTACATGTTACATTGATTCTCAGAGGATATTTAGCCAGAGTAGTACTTTAAGTTTTGTTGACGTTATGTTTATGCTACTTTAATGGCACAACTCATACTTATGCATACGGTCCCGTGTTGCATAAAGTAACGGCTGCACGCAAAATAGCTGTATTCTACTATGCGAGTTTAACGAACTGCCAGAACTCGCGGCGATGACAGAAACACCCTAATTTTGAAGGAAATACGCTTATCTCAGTGGACTAGTAGGATTTATTTTTCACACCTTTCCCCCAGTACCCAGACGAAATCCCGATCTGACAGTCCTTACGAAGAACACGCCCGGAAGCACAGTAAAAATAAACCAACTGCCCTAAATAACGCATCATTGGTCTAACAACTTATGCGAAGTGGCCGTCAGAACAAGTACAAGTAGCCTATGACAGTAACGTACACGAGGCATTAAAAACGTGAGGCGCTCCCCGGACCAGGGGGATTGCATTGCTGATGTTTCGGGGAGCTTGACCGGCTCTCCATGATCAAAGCGTTTAGTGCAAAAATGGACCAGAATTTTGAATAGACGACTAAATTTCCTGGCCTTGGGCTAGCCGATCTTTTTACTTCTCTCGCCTTCTTGGCCCTCTGACCGTCGTTTGTGAATGCTGGTGGTCTCCTGTGTTGAGTGTAGTCAACTCAACTGCGGTTGGTTGCGTTTGCGTCCCCCTTTTGGGGGAATTAGTCAACGGGCCGTTTGCTCGGTGTTCTTGGGTCCCGTGTTACCGTCTTGTCCTGGGCATGGCGTATGCAGTGACGAAGGACCTTATGGGCCGCAGGAAGGTCTAGATGCCTGTTGATGGAGTTGGCATCTGAGTACCAAGCCTCAAGCGTGAGACGTCCTGTCCTTGCGGTGCTCCGGCCTAAGACGGCTGCTCCTTAAAAATCAAAACTGACCAGTTTCTCCAATGTGAGTCGCGCGCTGTGAGTTTGGGTCTAGACTCCGAGTTGCTAGTTTTCGCTCATGTAGGCGGGTCTGTAGTTCACGTTCGGTCTCCCCAACGTAGTTTCAGTTTCCATCGCTACAACGTATTCAATAGGCAACTGCTGAGGTTTCAGTGGGTAGCAGTATGTCTTTGGGTTGCATCGAACGGCGACGAATTGTTGCCGGGGGCCGATGGTCAATGTCTACCCTGGCGGGTTGTATGAGACGTGAAACAGGACGGTCAGAGGGCCAAGGCGACGAAAGGAGAAAAAGATCGATCAACCCAAGACCAACTAATTCGGCTGTCTATTCAAAATTCTGGTCCATTTTCGCACTAAACGCTTCGAGAATGGAGAGCTGACCAAGCTCCCCGAAACGTCAGCAATGCGATCCCCTTGATCCGGTGAGCACATCATTTTTCTCAGATTATCGACCCCGATCTCATACGTTTACTAACCTGAGTGCATAAGGCAGGATTGGACACCTACAGCCCTGGATGAGTTATGAAAAGGACACCAGCGTCACTCTTGAGGAAGCGTTTTTTCTTAGATTTAATTAATCCCACTTTGGGAAATCCACACTGCACAGGAATAGTGATTTCGTAAAAGGCATCAAAATCCAAATAAGGCATGCCGAGTTCACAAAGGCGAGCCGTCTTTAAGGGAAATGGGGGTCATCACAAAATGTGAGCATCACAAATAAACGGGTCCCACACACCACTGGACGTGGTTTAAAATGTGGAGTCGAGTCGAGCTGCTTGAGTTTGGATGCGACCAAAGATCTTGCTGGGCGGCGCACCGATAATAAGGTTGCAGATAGCCTTACGGGCTACAGCTATCCGTTCATTGCTGCCAAGGATGTGAATGGTCTGATCAGCGACTACGATGCGCGTCCGCGTGGCATTCTCAATGGACAGTCGGACTCGACCGTTGGCACCACAAATCCGGCCCACCGCTCGTGCGATGTGATCGCCCTGAAAAGTAACAAAAAAAACCGAGTTTGGACATACAGAAAGGAAGTTTCGGGGCATGAAGGAAACATGCATTACCCGTGCCCAACAAGCCAGTTTTATGACGAGGCCACTATTGGGGTGGTTCAAAGACAAATAGCTTGAACAACTACGCAACAGACCGATTTGCAAATGTCAAGAAATAGGAGAATATCCAAAAAGCCAAGAAATACTTTAGTTTTTAGATGTTTTTCGCGAGTATACAGCAGGTATGTGACCGTGGAGCACTGTGAGACAAGTTATGGCATCGCCTGGCCCAGGGATTAGTGTAATTGCAATTGGCTCCCGAAGGAAAGGGACGAATTACTGGACACGCCATATCCCGACCGGCGACTTCGGATTTAACTATCTTCCCCCTCTTTCGACAGTAGTACAGGTGACTCAATGAGGCAACCGTTCCTATATGCGTAGAATCTGTCCTACGGGTTAGAGAAAAAGACAATAGGTCGCCTTCTAGTTGGCTACGAGTATTTAGAGAGTTATGAGGAATCAATAATCGCTGTCAGAATGGCTGTGTCAGCTTGCTCGCATGATGCGCCCATGGCACCGCTGGATTGTGCAGATATACAGATTTTTGGATAGGCTGAAGCAGTTAACGTTTACGTCAATGTACAGTCGCTCGTTGCTCCTCACTGGAAGGCTTCCGTTATCTTTTAAAACCCAGATTACTGATTGGCTGTATTTAAAGCGTAAGACAGCCCAGGGAAAGTATGCTTATTATAAGATAAGACGATAGTAATAATATAACCCCCCACAGCCTACAAATGGAGAAACATGAAACTGATTTCACTGATGGAACATAACTAACACATTCCCTTGACTCTTGCAAGATAAAAGTGCAGAATGACTCTGAAACAGTTCGTCCGCCATTATCAACAACATGCACCTTAACTAAGCAGCCTGTGATTTTAGTGACAAATAGAGAATCCTGACAGCTCGCATTATAGAGGCTGCAATAATTCAAAGTAAGCTGAAAGTGGGCGTGGATTGGGGTGTTGGCGCTCAGAGATTGTCGGTGGGCAGAAAACAACAATTGCTGCTGGGCAGTCCAGGTAGATGGCGAACAGGTTAGACAGGTCCGGGTGTGGAGTTACAGCATACGGCGGGATGAAGGAATTAGTGACTGCAACCAGCCTGCGTGAACCCAGGTTTTGTAATTGCTACATCAGGCGTTCTATCCAGGTCTCACGTTGGAGTCGCAGAGGTCACGGATGCAAGCAAGTCGGCGTGATCTAATCATCGGAGGGCCGGGTTTTACAGTGGCTTGACCAGGTTTTCAGCATTGGAAGTTTTAGCAACTGCGATGAGATTGGTCCGAGCTGGCTATGTGGAGACGGGCGTTGAGACGTCGAACCACGGTGGCTCCAGTTTGAGGCGGGTGTTGGCAGCGAGGACAAGTGGAAAAAGGCTGACCGTTGGCATCTCTTTACCCCTAACATTCCAGTTTTGCGTCCCTGACGTTTCTGGATAATCTCTTATATTTGAGTGGCTTCGAAAATTGCGGTGCTATTTCTTACCGCAGTTCGCTATAACTGTCGGTTTGAACAATGGTCACCCAGGGCTCTCGGAGGATTCCGGGACATTTGGGGAGCTCAAAGCGTCCCCGTGACGTTTTGGCTGCTTCCCTTGGTGAGGAGCGCCCATGGCGACGTCACCAAGGCAGATTCGATTAGATAGAGGCCCATCAGACATTCACAAGAAGTATTCGCGTCATCAACGCTTAATTCATTTCGGCATTGCAGAGATGTTGAACACATGAGTCAAATGCAGGACGTGCGTGTCCGAAATCTACTCGTCACTTCACTTTGATTACCGCCGATGGAAAGGACAGATGGAAAGGGACGAGTATTTTCAAGGACCCAGTCGTGTACATATTCAATTTTTTTTGTCGAGAATACCTCATTGAGTCAACAAGAAGGGCTGGAGCCGACCGAAGGCTTCGTTGACTTGGAAAATCCGGGCTAAAATTACGTTCGCTAAGTCAAATGCCTCCTGAGATGGTGCTACGACGATAGGTAATGTCGTCTATGACGGTTAGGCAAATGTCGTTAACGATGACTGCGGGTGCCGGGAGTAGATTGGTCAAACCAAGCATACTGTGTCATATCAGAAAAAATAATATCCAGAATGACTACTTACCCGTAAACGTTGTCGTACGTCCGAAATGTGAAAACTTTCCACGTAAATCCCATCTATGCGCACAATCGCAAGGGCATCTTGCAACGCAAACCCCTTCACGAAGGCCGACACGAAGTCGACACCCTTCTGGAGGAACTGTGGATCTGTGGTCTCGGGGGAATTGCGAAGCATGACTTTCCAACTCTTCTTTGCGGTTTTCATACAAACCATTAGCTTCAACTGTTTGGTCAAAATCTGCAACAGAAAGAGCTAAACAATAGCTTGTTGATGGAGACAAAGAAATAGGACTTCGGTCACATTCGACAGGCAGTGCACAAATGACTAAGTGGGCTGGCGAGTTTTCATGATAGTTGCATGTTTGATTTCCCACAAGATGCGAAACATTTGGGCCCCGGGTGACGACAACAGAAAAAAGTCAAACATCAGTCATCTTTACGACAAAGTCGACGCAGTTATTTTTACTGATTCACTCAGACGAGACCGAAGACCATTTCATAAGCATTTTAGACGGGGCAATTTTCAAGTATCCACAAGAACGCAGACACCTTAAGTTTGGTCAACCACGACAGTAGATCGTGGTTCGTATCTCGCGCATCTAGATTACGCTGATGAAGTTACGATGCAAAAATGAAATGCATCGTATCCCAGACAAATATGGAGGCAGTCGACGTGGGTCTCAAAGCCTCGGGCTTCGCCGTCAAAGGTATATATCCGGTAATGGTGGACGGGGAAACCCTTGGGCTAGTGGACTAGCACTGATGCCTTGGAGTAAACTTTCTTCCAAATGGGCAAGATAAAGCCGAAATCCACACGATCGGATCAAACAGGCGCGGGGTCACCACCGGAAAAAATGCAGTCGAGATAACTGCGAAAGGCAAGCTGAGGACAGGCGAGGCTACTGTCAAGACAATTTACTTATACGAAGGTGAGACATGGTTCATATGTTCGGAAGATTTATACCCCCTGGAAGTATTCGATTAATGATGATCCCTCCTACTGTGCAACCAGCGTCGGTGGACAAATCAGTCTGCTAACAACACGCTCTTTGGAGGCTGATTCGGATGCTTATGTCATGTGCCGTGCCGATCTAACGACTCGATTCTTCAGTAAGTCATTAGCAAAGGGCCGTGAGAACGTATAGGTCGCCAACTGAAGATGTGCGTGGAGGCGGTACAAGCTGATCTGGAGTGCATATCTTACGCTGAGGTCCTTGGGGTAGAGGATAGACATGTTAACAGACTCAACTTCGTTCGGGAGTTAGTCACCGATCGACTGCAGAGGACAGTCATTGATGGTGCGGTGAACCCGCAGAATTTAGTCAAGTGAATCGACCATGACAAATGCTGCCGCAAGTAAGTATACAATACCTGGGCCCTAACAGCTGCTGCTGATCAGTTTAGTAAAACCCTCTGGTCACAGCTGTAAGAACTGGTTGACGAATTCTCTTTCAGTCATGTAATCCTTCCCAGTAACCGGAAGTGTCGGACGAGGCTTGACGACATTACAAACTGCTTGCCGACAGAAGCAAGGAGGTAAGTTCCGGTAAACAGTAAAAAAGTAGAAGATGCGACGGCTGGCACAAGAGTTTTATTCGCTTGACGTTTCGACTGTGAACTGGAGTCCATGACTAGAGGCATAATCAGATGGATGAAGTTCCCGCATTCATCGCATATGCCTGCAGGTGGTACGATAATTGCTTGATTGCTTGCAGCCTATCCGTTCATTGATGTAATGTTGTCCTACGTGTTGTCTCTTCGTCTGGCCCACCGGCACTTGCATTGGGGTCAGTGCTCATCCGCGCGCTCCCTGCGTGGCTAACTATTCTGCCATGATAGAGTCTAAGCGCAGAATATGGAGACGGGAGGTCATTGCGCTTGCTAATTGAGAAAGGGCGGGGAGCCATGCCTTAATAAGTTAGTGACTTATGCGATCGTCACCCCTCGCAGGCTCCGGATATGACCGGCCCTCGTCAAATGAGCTGCGGTTAGGGAGTTTGCGTCGTTCCTCCCCACTGCTGCTGCGTGCTCGGACATCCGCGTTTGAAACGCCGTGCAAATAAAACTCCTGTCCAGCAATCGCGTCTCTTTCCTAAGACAGCCGACTAACTGGCCAGTTTGCACTCGATTTTCAATGTGATCAGAGCGAAGAACCACCGAGCATTGCTAACCAAAAGTAGCTGCTTGTTATTAGGTGCCCCCAATGTATCCACACAGCTCTCGAATTCGCATTCCACTGACCAGTCAGACCACATTCTAGTCATTTCAAGGTTCTACAACCAAGAGGATGACAGCAAACTATGGAGTGGTGCCGCAACACGCCAATTCTTTCGAGCAGGACAGGTAGCCGTCGGAGCACGTCTCAATGCCCGCCTCTCAAGGGCACTCATACGATACCGTGTCGGACGTTTTGACCTTGCAAAGGTAAGACGACATACCAGAATGAAGGTCCTGAAAACGGGGGTCAGTCTTGGTTTAAAGCTGGAGTAGGGGGAAAAAGTTTTAGACGCTCAAGTTGATGTCATTTACTTCGACTTCAACAAGGCGTTGGATTGCGTCCCACATAAGCGCCTCATTCAAAAGTTGTCAGGAGTAGGGATAAGAGGAAATCTTCCGAACTGGATTTAAGATTTCCTAAGCGGACGGCGACAAAAAGTCACTGCTAGTGGCTACTGCTCAGAATGGGCACCTGTTACGAGTGGAGTCCAACAGGGGTCAGTTCTTAGGCCGCTCCTATTCATTATTTATGTAAATGACCTAGTACGGGAAGTGAAATCGGACATAGCCCTCTTTGCAGACGATCTAAAACTTTGGAGAGCGAAAAAAGATGAAGATTACGTCAAAATACTACAAGAGGACGTAGAGAATTTGCACGCATGGAGCCAGAAATGGTGCATGAAATTCAACGTCAAAAGATGTGCAGTAATGCACGTAGTATCAGCGAGGCGAAGAACAAATGTACTCCCACGACAGCATCTCCTAGACAATCAACCACTTAAAACCGTAGATGTGCAAAAAGATGTCGGTGTATTCATTAAAGACGATCTAACCGTCACCACGCAGTGTTCTAAAGTTGCTGCGCGGGCAATGTCCGTTATGAGCGCGATACGCAGAACGTTTATTACACTTGCAAAGTATACGGGACATTTGTGCGGCCGCACCTGGAATATGCGGTACAGGCTTGGCGGCCGTGGCTTCGGAAGGATATAGATATCCTTGAAGGTGTACAACGGCGTGCTACAAAGGATGTTCATGGCCTCAAAAACTTCACGCACGAGCAGCGCCTGACGGCCATGAAACTTTATCCCCTCCACTACAGGCAGGACAGAGGTGACCTCATAGCAACGTCCCAGTTGGTAAAAGGACTTAATCTGGATGTCGACAGGGAAACGTTTTCTGAAATAACACCCAAGTCCAATCTCAGACGACATGATTACCAGCTTAAAAGAGAACTGTGCCACACAAATCAACGTTCCTCCTTTTTATCACAGAGGGTCATTCGCGAATGGAACTCTTTGCCGGAGTTTGTTATTAATTCCCCTACCGTGAACGTGTTCAAGAGACAACTGGATACTCACCTGCTGAAAGGCAACCCGAACTGCCGAAGCCTGATCTAACGGATTACTGGAATGACTATAAATATACTACTAACAGGATTTCAACAGATCCTATTTTGTGCTTCAAACTTAGCCCATATGGAAATTTTCACAGTCCGAATGCGGTGAACAGTTTTTCGCAATTATTTCGCGAATACTATACCCCTTTCGCCTTTATGTTACATTATTAGATTTATGAATTCCCCTTACTAAACCTGCAAGCAAAATTTTGGCAATTTAACCACTTCCCTTACATCTGTACCCTGTAAATGGAGTTTTCAAGGCTTCTGTCGTTTACTCCAAATATACTGACTGACTGACAGAAATCTGCCATCCATAGAACAACAAAAGTACTGCATTCACCCGGTAGTACTTTAATGACTGGGACTCTCTAACGAAATGTAATCACAAAGGTCGAGCCACAGTCCCCAACATATTCCATCACATTCCGGAAAAAGGTCGACTAGAGGAAGGTGCAAGATATAATGACCGAAGTGGCAATTTGAACGGAGCAGACCTCAGATGACGGTAACACCCAAACATGCCGCCCAGGCAGTTATCAAGTTTGCACTGAATGGCTCTTAATGGTGACGTAGTTACCGATAATTCGGTCGAGACAGAGCACTAACATAAGCACATCGAGCACCCTCTCGATGTCTACGAACGAATCATATGCTTATTACCTCTTCATAGGAGTAAAATGTCTTCGACAACCCGTACAATGTCGTGTGACCGCTTTTAACGGGCAGATATTGCGAGTGAGTGGAAATCGAGCGTCCCGAAGCCTGCAGCCCTGCTGAAATCTTCAGTCAACAATTCAACCGTCGAAAAGCATAAGGTAATACAAAAGCACTGGGAGATAGGATCATGCCAGATAATAAGGGTTGGGCGTTATTGTGCCTATCGTCGAGGAAAAGAGTGTGAAGCGCGAGAATTACAGCGGTTCATGCCCCATTGGCATCGTTGTAAAGGTGGTCGTCGTTAAGACCAAAAGGGTTAAAAAGCGCGAGTGATCCAACAACCAGAAGAATCAAACCAGCTTCTAAGGTCCAAATGGATGAACTGACGAAAATTGTGCTGGGACACATTCTCGATCACGATGACTATTCGCATGACTTGCTTTGATACAGTGTTTGGCTGTCGTTACAGTGAATTCCTGTGGGGGACACTGAGGCTAGACGGTATCGACATAGTAATACTGTAATCAAGGCTTGCTAAAGTCCCCCATATGCGTGTTATTACCTAGAAAAACTCCTCGGGAGCATTCTGCATGCACTGATACATTCGATATGAATGCACGCAGGAACGTCTATTCCATCTTGTTACGCTAGTAACCAGACGTGAAAATGCTGTATGTGAATTTGATCACACTGGCTGACCTACACTGAATACACAGCACAGTGATCAAATATCAAAATCACTTGCGCGGATAAGATCGAGCACACCAGTTGGTTTACCTAGAAACGGTCAAATATTCTTAAACACAACTTCAATCAGGAGAACATACTACGAATTGAAATGCAAAATAAGCTGTGCTGCTTACGTGGACCATGCTCATCGTTGATAACAGGCATCTGCTTGACAGGCGCATTCGACTTATTCTTAACACTGTCTAACTTATGCACTGAACAAGTGGCTAGTCAAAAGACCATGGCATTGTCCATTACGTGTATAAATACGAATGGCGTCGTATGACAGTTCGACCATCGATTTCGATGATGTCCACCGTGTGCCCCACAGCAGGTTGGAGCAGGGACGGTGACTTGCGCAGGGGTTTATAGTGCCAGTAGACTTGCGCTGCATCTACCTACACTCTCTCCACCTCCCTCGCCCGAGCCCGGTATCAAGACAGAGTCAAGAAGACCGGAGACAAGGGAGGCCGCAGGTGGATGGCTCGGACGAATCCTCACTTTGGCGTTCCACCACACCCCCTGGTCCACACAACAATAACCAGGATTTCAATCAACACAACAGAGATTTGGAGGCTGGCACGGCCGAAGCCGCACCTAGGCGTGCCGCCAACGCCTGGCTCGGATCCCACACTGTGGTGGGAGTGCCATAAAGACCACATTAAAAAGGCGCCATTGCAGCCTGACTCTCAGACCGCCTCCCGTTAAGGAGGAGGTCCAAGGTACCCCGTCAGTTGGCAACCTTCCAAGCCACGGCTTTTAGCGCACCGTGATAGCTTCAAGCGCGTCAGAGTGTTTATAGTGAGGAGAAAGTGCGCTGAGTCGTCGACCTCACTCTCCCTTCCCATTCCCACACCCCAGCCGCCGTCCGAGCCGGTCGGCAAACTGGAGTGGTGGATGGGCGCGGTGGCTGACACGGTCGACTGACCGTGACTGCGCGCGCCACAGCACGACCTGGCCCCCCATACACACAAACATCAGGATTTCACACAACGGGGGTTGAACGGCGTGTCTCTCACTTGCGTGAGAGAACCGTAGAAGGTGCTGCTTCAGCCCGTTCCCAGCCCACCAGTCCGCCACTCCACACGGCACACACACACAACGCGACGAACTGCGTGGACCGAGAGCGGGCATCAATCAGCAACCTTCCTATCCACGAGACTTGAAGTGTCGGGATAGTCTCGGACTCGGACGAATGGCGTCGTACCATTTCGTACATGAAAATGTTCTTGTGCATATGTGGCCGAAGACAGCTAGATTGTAGACGCTAGCCGGTATTAAGGCCAGAATTTTGAATGTGTACGGTCGAATCTCATGGACACGTGGGTTATGATTCCTGCACCGAGCGCTTCCTGTAGAGACGGCGATAAAGTTGCAATACCCATAGAGCATTACTTATTCAATTTCTCAAAAACTTTCTCAGTGTGTCAGTGAGATAGCCTGCGTGCTCCCAGCTCATAAGATCATCGTACACCCTGTTTAGGATTGAAACGGAGCCCCTAAACGATAGTAGAAAACTTCAATTTGCTCTGCACACCATCGTCAAGGTTTGTCAACAGGGAGGCAAACACAAAGGCATTAAACGGCTGTAGCATATTCACCGGAGCGCTAGATACTGTAGATTAAGGAAAGGAAATGTCGTGACGTGACGTTTTTAGTGGACATCCAGTTAGAAACCTCGACGTTCTCAAGAGAGCAACTATATAAATCATCGAAGGCCGCCTCGAGACTTTGTCGAAGTATTCGGCAATAAAAATGCCCCACATACATATTAGCACCCCATCGGATGCACATTGATTTCACTCAGGTAAGCTCGGACACCGCCCATACGGAACAGGACTGCTCTTAAAAAGAACTTTGAAAGAGAACCATGTTCCCAGTGCTACTCTTGAGGGTTCCATTAACATTCTTGAGAACGGTCTTAATGAGCGCGTAAAATAACTCGAACATCTGAACAGGAGAATGATATTTCGCAGGTGCATTCAGCGTTTGGCTAGTAAGCAAAATATTTGAAGAACCCGGACAAAAACCTATGTGCATTAGTTTAGAGGGTGCGGCACAATCTATATTCAGCGACTGCAGCCTGTGGCGACAGACCCTCAGAAGTATAGGGTATTAGTTGAACATCGTCTACTGCCGAGTGTTAATTTGACAGTCTGTAAGGAGGGACGCTTGAAATGCTCACCCCCATTGTTCTGGTCAAAATGGCAACGTTACACGATCTGATGGGCCTTTATTTCCCGAAAAGGGTCTTGTAAACAGGATTGAACTGAATCAGTAGTAAAAAAAGGTAGTACGGATGTTACCATCCCTTTAAAACATACCTCAACGATTGACTTCCATGACTCCTTCAGAGGAGCACGACGATTTTGGGGCACAAGAACAACTCTCACTTCTGCCATTTTTGGACGCGAGTAGTCCCACACGCAGGACGCCGGGCAGACAAAACTAAAGGGCGCGCTTTATTTTGAGCTCTATAAAACCAAAGACACTAAATATTCGTCAATTTATGACGTGGCTTTTTATTTCGAATGTTTAAATGTGTTGATATATCTTCTAGAGGAGGACACATAATTTGCTTTGAATAGTCAACAACAGCTATCTGTGGGGAGATTGTGTGCGGCAATAAAGGGCAACAGAAAAGACCACAGTGACTGTGGTTCTGTGGTAACTATTCCAAATGATGTCTTTTGACGTCAACCCTCAAAAGGACGACGTTATAAACTCCTGTAAAAAATGTTTATTTCACCCTCCGCCCCTAAAAGCACTTTGAAGAGGAATCGACAAGCCTTTTATCTTCACTCGCTGTGCTGAAGCACAGGTTTGGTTTCCTCATGGCATCAACTGTTTTTCTCAGATAGACCTAAGCTTTTACTGCCTAATTATCACGGTCACACAGACGGGAAATTCTGTCTGTGGAACATTCCGACGTAGATTGAAATTCCAAGGATGCGCATCGATAATTTTTCCTTTTCCTCTCCACTGACGTTTTGTTCACTGTGTATTGTTCCCCTGATAAGTACTGCCATGTATATGTCTCTGAACAGTGGAACCACCAGCTTCCTATCATAAATAAATCATTACAAATTTTTTGTCTAGCTTCAGATTCCCCAACCCTCTGTGTTATTCTAAAATTCATTTTAAATTCTGAATATCTCAGCTTAAAATAGTTTTAGACAGTGAAAATTTGAACTCTACCTGGTTTGTTCGTCGGGAGAAAAATCATTCGGCGCATCTTTTAACCACGTTTTGGAACACCCCCATAATAGGTAAGCCAGATCGGCCTACCGGTAGCAATCACTGATGCCTCTTTGATAATCAATACGTCAATTGCTACAAATAAGCCCTGTTCACTGGTTAAACTTGATTTTGTTTCCTGTTTTATGAAATTTGATATATGATCGCTTCTTGTGTACATTATGATACAAGATAACACTGAAAACAATGTGTGCATTGAAAAATGAGATTGTACAATTCCCACAGAAAAAGAGAAATTTCTAAGGCAAACGGCCTTTTGTTTGCAATTCTTGATTGTGTATCTGCTTTTTGCGAACTGCCGACGCATGAGTGCAGTCAACCCAGATAATGAACTTGATATGATTAATATTATCAGAGGGGGCAGATTGAGGAATGCCGTCTAAGTAAACTAATTTGCTGTACCTCCTGGGATATTTATTGCGCACTGACTAATCGGGGAGCTATTAATGATGATATTTCAAACATACGAGATGTGTTCGTCAAAACCTCAAATCGAAATGGAAAACGCGATGGTTTTGTAGCTTTTTACTTGTCCGGCTGAATCCGTCCTAGTACTAGAAAACTGAGGTTGCATAAACTTTAAAAGGTTGCTCCACTCCTCCTCTTCTTCTTCTTCTTCTTCTTCTTCTTCTTCTTCCTCCTCCTCATCCTCATCCTCATCCTCCTCCTGCTCCCAAACAACGTGTAATTTTGCAGGCAGTGTGTATGTGTGTGTTTGTGTGTGTCACATACGTCGAAGCACGTCAGTGTCCATTTCGAACCGATCATGCATAGGTACGCCAAAGTTTTCAACGATGGGAGGGACGCCAGTTAGTCATCTAAACTGTAAAAGCCGTCATTTACCCCCTCTCAAGCATAAGGATTTGAATTATAGAAGCCAACAAAATGTTGGCACGGCAGATGTGCGTCCGAAAAAGAACGGTGCAAACAGATTATTGCAGGAAGGACTATATTCTAGAAATATCGCTGACACTGAAAGGCAATACATAAATATTATAGGCTTCCTTACGTAAACTGTAGTCATGACTACTGTAGTTGACCGTAAGACATCCCAGCAGAATTCTGGTTTAAACGCTGTTCCGACCATTCAGTATATCTTTTTACCCAAAGTTAACGTCCTGAATGTAAAACATGATAGATGTAGGACCTGCCTACCTCCGTCCCTTCAGATGAAACCATTTAAATAAACAGGAATCCAAAACCACATAGTAGCTCGGATACTCGCATACAACAAGCTTCCTTTCTTCCTGGCGTAAAAATATTGCACTTATGGACCTACGATTGCAATACTAGTGGTTTTATTGTTGTTGTCACAACATATAATAAAAGCATTTCCCTGATTAATACAAGGTTGGATGCTGGAAAGCTAGCTAAACACAGGGTTTATGTTAAAACTCCGACCCTTATGACGTTTGGCTAGGGAGAACACGTTGAATTAGGTTGTTAAAGAAGACGTCGTCCCCAAAAATGAATTTATATTTTTGTCAACAATACCGCCATAACAAACAATGCGTAGGGTGTCCGACACACACTAGAACTATTATTGAACAAACCAATATCTTTAACCCATTGATCACTGGGATTAACGCAAAATTGCACTAACCATATGCCCCAATTGGCTCCGGATTTTAACAAAGGGTATATAGTCCTCTGTCGGTTTAGGAAATAATATTTAAAAGAAGCACCGGATATAAAGTGATTACTGGTGATTTGGATCTGCCTAAAGTAGACTGAGGAGAATTTAGAGCCCAGCCGACACTCAACAAATAGATAGATTCGGTCGATTTCAGCGTCTGGATACACGTAGTTGATATCAGGAAAAAACATCTCAGATACCATTCTAGTTGATGACATTATAATCTAAAGAAATGCTTTGTGACAAAATCGCTTTCAAGAGAAATCACAAAAGGGCAATATATATGTTTCCCTTAAGCGTAATAATCACTCGTCCTTCGCTTTCAACACAAATGATCAATAATACTACAAACTGCTAAAGTGGGAACAGTACGTATAGCCTCCTTGCTCAGGTTGTCCTGCACAAACGGACTTCGAAGTTAACTACTAATTAAAGATAAATGATCGCAAGGACTGGACAATGGTTCGGTGGATCCCAATTCTACCCAGCCTTTAGGACGCAGACGTTTACTAACAGGAGCGTTGTGTACGACTGATATGCTGCTGCAGTATAAAAAGCGTGGGCGATTTCCTCGCACAGACTACCCTGTATAAACAGCCCTAAAGGTAAATTACTATCTTTTATTTATTTTCGTAGTCCTGGGGTGGACTGGGCCACCGGATGAAATACCAGGCGTCCGCCCCTATATTTGTTTGCGTTTGCCCACATCCTAACGTCGGAGTTAGCAGTTGGAATAGGATCGAAATTAAACAACGATTAGGAGATCTCCTGCAAGTTTTGGTGGTTATATTTTAGTTCAGACTGATAATGTAAAATCACAATGTCTCTAAAATGAAAGTATATATCAAATATCTTCGAGAAAAGTCCGTGATTCGATCTGAAGTGACTAACTGGGAGTATACAACTAGATATCCCATCAATACCCTTTATAAACATCGGAAAATAATACCCCACAATGGCCCACTAAAAATGCTCAATGAAAAGTTCCCTAGAAAAGATAGATGAATAATTTTATTGGGTACGCGTGATGGTACTTTTATAGCGAGTAAAAATAAACGTTCAAACGAATTTTATGACAAGTAGACAGATTCTGTACAATATTCAGTTCACGGTTATAGAAAAAACAGTCAAATAATAAAAACGGCTAGCAAGCAGTAAAAAAACTTATTATGAAAAAAACAAAATTGATGTAAATTGGTTAGTTTTTGAGGAGGAAAAACTGCCGCTCATGGAAGAGTTAATATGCAGGTCAAACAGGACTGGCCTGCATATGAATTTGCATAATGTATTCAAAACGCAAATCGTCATGACAGCTTTTCTAAACCGGATGAGGCTATCCGCCTTGAAGTGGCGAGAAAATGGGGACCTAGACGCGATCGTCACAGCCCGCTTAGTGTCCAGCCGAGGGGAGACATTAAGGCTAGGGGGGTCGTGGAAGCGTAGGGGGGAGAATACGATCCTGAGGCCTCTTTGCTGACTCGCTAATCTACTGGCGAATGGCGAAAACAGAGGACTCCACCCTGATCGTCAACAGACTGCTTGGGGTGGAAATGATAAGACGACATCAAAAACCGCGAAAATAATTGATTAAAGGTTAAGGTTCAAAATCGCAGTAGTCAGAGTGCATTCCTGATGAGGGTCGGCGATTGGCGAAACGAAAGCGGCTCAGATCATGCACATAAACCTAGCCCCGCTACTTCTTTATGAGGCTTTGTCAAAGGGGATATCGCGTTCTGTAAAGGACACGATGCATGAACTAAAAATCAAAATTTTGACGATAAACTCAAGAAAGGGGAACCACACACAGAGAAGGAAATGTGAGCGGATACTGCAATTAAATGGCGATGTCCTAGATCCCGGTGGCCCTTTCTCAGTGTTGTAGAGAAATCTGACCGTGAAGGACGAGGAAAATACAAGTTCAACAGAGCTAGTATTCAGATTGAGGCGCAGCCTTCCCTTAAATGTTCGCAGATTATTTGATGATCACTCATCGATTGGAATGTTATTCCAGAGGAAAGTATACCTGGAATCATAAAAAGGAGCACCTCAAGGCGAAGGACGCAGGAGGAGATATAATCAAAGATGAATTGCGAAGATGTTATTAATGATGTAATTGGGGCAAAGGCTGAAATCCGAGGGAGATTTGAACAGTTATTAATGCGAAAGATGAGATAGAAGCCTGCATCGAACCCATAGAAATTTTAGGTTAGTTAGCGTGCATCTATCTGATTAAGAAGTATTTAGGTGTATCGTACTCAAAAGTCTTCTAGTAAAATGCATTTGAAAATTTTCAATCTTTAAACGACTAGCCTTGTTCATCAAACCAAAGAGTGGACAGCAATACGCAAGAACGCAAAGTGCAACATTCGATAAAGTCTTTATTTAATTTCAGGAAGATGAAAATGGTGAGAAACAAAGCCACATATCTGGGCCGCTTTCGCTGTAATTCTGTCGGCTTGTGGGAAACGATCAAGATTTTGGTGTAATTTAAACCTAAGTATTTGATGGTGGCGCATTCGGTCATAGGCGTGCATTGAAAGCCCAGTGGTTGGGGTAGCCTTTTAAGTTTAAGACACATTTAGCGACATTTATATGGAGAAAAGTCCATAAGCCATTTTATGCTACACGCTGAAAGAGCAAGCGACTCAGCATGGATTTGTTCCAGGCAATGAAGGCTCGTAGATTTATTGAAAGAATATACAAATTTGGGATCATTGGGATAAATAAATGATTGCGAATATTTAACTGCCGCCGTGATATCACTTGTGTAAAGCAGAAACAAAAGAGGACCTAAAAGGTACCTTGTAGGATACCACTTACAATAGGGCTCTCACTGGGAAATGAAGATCCCACTAAAACCTTTTCTTTACAGGTATGACTTGATAGAATCTATAAGGGGACTGCGAAGTCCAATTCCTCTAATTTAACCAAGAGTCTGCTAAGTTAAGGCTTTATTAAAATGAAAATAAATGAAGACCACAGATAAATGACCATTACGACATATGACAAGAGCGATCGGGCAAAACCCATGTTGAGAAGGGCTACTAACTTGATTGGCTTTACAAAAGTCAGTAATTTTCATAACAATAATTTTTTTTCAAAAATTTTGGCGAGAGAAGGTGTTTAATCGACACGTCGATAGTTTTGGACATCAGAACGACAGCCATATTTAAGTGCTGGAATAAAAATAATAGATATTTTCCAATAATCAGGAAAGAAACCATTTTCTAGAATGACCGAAAAGAGTTTGCTAAGCAGAGGACAAAAATATCTTAACTGTTTACGAAGAGAGTTCAGATGTCGTCAATTCCTACTGAGTGCGAGTAAGTAAGCTGGCTTACCAGTTTCAAAAAATTCGCAAGAACAAAATTACTAATGCCGACAGAGGCATCAGATAATGGAGGAATTGAAGGTACTGGGTCAGTCTAAATGGTAAAACGTTCGGCAAGGAATGAATTTAACAACTCTGCTTCTCCTAACTCCCCTGTATTGAAGGTCTCGTTGAAACTAAGCAAAGTCGGAATGACTTGATGGGACTTAACTGTTGATATTTGGTGGAAGACCTCCGCAACAGATCTAGAAGCATTCGCACCACTAATACCTAAAGACTCCCTACGCCAATCTTGTGAAAGCATCATTGTCGAATCTAATCCCAATATTTCAGCGATTCTTAGGTGAACCGATAATGAGCTTACGGAAGGATCTTTAAGCTGCTTCCATAGCTTTTGAAGTCTGTTTTTGAAAAAAATGTGGGGCAGTGAGGAAAGTGGCATTTGCTTTAAACGTCTTTCATGAAATGTTTTCGAGAAGACCTTCTGTAACGCACTGTAATAAATCACGGACAAATTTAGATCATTATTTGAAAAAAATATTGTATCAGTCGAGAGTGCTTGCAAAGTTATTTATTAACTCCTTTTTATCATTAGCATAGTCAAAAAACCGATGTTTTACTTTTGACACTGCAAAAATGGCAACTGGAAGACGACAATGAATTAATGCACGATCACTTCTAAAAAGGTCACGATGGAAATCCGTAGATCGAGGGAAGATTCCAGTCGTAAAAATTAAATCTACCATGCTATCAGTTCTGGCGGAAGAGTGGACTTATTGAGACAAGCCTGAAAAGTGAATAGTATCCAGAAGATTATTGGTTTTAGAAGAAGAAGTACGTATGTACCAGTCGATATTTGACAAAATAAATTGGCCAACGATTATCTTATGATGTTCTTATTATCGTCCTATACATCTACTACAGGCACGCCTATTCAGCTAGTCCAACAGGCTTGGAGATTACTATCATTGCCCATGTGACAGCAAATAATCTCATAATTTCTGCGAATATTTCCATATTACAATTGAAAGTTATAATTTCCTGGAAACACTCATATCTTAACATGCACCTTTGCCATAATCCACCTTGATTTTCTGGTCATAATCTCAGTACATCTTAATGCGCCATGATAGTTCAACCGTCACAAACAACGATTTTCACCATGAGCTACACTAATTGGACGCAGCACCGGTGACCAGTACAACACCTGTCAGACTCCTCCCTCAACCACCTGATACCGGTGGCAAGAGAATGCTAGGACGACCGGAAGGGGGTCCGGGTACAGTATCTGACAAAACTAAACCACCTGTTACACGCCACCTGGTCGGAGCGCGGAATATATCACGTTTTCATAAAAAGGGCTGGCGCCGTCCTATCTGAGTGAAGTAATATAGAAGCCACATTTAGACGAAGCCACTGGGCTGGCCCTCTATCCTTAGATGACCGGGTTACCCAGTCTGCTGGCGGCCTTCCATCTCACGATTCCCAAAGAATGGTAATAGCTTAAGGGACATATAGCATTAAAGTTGCGGCTTTGGTCGTCTTACAGTATTGTGTAGAAGGTTTTAGGCTGTTTGCAACCCAGACTCCGAGATTTTTCTGCGTTTCAGCTTCTTGGAGTGCCTGGGATGTTATGAAGGTAGAGGCCTCTATAGGTATTACACAGTCCCGACTCTTCTTACTTTTGTTGACTTTTGTTGGCTCGTGCATATAAAATAGACAGGCTGACATAAACAAACTACCAGCAGACAGCAAAAACACCGTTGAAGGCTTGAGCAATTCGTCCTTGTCATCGCAACAACTACACCAGAATGGTAAGCTTTTCCACGAGTCGTGGACCGACGTACTCGTGAACATAGTCTGAAATTTCGTTTGCTCCTGCGGTTTTCTCACTGGACAGCTGTTGCGCTACTTTGATTGTCTTAGGGAAAGAAGGCCAACGACGGGGGTTGTCCATGATGTCCGACCGAGGAAATCGGTTGATGGCTTCTTCGCATATTCTTGACGGATGTTTGAGGACTCCCCCGAGGTGCCCGCCCAGCGTTTCAGGATGTGTGACCTCCGTCGCGAGGGTTAGTTCATTCTGGTTCAGCTAGTTGTCCTGAACCTCCTCCGGCCTCTATTGTACTGGTCGTCGGAGTTTGAAGTAGGCAGTTTTACTGGAGACGTTGATGATGATGTAGGGTATTTAGGACCTGTGTTTCATGGCACAGAGAACGCGAAAAGTTTGTTACCGTGTAGCGTCTAAATAGTGAATGTACTCAAAACACAATAACCATGGTCGGCTTCCGTTGCAGAGGGTCACGTTGAAGCCAGTCAGCGTCAGTTTGTTGAGTTGCTTGGGCCATTGTAAAGTTTGCGGACGTCTGTGATTGGCAGTCACGTGTGTGCATGTCAGGCGCATGACAGACGTATGTACATGTTGAGGCTCTTCAAGAGCCATGATCGTTTGAATCTCGGCTCATCGAAGGTGCCACGAGCGGAAGGCTTATTCGCACTTGAGGTGACAAATCAGTCCTGTTGCTGATGGCGTGCGCGGCCAAGGGCTTTCACCGCGATGGCCTGAATGGCATCACGCATCTCCTTACTGGATTTTAATATTGGCACATGACTTAGGTTGCATGTATACAACTGATAAAACTGAGTAGGCGTTCGGTTGTACTAAATAAGTGAATACTTAACTGACCCTATGTTGACTAATCTCGGAGTCGCCTGCACGGTTGCAATTTGAAGCTCAATCTGAAGACTACAAGATGACGACTTCCCTTCAACAGTCAGCACGTTACGCTAGTCACTTTTCCGAGTTCGGTTGTAGTTCAGCAGTTACTAGTGATGCTAACAAAAGTACATTCACGTCGCGATCTTCCTCATCGGACAGTAGAAGTATGTTAGTAAGGAGAATATTGTGATCTGAGAGAGCCTACAGAAAAAAGTAACTCCAGTATCTCACCGCTTTGGCCTTAGACGCTCGCTCCTGAAAAAAGTGTATGCTGCACCCATCGCTTTCAGCTGTCCCTGCTCAGAGAACTGCGATTTACCGAGAACCGCAGCGCGCACTTTGTAGCGGTCCGGTTCGTAGGCCATCAGAGTAGTCATTTCCTTTGCCGCTCGATTGTCTAAAAGGGGACGAACAGCTCAGACTGCCAGCGTAGAAATATCACTATAACAAGGTGTGGGGAGGCACGGGAATGCGGAGCGTGGTTCTTGCTTGTTGTAGATTCTCGACCACATTTTAGTCCACAAGCTACGCTCAGCCTGCTTACGGCGTGTTTTACTAGCTGACTTTGCGGCACATTTTCAGCTTCCTCCTCCGCGAAGGAGTAAATATGCCCACACGTACCTAGTGATGCTGCGCAGCCATCCCATGTGGCCGTCACAGCTTTTAATTTATGGGAAGGCGATCTCTTATTTGTCTGGGTTACCTGAAGGATTGCACATCGCCCTCTCGACATTAAGTTTTTGCTAGGGATGAAGAGGAGTTCTGGCGAATAGTTCAAGGACTGCTGATAAAAGCGAACAGGCGAGTTCCAGGTAGCAGTTCAGAAGCTGAAGATGCGATCACTGGAACAAGAAATTTAGTGGCCTGACGTTTCGGATTCTCACTCGAATCCATCATCAGAGACATCCGCAAATAAAAGTAATGGGGGCACCAGGAATACAGTATTTATGGCATGTGGCTGCCGTGGACCGTATGCGCACTGCGATTAACAGTTCTCGCAATCACCGCTGGGGTCGTAATTGATGCGGTGGTGGCTTGTCGGTCGGAGTCCGAGTCGTCAATTGCCGTGATTTCGTCATCCGTGCCGGGGCTGGTGTGACGAGTGCTCGGCAAACTGCGTAAGGGCACTATGCCGACGCGTTGAGACGCACTGCAGTGAAATGGAAGAAGAGGTTGCTGTGTAACACCCCAACAGAACGGATGGGCAAAAACTCTTTTGTTTTAATCGCAACCACTCATTTGTAGGTCGATCGTGAGGACTGATCTCCGGTGAACGATCGTCGACGGCCGTCGCCCCGATAAGTCTCATCTTGAACACTTTTCGCTGATCTGTTTTATTGTACAGTTGCGCTTACATGGTTTGCTGTATTGTTTTTCCCCTCAGTTTTCCTCGGCGTGTATCCCTACACCCCCCGAGTTCTTAACGTTTTCACTCATGACCGTTTTTCCGTTTTTTGTTATGGTTCAACCTTTTTCAGCACTTTTGCATAATAAGTCTTCGTTATACTCTTCCTCTCGTACACAATAAACTGTTGCATTTTCCAACCGTCGTTTAACACCCACCACTGACTTGTGCGACTGTATGCGAATGCTTGCGTAATGGATATCTTAGCTCGAATACTTCCGACTCAGAATCGCTGACCAAGAAGAGGAAGCTATACTCTGAATCTAGTGATCTACCGGCAATACCCTCCCCGAACTCGCGAGATATTACAGCTGAATTACAAAATCTTCGATGGGTAATGAGAGCCAACGGTTACACGCGCAACTTCGTCAACCAGTGCATACGAAAAGGACACCAGAGAACAAATCCAACCTGTCCCAAATTTTGGCTGGCTCTTCCGTACGTGAAGAATGTCTCGGAAGCTGTCAGTGGTCTTCTCATTGCACTTGGATTTGGGGTTGCACACAGGCCGGAAGCAAACATTAGGCGCCGAGTCATGAGGCCAAAAGACTCGCTGCCACGGCAGGAAACGTCTGGAGTCGTTTACCGGATATGATGTAGTTGCAGACAAAGCAACTATGTCGGAGAAACTGGGAGATTACTCCGTACGCCAATTGTCGAGCACGCAGCAGTGAGGCGGGGTGACGCTAACTCTCAGGTGGCGGCACACTCGACGGGACCCGGTCATATTTTCAAATTTCAAGAGGCCGAAATCCTCGCAAGGGGTGGCAACGGCGTGAGCCGCGAGCTGCTCGAGTCATGGTTCTCAGGCCCGCAATCCATGAACAAGCACAATGCCCTCCCGGTACCATATTCCATGCTGAGATTTTCCCTGGGCAGGGGAATCAGTCAGGTAGGGAGGGCGCTGGAGAGCAATTATCTCAGTGACAGTGAGCCAATTTGCCGAGCAATCGTCACACCAGCCCCCAGCACGGATGACGAAATCACCGCAATTAACGACTCGGACTCGGACCGACAAGCCACCACCGCATCAATTACGACCCCAGCGGTGATTGCGAGAACTGTTAATCGCAGTGCGCACACGGTCCACGGCAGCCACATGCCATAAATACTGTAATCCTGGTGCCCCCACTACTTTTATTTGCGAATGTCTCTGATGATGGATTCGAGTGAGAATCCGAAACGTCAGGCCACTAAATTTCTTGTTCCAGTGATCGCATCTTCATCCTCTGAGTTCAAGGACTACTCAGTATGAAGACACACACATGCCATACACTCTCACTTTGTTTGGTATGCTGATCATGTAGGGGTTCCGGTCGGTGGCTGCCATGCGAAGAACGGCTTTAGGGAGTCATAAATGAAAACTGCGTGCGGATGCGAGAAGAGCGGAAGTATCCACCGGGTCGGTAAGCGCATTCAATTGAGATTGTTTGTGTACTGCTTATAGATGACTCTTGCCGCGATAGTCATGTCTGCACAGCCAGGTCCAGTTGGCGTCCCTTATGATAGATTTTCGTGCATGGCGGATGTCAGTAATGATTGCGTGGCAAAGCATACTTGTCAGCGTGAAGTTATTCAGGGTTCATTAACATAAATCCGCGAACCCGAGTGGTTCAATTTAGGCACTATTTAATGGGAAATGATAATCATAATTTTCAAAAACGTCTACTCCAGCCCGGTCCACCCAGTCATAAACTCATGTACAGATCGTCGTACTAAATAAGAATCCACAAATAAGCACAGTAAGGAGTAGCTTTAAGCATATTCATGTTACCGCTGGCTCTGTACTGACATACATTAAGTCCTCCGTCCATGACATCTGTCTACAAATAGCGCTTCTTAAACCTCTACTACTCTGAACCTGGCAGCAATTCTCAACCAACACATGGATTATCTTATTTCTCACAGATTTCCCCTAACTGTGTTTGAACAAAAACCCTTTTCAGTATGCTACTTAATGACGGTCGTAAATGCTTCGTGATCACCCACTGCTATCACTTGGATTTCTTCATAAATATCCATGATTTCTGGGCGAAGTCTTTTATGTATCCATGAGCCGGCCCGCCATAAAACCATCGAACGCCAGACAGAGTGATCGGAGCAGTACCAAATCAACAGTCGAAGATCAATTCGGTCCGACGTACAAGTGTAGGTCAAATCAACCTGTTGAACCTCCTGCCAAAACGGAGTTAGCTCTGGCGGAAGGTTTCAGTTTATTTGGTAAGGATAATAGGAAAAGCCTTTGAAAACCTTACTGAGTACATGTCAGCTCGTTAGAAATAACTGTACACGAACAATGAAAATATTCGCTCTTAAAACAGTACTGGATTCATTTGAGTAGCGATGTTTCAGAGAAAAAGTTGCGGGGTCGTGGGCTATTCAGTTCAGATTTAGACTGTCGAGGGAAAACAGGGGACACAAAGAATCATCCAAGCGTTTCTTAAGGAGTTACATAGACGTCGCCTCCACGACTGATTAAGGGAGATCGTTACATTTCTTCAGAACGAAGATTCAGCCTGGACATTGTTCTCCGTAACTTCATCGAGTGACTATGAAGATTGGATGAAAGGTGCCACTGAAACATTTCCTCAAAGCTAAGTCCATGCTCAAGGCCATAAATTATCTTGTAGACGAGGATAAGATCACCCCTTTGCCGCCTGTAACACAGAGGGAATAAATTAAGGCAATTCAGTCCGTCTTTGTATGATTGGTTTTTGAGACCGTTTACCAGCTTTGTTGCACGACGTTGTACCCTTTCGAGGCATGCTTGCGCCTTTAATAGCCATGGCCGCCATGCTTGTAGGCCGAACAAAGGTGCTGTAAATTCTCTCAAAAGGTTTTGGTCAAAGGTTACCAGCGCCTTTTTGATTGCATGGAACGCTTCCATGACGTTTTTTGCAGTCTTGTTGCACTGCAGTGTTGATTTCAGGTTGTTCTGTATCCAGATTCCGAGATCCTTCTGTGAAGATTCTGCGGGGAGTCTTATATCTTTCAGGTGATATGTCCTCAGGCTCTCATTTGAATGAGTGTTAGTTGGACGCAGATGAAGGACGGTACACTCCTACACATTGAAATTTAGAAGCTATTTCTCCGAGCACGCTTGCAGTCGATGCAGATTGTTCTGTGGGGTTCTCTCACATGTGACCGTATGACAAAGTAAACACATTAAAGTGATGATGGATTTGCTGTCGAGAAGTTGGACTTCATTGGTAGAGGGGTGCTCGCCGAATTCGTTATGGGACTCATTCGTTCCACTGCGTCTTGGGGCTCTGTCTCGAGCCCAACCAGCAGCCACACAGCGGCACGTATTGTAGTCAGAGTAGGATCATTGAAAATGGCCATTTCCGGTCTATTAGCCGTCGTCAGCTAGCTATGTCCAGCCCCGAAGTGTAGAAAACCTGGAGCTCGATTCCGCGACTTGTTAGTTAGAAGTTCGACGCCTCTAACCACTGAGTCAGCGGTTCGTTATCCTATCGGTTGCGATCAGCTATATACAGTGAAAGAGGGGCGCTCACTACCAGTGCATTAAAAGACCAAGTTTGATGCTGGAAAAATCCACAGTTATCCGAAACTAGGTATATGTATGAAATAAACAGGTCTACAATGGAAACTGGCCACGGAGCGACATACATATATAATAATTCCTGGCATGCGCTAATCCTCTAAAATTCCTTAAGTAATGTTAACAATAAAAGTACAAGCAAAATCCGAAGTAGATGTGTTTGCAGGTTAAGCCGCGAATAGCAAAAATTAGCAGAATGGAAAGTGCATGGGGAGTTGAGAAAACTCAAGCAATTCCGATGGGAAATTGAAGAAAAAAGGCTGCCGAATGGAGGAACAGACATGAGAGAGAACAGAAGACGGTCACAGTGAGAGTACGAAATACTTTCAGCTGGAGGAAAGAATCAACCCTTGATTGAAGTTACTGGTTAATCACTGCTGACGTAACATTAAATTGGCTCCAAGTCGAGCAGATGACGTTGCCAAAGTTCACATCGTGTATGTTGTGAACTACAAACCTGACCTGTGCAGACCTGCAAGATAGTTATCCCAAGAATTTCCATCGGCCTTAATAGGGTCCCGAGATAGTTGGACATCAAGCAAAAACGGAGCAGTGTAATAAGCTTGCATCCTCGTCCTTTCCAAGCAGATTTCCCTACAGTTTTTTCAAATGACCACCAGGCATTAGGGCTGCCGCCTTTGATTTACCTTATCTGCTAGCGTTTTCGCCCCGCTTGTAGTTTTATTTATTACGATATCTTTCCTTACTAAACTCTCGAAGGAGAAATAGGAGTCACATTGACGCACGCGCTCTAAACCACGTGCGTTTTGCTGGTCGTTAACTTTTACTAGGATTCCATTCTGCCGACTGGATTGTCGAGGTCACATCCCGATTGTCATTCCCAATCTGCCCCTACCTTGCATACCCAGGCAAATTATAATGACGCTTCGTCCCCTCTCTCTCTGCCTCTCTCTCTCTCTTACTCTCTCGATGTCTATCACACTGATTTGCCTTTGCAGTCTAACCTTAATCTCAGGTAAAACCTGCCTGCTCCTCCATATCCATTCGTTAAGTAATTTTCTTGTCTTGAATATTTTTTGAAAGTAAAGATACCGTGGGGTGGCTCCTAAGCTTTAATTTCAGTGGTTTATTTCCCTGTTTCGTTTGTATTTGCCTATCTTCCCCAGACATGGACAATTTAGAATTTAGACGACCACAAGCGAGCATACGCCTGCTTTCGATAAATTCTCGTCAGGCCATTACATTTAAATGGGAACTGTAGGTTTACGCACATTTCGATTTTTCACTCTAAACTTTCTTGTACACCTAAACGTTTCTGTACGGTTGTTCAAATTGGCTAAAACACACAGACACACACATTTGGTTTCGGCTTGAGAAAAAGCGTGACTTTTGTGTCCGTCTGCTGCTTGGTGTAATTGGTTCGTTGATTGCCCTCATTCGTCTCAATCTCTTTTAGTCAATCGACATGAAACTTTTACATCTTTCCGCCATATTTACCTGGACGTAAATTCACCTGAACGACAAGCCTCATTAACTGACTTCGTCTCGGGATTTTACCCAGAACACTCACCCTACGGCCAACAATTCTGGAGAAGGCTTTATTTTTCGTGAGTCTGTACATTTGCTTACCTTTTGTCGTTTCTTTTCTTATACTCTTTTGCTATCGTTGTTTCTCTTGTAAGAAACGCAGCATCCCCCACTTAGAGTTAGGTATTGATTATTCTTTGTAGTTTAATTGCTGTTTACACTACAGAACGGAGTAGAAGCAAAAACGTGTCAGTGATAAGAGAAATCGATTAAACTTTGTCATAAAACACAGGCAGGGTGTGAGAGTGTGGGGAGGAGATGGAGGGTACTAGCAGTCAATGCTGGGGACGGGATGAGAGTGGAAGGGCGCGGTCGACCTTCAATCATTGTAGGTGGAGAGTCTGAATTTGGTTCTTCTGTGAGTACAAGACTGGTTTACGTAACCTGATGGCAGCCGCCTTTGCTACTGCTAACAGGCACTGGCCCAGTGGTTTACGTTAGCTCGATGGGACCTCATAAATCACAAAAAAGCTTCACTGGGGCCACACGATGCTTCAGAATCAACAACACGCGAGAACGGCGCTGATTAGGCTCCTAGTTTGGCCTATTCCCAGCTATGTAGGGAGGTGTTATCGTATTCTCTTGGATAGGCGCCGACTCGCGCAACCAATATAACCTGCTCAACAGAAGCAAGTGAAGGAGAAGATGCACAATGATACGGTCTGAGTTAGTAACTTATCCTTACCTTCTTCGGATACGTTTTTCTGCTAACCATTTTTTACGCGGAGAAGGTTGCTTGGAAAGGATGAAAAGGGCAAGGAGTTAAGCGGATCAGGGCTAAGATAAAGACGCAGTTATCTTTAATTACGGGGAGGTTAGATGATGATTTACTATGGGCCAGTTGGGCATTTATAACAAATTTGTTATAGGAAAGTGTTAGGACCCGTCCTGGTACTTAGAATTCACGGGAAACGTATACGCACTCGACTCTTGTCCCCAATACCAACGCGGCAGAGAAGGAGAACGCGATCGGCCACGAAAAAGTGTTTTAGGAGACAGAAAGTTCAGTCTAACTGGAAAGTAACGCACATTTATAACATCCTACTGGGGTCCTCCTGCAGTTGGCCCAATGTCTTCGAGAGGAAAATTCTAGATGAGCTGACCGATAATTCGAATATACGGATCGATCAGGCTTGAGGCAGCAGCCAATGGCGAGGCACCAGGATCATGCCGACAGCGCGCAAGAGAAAACACACGTGGCCTCCAATTATTGGTTGATTCTTGTTTTTGGTTGTAGGCACCCCCAACAGAAACAATGAAGAGAGAGGGAGTTTATAAGTGGAGGGAGCTGACGTAGGAATAGGTAGATGAAAGGGTGAATAGCGGGAATGAAGGATGTAACTCAAAAAATGCGCATTATAATAAATGTGCGAAAGGGAACAGTGGGCAACTCCCAGTCATTTAACTCAGTAAAACGCATGGTTCATTATCTGGCGTATGTTCGAGTAAGAAACATTTGTGTCCTTGTTACACACGACTTCTCGTAAAACGTAGTCGGAAGTTCTCCACCCTGGAACGGTTACGTTTGCTTATTATGCCAAAGGAGAGACGACATGAAATAAAGACTTAAATTGATTGCAGGTAGGCAAAAATCACAGGAAACGAGATCCCAACGTTGGGAAATCTTGACCGTAATTTCATCCTTACGGGTACGGCGGTCCTGGTTATTATTATAAGGTAAACGCAAGCCATTGATACTAGAATGTAATGGTATAAAATGCTTTGAAATCGCCTAAGTTTGGGCAACTCTGATACATAATAATAAAGAAGGAACGAAATATATCCTGGACGTTATCCTGAAGACCATCAGACAGGACACGGGTCTCATTCGAAAGTCAGGCCCTCACAAAGACCTTTTGTTTCCATCTAGATAGGAATGATCTGATTGTACCAGGGAACTGCGCAATAATGAAGCCTTAATCTTTGCTATGAGTCATGTGTGCGACACGTTATCCAAGGTCTTATTAAGATCGAAATAACTATCATTCGCAGATGTTCATTATAAAGAAAAGTGAGAAGGTTCATAAGAGAGATGGGGCAAGTGTCGCGAGAACTATTTGACAGAATCCAGGTTGGGGGAGGTGAGAAGTTGGTTGGCTCTGCAAAAGTAGGTAATGGTGACCGTAACTATTGCTCTGGACAGTTAGGCGAGAGAAGGCGTCCTGTGAAGACACCAAATATTATGAGCATCTGAACGAGTACTTAATTTAAATATATGAAGGGAAGTAATGTTTTCGCAGAACAAGAACAAAGCAACTTTCAAAGCAGGTTGAGAGAATTTGTTTAGTTGTGTAGGAAAATCTCCTAGCTGTCAGTTTCAAATGACAGCAAGTTACCATCGTGGCTTATCTGTTTATGACTAATCAAAAAATATTAATGGTGGTGAAAAGTAGAACGTACTATGGACGAGGAGAGGGGATTCAGTTAGTATTGGATGGAAAATGGCTGATAGACTTGAACAGGCTTTTCTTGTAGTGGAAGTAATGTTATAATGAAGCAAGGGAGAATGTGTCGGCGGATCTCAGTTGATGAGCTGAATCGAAAGACCTGCGCAACAGATTTTAAAAGAATTACTTCATTAGAGTCTGAAGACACCCTCCCTTGTTTTGCGCGAGCTCCATATTGAGGCACATTTCGTATATTTCCAAAATTCTAAAATAAACTGGTGGAGAACCTGTAGGTGAATCTACAGGCAGGT
>CACRXP010000180.1:1028382-1060740 GCA_902702965.1 Spirometra erinaceieuropaei | reverse complement strand
GAAGCAACTGATTCCCGGAACTCACATCATCGCCTGTATTAGCGGTGTCGCCAATTGTTCACTATGTGGAAATCCGTCAGTTTAAGTGCAGCGTCTTTGCATTTATTCAGTAAACATACCCAAAGATAAGCATGAAATCTCAATCAGTATTTAAGTGCCCGGTCTGTTATAAATGCATCTTACTGTTTTTACTTTAACGAATCAAAGATAAACAGTACTTTCAAAATGCTCCACTGCCTATTATTTGTGTACAAAGACACTCTTCAAATTTGTTTTGCTCAGAATGTAAGTCAATTGGTAACAAAATTTCGTTAAATAAAAACGTCTTGACTATCCGTGTTACAGAAACCATACCGTCCGCTGTTATGGCACCAGAAGGGCAACTGACATAATTTGACGTAGAAAAACCGGGTGTTTCTTTTGAAGTTGCTGTGTCAGTCACTTCGTTCATTTGCATGCTTCCGCTTTTTGAAAGCCTTGAACAAACAAAATATAATGCAGACAATAAAAAAGCCAAATGGGCTAGACTAATGATTGATTTTGACACAACTAATAGGTATTAAGATAACGAGGCCTTTAGAAAGCATCGCAGAAGTACAAACATCCTTAGGAACTGCGGAATAGTTCTTTCATTTTCCTGAATTGCTTAGGAACGTCACATTAAATGCGTTATAATAAATTAAGAATTTTTGCTTTTCTAGGTCAGCCAACCACGCCTTTAAATGCTCCAAAGTGCGACCAGCCATAAATGTCACGTGAGAGACAATTAGCGAGTGGGTAGTTGATTTTCGTGTGGTCGGCTCCAGGTATAAGCAATCGTTGGCTCAACGACCATCCTGATGTAGGATCGGCTTATTGACTTTGCTTTAGCGAAGCCAAAACATGTGGTCTGCCACATTAGGGCGGCATTAGCACTGAGCAGCGCGTCCTTCCTCTAACCTGGGAGAATGTATTCCCAAAGTCGGCACCTGGACCTTTGTAATTACAGGGCAAAGGGAGGCGAAAGACTTGGAGGCAGAGTCTGAAGGTCGACCTGCTTTGTTTTTTTTCTTTTCTCCACTAGAGTCGGCTGCCCTTGGGGCTTTCTAGTCAACGGACTGTGGATACGTCCTACCTGTTTCCTTGGAAATATGTATTAGATTTTGTCACCAGTAAGTAATAATTACGGTCAAATTATCTACTCAACGGCCCTGCACTTAGCAAAGGAAAGGTATTTCTCAGGCTAGAGTACAAATTAAGCGGATTTAAACCAAATGTCTGAGAGGCATGATTTACAGAAACACAAAATGCATATTCCGAAAATTTAATGAGTTAACGAATACTTAAAACACAAAATACATAAATAAAAACATAAAATAAACTGCGTTTTAAACAGAAGTCTGCTATTCTCCTACAAATACGCAGAACTGTAGGGCTAGGTCTGGAGGAGACAGAGATTTCATAAGTCGGTATTGCGTCCGTACCTCCCAGGGGCACCTTTCTGACTTTTACTTTCGGGTTAATAATTCCCAAAAATAGTTGCTGCTTCTGCATTGGGACAGTAACGTTAAATCGCAGACACAGCTTCATACGCAGCGTTTACTAACAAGTGTCAGTCTCATCAAACAACATTATCGGAATGCTTTTAATCTAAGGCCGACGTCAGAAAACGAACTTACGAGTACCAAAATCACTCACTTGATATCAAATTTTGTTCTAAGTATGCCTCTAGATGCATGTGGCCACGTAAGAACTTCCCAAGAATTTCAACACTTTACGGTATATTTAATACAAGCATGTTTTGGATGTCTATAAGTACCAACTAAAGAATATAACTCAACGGCTGAATGAAGACTTGCGTTAGGACAAATAGATGCAATCTTTCGAGATTTATTCGGGAGGAGAAACTAGAATAGAGTAAGTTTGTCAACTATATGACGCTGCATTCTACTTCGCGTCGAAAAGCTGGTCAAGATGCATCCAGAAAAACACAACAAGTTCGAAGACGTTATCGGTAATCAGTGGGTTTGGAACAGATCAGAAAGTGGCTGTGTTATAACGCGCATACCTGATGAAGTAATAATATAGAATTTCTACTCTAGGTTACTGATAACTGTTAAAAACTCTGCTTTTCCCCCAAAGCGTTTAGTTTACGCTACTGTTTTTGCACTTTTAAAATTTGGACCCTACATTTAAGCAAGGTGAGTCATTATCACAACCGAACGCACTAAGAGAACGATGTAATTGCGAATTGGTCTGGCGTTTCTAAATTCAGTATTGGAGTCGCTAATTATGGAGAACGTCTTAACTATTTCTGATATGGAACACAGGGTCGTTATAGTTTAAATTTCACGATCTTAAATTTCAAGCTTGTTTTTTCGGACTTATTAGTGTATCCAAAGTACAGGGACATCAAACATCAAATATTTAGTTGTTCGGAGAAACTTAAACAAATACTGTCTCTAGGTGTAAATGCGCTATAGTTAAGAACACACTAACCTGTCAATAAGATTGGTTATATATGGAGATTACGCAGCCGTAAACATAAACAATGTGGCCTTCTTAATGGAATACCTGAAACGCCTCTATTGCTCAAAGTCAATTTAGGCCGAAGATAAAATGTAGGCCTTCTGGGAAATATTTTCGCATAAAAAATTTGCTGTTACTAAAATTCTCTTTAGCGAAACTTGATTTGGACATCAAAAACGGTGGCAATGGATAATTTCAAATTTTTAAACAAAACAAACGATTTTACCGGACATGACTTTCACTCATATGGCTGTGGGATCTTAAATGAGGCTAGCTAAATTAAAAACTCTTTCTCGACATTGAGACGACCGACTGAATACATTTGAGGTTAGTCAGGTAAATAATAGTGCATTGAAGAATAAAACACATTCTTAAACAAAAGGCGTCGTCGATTCAGCTAGCAAGTGCTTGCATAAATATGATGCAGTCATATGTTCGTTTGTAATTCATACTCATATTCCGCAATAAACTGCCGACTTAAAATGCCGATTTTGAGAGTATTTATAATTTTATCATAAACATTTGGGGTTGCAGTCGCTAAGGCATTCCACAATTTGATTCGTTATCCCTGATGAAGGGCCAATTCTCGCTGATGAAAAGATACGTGGAATTGATCTTGTCGTTCGGGATTCGCAAGCGTAATATTAAATTTGAAGACGTTTTTTTAAAATATTTCCTTCCGTACATCTAGTGCGTTGGCAACTTTAATATCAGAATATAGTCAGTACTCAAAAGCGATGCAATTTCTGAACAAATAATACAAATAATTTTGCTTCAAGCAGAAGGAAATATTTTCTTGCGAAGATTTTAATCAACATTGAATAAGCAATGATTATTCAGTATGAACTAAACCTAGTATAAGCATCCACCCTAAAAAACGAAGTGGTTGTGCCCTCATTTCCGATAGTACTTATTAGGTTTAGTTATTTTTTAATTAAACCTAATAAGCACTATCAAAATAGAGGACACGACCGCCTTTTTTAGGGCAGATGGTTGTACTAGGTTTAGTTTATGCTAAATGATCATTGCTGATTTGGTATTGATTAAACACTTTGCAAGAAAATATTTCCTTCTGCTTGACGCAAAACTATTCGCACTCCAACTGCTATCATAATCTGTTAAGTATATGTATTTTGAAGTTGGTCATAGGAGTTGGAAGCTCACCTAGGTCGCTTAATAAAAAAGAAAACAGATGGGTCTTTGTATAGTGCAACCGATCTCAAAGTGTCGTTTGGCATTTCAATTGCAGACAGAGAATCAGGTTGATCAGTATGATTACTGTCGTCAGAAGGTAAGAAGGTAAGCAGTTCGGAGGTGACGAACAGGGATCCCCTTGCGAATTTCTGAAAATAGATGAAACCCTATGGAAATATACTGCAAACCTAACTGCGCACGTAAAACAGTTTAAGTAACCAAGAATTTAAAATAATAATTTCACATTGTTTCTTTGTGGTAACTGCCGTACATGCGTTAGGAGTTTTTACACTGCCTTTTTGTGAAAATACAAATAATAAACCAGAATTCATGTGGAAGGGCTAACATTTCATCGTGATAATAATCGATCCTCAGTCGAATCAACGTCTAGATCTCACGCGAGGTAACAAATGAGTACAGCTGCCGTTAACATTCTTATCATATTCCAAATTAGCTTTTTTATCTATACGTATTCCCGGAATATGGTGCTTAAGGACTGCAAAGCAAGGATATTCCTTTAGAAAGTTTACCAGCTAAACTCTGCCTTCAAAATCATGTCTAAATGAAATGGAGTCGAAAAACTGTTAATTAACGATAAAGAGCACTGAAAAGGAGAAGGCTCTTCAGAAAATCGAGTTGTACTCGTGGATCTTCAAGTTGGTGACACCGACCCGTCGTCAGACGAAATGAACAGAGGGGAAATTAAAATGGGCGACTAGGTCGGCTGGTGCGACAGGACAGACAACGGCAAACAGACAGCCGATGTGCGATAAAGAGTACGTTTAAAATGGCCGTGTCAGTCTCATATCATTATGGGCAATTGTAAATGAGTAAGGTGGATTGGTAATCATATAACAGAGTCGTTTTTATATAAGGAGGGCATGAGACCGAACAGGAAATCTCTTCGAAAGGACAACTTTCCTATTATTTTCTCATTTTATTGTTTTTTAGGGAAATAAATCTTCATATATTTAGTTTGGCACAAGCTGTCTTTGCTCTATGCATATTTCATTCAAGATATTTGCACTGATAATATTGGGGATTTGACTCAAGTACATTTATTAATTCATGGAATGTAGCTCATGGTAAGAAGCACTTTTTTGCCTGACACCTAAAATGGGGAATTCAGCTAGGCACACCCAGACATTAGTTTTCCGGACAGAGCTTTTTCTGTTCCACGTTACGTTTGTATGTAGGTAAAAAGAAACCCAATATATTTACGAAAATCTAAGGTGCATATTGAGTCCCTTATCTAAACTGCCAACAGACGATGGTGCAAAGATTGCAAAGTCAGAGTTTTGGCTTGCCATGTTGATGAATACTTTGTCATACTCGGCAGCAACAAAACTCATCGACACCAGCAATATATGAATTAGGGCGTCCTAAATATACGCAATGCAGTAGTGATAGAAATATAAAGCTGACCGCCCTCAGTGGACGTATACTTGTCCGGCAAAATCAGTGGCCAGCTGATAATGAAGAAATGTTGGCCGCCAACAGAAAAATTTCAGAAAATATGTCACTATGCCTATGTAAAATTTATTGACGCATTATGTGAGTCGATCGGAACTCTTAAGCATCCTAACACTCAAGCAGGGCGACGTTCCTCACGTTCATAAATTCCTTTAACCATCACTCACTACGCGTACTTCCCAAACAGAACGAATGTTCCCAAGAATCCAAAATGGATTTATATACCTTTCGCATATAAAAATCCATAGGACCGCAGCAAAGTTTTCAAATCGGTCGGAGAATAGTTGAGCCACAGGTTAAGATTAAAGTTCTGTCACTAGGAACTGCGTCTGGAAAACCTCGCCTCCAAATGCGTGGAGGGACACACTACTCCGAAGAGCGTTCGTCGGTGGTAAGTTTAAAACAAGCGGTTAATAGTGGCCAAATGTGCAGCAAGATAGGTCCCATCCCAAGCTGAACTCGTGAATTCGCACAAACAAGCCCGCAATAAAGTCGCCTCTATAAGACCCATGCCACCTCTCATATAAAGTGACGTACGTCACCCGACTATCACGGAATAATGGAAATAATCACTTTCTTCTGTCCTCTAAAGCACTGTGCGTGTAGACATTTAAGCAGGTTACGCAGTGACGAGCAGTCGATTACGGAGAATCCTTCTTGATCTTTGTCGGCAACCCATAAGAGCGCATTTCTTATCAGAATCCAATCTAATTTCGAACAAACCATAAAAAGGCTTCGGAATCTGTTTTAAGCCTTTCAAAAAAAACCACTGTATGATCAAATGCAAGTCCCAGAGGCAGCTTAGAAGACTCGATCACTAAAATTGAAATTTTACTCGCGGTCGAAGCTCCCGCGAGTGATGCCTCTGCTGAACAAAATTTAGTCACAGTGAATTTGAAGCTTTAGTATGGTTCGTGGGATGAACTAGGACATTGATTCTCACTATTGCTAGAGTCTTAGTGGTTCGCGTCCGCAGTTATTTTCCAGTTTAGTTTATGCAGTTGCTTGGTATGTAGTTGCCCCGGATCCGTTAACCGAGTACAAACGTTGGGGAGGTTTGGTTCTGCGGTACCACTTGATTGATACCACATGGTTAGCTTACTTAAACAAGTTTGGGTAACATATCTAACTTAGCCACGCGATAAATTATGAAGGGAAGGGGAACGAAAGCAGAGCTCGAAACACTCGCACAAAAGCGAGTGAAGGTGGCGTGTACACACTCCGCCTCCGACACAGCCACTCGCTAGATATGGAGAATAAGTTGGGCGTAATCAGGACTGGAAGGCGATTGTGGGAACCGCGTGGTAATTCGCAGTGCGTGGCCACTGAAGTGGAACCGACGGACTTTCACTCCGTCGGAACAGTTCCGTTAGCAATTCTCCTTAGCCACTCCCTGGATTAAGACAGTAAAGAGGGCGCAAACAGGGCCAGAAGCACGTGCAGGGAAGCGCGTGTGAACTGATATCTGAAATGACCGAGGCTGGCGTATAAGCACTCCTCCCTCCAAGGCACAGTCACTCGCTAAAGTAAAATGGTAAGGAAGACGCAAATACGTGATATTTGTAAAGTTAGCTTATTCCCATCTTCCAACTTTTTTTAGAAAGCTGACCATATGGGATCACTCCAGTAGGGATGCTCGACCAACCCTCGTCCAAACTTATTCTACGATGCCAGTGGGTTCTTTGGCCTTCTTATTTGACGCCTGATAGTTGCATTCGGTATGTGTGCGACCACAACTCCAAGCGGTGTGAAAAGACGACCGACGACGTTCGAGGCGCACTTGGAGTACGGAGCACTCGCCAGAAGGCGGACCCAGTAAGATTTGCTCTTCGCGTTTGCGTCTGTCCCTGTTGCTTAAGTTACATAGCAACCACTTATTCTAAGCACTCGCCCAAGATATTGCCATTTCCCTATCCTTACTTCTTGTGCAATGCGGTTGGTTTCAATGCTGTTATGCAGCTACTTTTGTGACTGATAGACTGGTTGCTGTTGAAACTTAGTACTTACGTCGTGTTTATCAGTGAACTAGCACTTTAGATTTGGCTCACCGCAACAGTTCGCCAGAAGAATAAATCAAGAAAATCCTCTTATTCGTCTTCACTCGTCTTTATCTAAAACTATGTTGAAGTAGTCGTCATAGATTTATTGTTTGAATGGCAGCACCTGCACGCATTCGATAACGATGGATGAATCAAAAGCATAACAAGCTCAGTATTTCTACCTATGGTGTCCGGAGACCAATGAATCCAACGATTTTACGATCAGCTCCAACCTGAGTTGTGAGCTAACTGAACCCATTTGCCTGCAGTTCACCCGCTAGTAAACTATTTTGTCGAAAGCGAAGTGCATCATGATGCGAAAGATCAAGCGTCTGGAGAATTTTGGGCAGTTTTAAGACAGTCTCCGCCGCATGGCAGTTGTTCTATGAAATAGATCGATGATCTCGACAGCCACATTCGATGGAATCTGACCACTTTTTTTAAATTCGCCAAAACTGAATTTCGCTCACCAGAGGCAGCATCGTGTGAGCTGCGACCTGCTTCATTTATGCATCGCCGTCCCGCAGTCTACGAAAGGTGCTGTGCTCTGCCTCCCCCCCCCCTCTGCCGCTCACTCCCACCCCAAAAATTTATCGCAGCGCAGAATAATTGGTCACGCGGATCGCGTGTGTGCGAACGCCGTTTCCATTGTCAGTATCTATGAGCCAAACTGCCTCTTGATAACCATACCAACAATTAGAATGGGTGATGAAATTGGGGAATTTTACGACTCGACTGCAGACGAGCAAACGAACACTGCACGATATACGACAATAGACGATGAATACGGTAGATGGCTATTATGACAGAGGTGCTATTGTGAGGTAACTGCGTTCTCGGACTGATGTCTCTCTTGCGTGTCTATCACTTTTATATATGTAGCCCTCTCCGGCCGTTCGTCCGACAAAGAATCAAAATTGTCAGTCAAATGACAATTTTTGTTCCACCGGTTGCATCTTTTATTCCAATTTTCAAATATGTGTACGCCTACTTTTACCTTTTATCTTATCTGACAATGTGCAGGGTACACCCTGTTATCACGAGTGGAAGAGAGTGTGCGCATCCCAGGGCGGAGTGCGTGATAACACGCAGGCAAATCAATGTGTCTATTGATAGAGTTGGTGTCCGACACCCACGCCTCCAACAGTTCTCGCCCCATATTGTTGTCGGCGCCGCGCCAATATCCGCGTGTTGGCGAAGTCGAACTCATGGCCTTCCTCCAGCATGTGAGTGACGACTTCAGATAGTGGGTCGCCTCTCCGAACGGTCCGTTTGGGCTCACGTATTCGTGAGCTGAGACGTCGTCCTGTTTGGACTGTGCAAAGGCAAGGGCAGTTATGGCACGAATTTGATAGACTGCGCCCAACTTCTCAGGACTTGGGTAGTATTGGTCGCCTTTCTGGACACTGTAGTGCTGAATTTACCATCAGGTTTGCGCGTGACGAGCACGTCAAGAAAGGGTAATTTCTCGGCCTCCTCGTTTTCTATCGTAAACTGAATTTCGGGAAAGATGCTGTTAAGCAGGTCTTGAAAGCCCGATATCCTGTCCTTTTCAACAATGACGAATGTATCGTCCACGTATCGGCACCAAAACCCAGGCTTTTTGTGGCTGGATGCAATCTTTTTCAGATCTTGTAGGGCCGATTCCGCATCTAGGCTGGATATTGGGGAACCCATGGGTGTTCCTTCGATTTGTTCGTATGCTCGGCCATCGAAGGTAAAAAAGGTTCGTTGGCAGAATGCAAAGAGCTCCATTAGGTGCTCGATTTTTATGGACCCTGTCGTTTCGTCGTACTTTTCTTCGAGGCGTTTGCGGAGCACTTCGCGCGCCAAGTCTGACGGACTGGACGTGAAAAGTGAGACAACATCAAAAGATACCATGATTTGATCGGTTCGAATAGTTTTTCCTCGAATGTCGGCAAGGAATTGGAAGGCCGAATTGACTGACGTCACAGAGCCCTCTCGGAGAAAAGAAAGATTTCGGGACATCTATATGGTTAGATTGCATGAGGGCAACGATTGGCCGCAGCTGAACGTTGAGTTTGTGAATTTTTGGTGATCGATAGGACCTGACCAATGCCGTTTTGGTTGGTTTTGTTTGGCGCCATTCGTCAAACGCGATTTGCCTGCGTGTTATCACGCGCTCCGCCACACAGCCAGGTGGCGCAGCTCACAGCGTCGCGAAGTACAAACGCAGTCACCACGCCGGGGGACCATTGTGCGCCAGGCCGGACAAACCAGACCTAGCCACGGACGTACCCCCCCCCCACCTTACGGCACAAGGATACAAATGCTCACACGTAGCTGCTCTCTAGCAGTCTTTGATGATGAACTCCAGTTCGAGTCCGAAAGCTAAGACCAGTAAATCTACCGTCCCAGTGATCGTGCCTTTGTCTTCTTTTACACTTTTATGTTTTTGTAGAGATTTACCTATAAAGTATGCCTTCTTAATTTATCTTTTGGCCCGTAATTTAAGGATGCCACATAACTTATGCATACAGTTGACTACCTACCTCAATCCTGAGGAACGTTTGCACACTTCGGTTTCAGTACGCTCACTGGCATGCACTATTTTATCAGCGGCCCCCAGTAATCTTTAGAATGAGGTATTTGAATTTCAGTCGGTGGCAAAACTACGGTTTCAAAAGATTTAGCAGTAACTGAGACAGCCAAGGAGGGCATACCTCTGATTATGGTGCCACCGCGTTTGTGACCGAGACTAACAGTTCCATGCTGAGGGATATACAAGCTCCATGGTCATTACAAAACGACTTATTTCGTCGTCAAACTCATACCCTCGCAGCCTATATGGCTCTACGACTTTTGATAGTCGAACGTAAACACGTCCCTTGGCCTTCTGTTTAATTAACTACCCTTGGGTAATGAGTAGGATTTTATAACGATAACGACAGCACGGAAATTTGTAAACCACTAGGAGGAAAGGTAGTTGGCTTAAGCGGCAGGGGGTACTTGGGCTGTGAGACGCGCGCTATAAAATATAATCTTAAACGGCAAAGTTCAATCTCTACAAACAGGCATTTGGCTAACTTGGCTAAGATGCCGTCCCAAAAATACATTTAGCACTGGGGATCTATTTTTTACAGTGACGCGTAAGGTACTCTTGATATTTTTCGGCCACTGCCGCACTCACTTCGCTTTACACTCCATCCACACATTCTGGTGGTCTCCGCATCTTTGCGTTAAATTGGCCTGATTTAAGTAGAGTTTGTTTTTTAATTGGACTCTCTTTGTTAAATTAAATTCTAGGTATAACAGACTGCAAAATTTACATTCTTTTAAAGTATAAAGACCAGAGCTTCGGACTTTTTAAAATTGCAAAATACGGGGTAAAATTTAAATTCTTAAAATGAGAAGTTAAGTTCAAGGATTAATTTACATGCAAATCGTAGCAAACTTTCGCTTCGATCTTCAGGAACGATGTTTCCGTGGAAGCATGGCTTTCCTTTTTAGGAATCTACAATCAAAATATTCTAAATTAATAATGCTTGTTACAAAAGGGAGCATCCATGCAGTATTTCATCTCCGTTGACAACAAAATAAGTGAATAGATTGCTTCATATTAACCATGTATTTTGCCTTTATTGTGCAACATAGCTTATTTATTAAAATAGATTAAAATATAAATAACGGAGGCAGTCTACATTGCAAGACGATATGATAAAAGGAGAAGGCTCGTCGGAAAATCGAGGTATACTCGTGAATTTTCAAGTCGGTTACACCAACCCGTCGTCAAACAAAGTTAAAAGCGTGAGGGAGATAATCGCACTAGGAAGATGTGGGGACATCAAGGTGACATCGACAAACATACGTCTATGTGTGGGGGTAAAGAACGTGTTTAGATAGATGAAGGACGTTAGGAGAGGTGTTAAGGGTTCCATACATGGTTTACTCTGTGTGGGAGGCGCTGAATCCGTGTCATTCTACATATCCGAACATGGATTAGCAGCTGGTGTCTTAGGGTGGGCGCAAGCGGGCGAACCGTGAAAGCAAACCTTCGTAGTGAGCGTCCAAATCGACATGGCGGTTGAGGCTATTGCTATTAGAGCGCCAAGCTTCGAGAAACTCCCGCGCCTGTTTAAAATATTCCCAAATTTGGTCAAATATGGTTTTAACGGTTTGTAAAACTACTTTTCGAATGCCGCCTAATTTCAACCAGAAAGCAACTGTGTGGACGCGTTGTGGTTAACAATTCTACATACGTCGGGCAAAATTACGAATATAATTTTCTCGCAAAAAGAAAAGATCATGTATCGCTAGTAACAATCGACTGCACAATCGTTGTTTATAAAATTAACACTCACGGGAATGTGTACTCCCCGTTTGTTTTAAAGATACTAGTTCGTCTTATTCAGCCAACTAATATAGCTTCGAAATTCTCCCACATTTATTATTCTGGCCTTGCTAACAGTATTCTGAACTTCCCTTGAATACAAGCGTTTTGTAGTCCTAGGTTTGCCTTGCGCGTAATATTTCGTCCTCAGGTATATATTTCTGTGAACGGCGTCATCTGCAGAAGATATTTACATTTGTTTTTGCTGTCGGAGACTGACTCTGCCCTATCTGTATACCCGGGTGAAAGAAAATATATATTCTTTCCTGCAACTCGAAAGTGAACTTTATTGTTAAAGAAAACCTTCAAAAAACGATAACTGTTCCATTTCTGCAGTCAAATAAAAGACGATACTCCTAATATTATAAACTTTCAAAAGCGTATGACAGCGACAATAAAAGCAAAATCTAAGGTCTGCTCTTCTAATTTTTACGGCATTTTAAAGGACTTAATCTGAAAATGCAGGTGGTGACAATCAACGTCATACACCTTTTAGAGGAAATTCAGTTGAATTGTCAAAAAATGAAAGAAACGAACCCGACCAGGCACTGAGACGTTCGTGTAATCCAAATTGTCACATCTAATAAGTCGGTTGAAAACCTGCCGACAGGTGCTTTTGGCCGCCCTAATGGATCCCCTGTCTTCCTGACACTTGGACGCTAAATGACAAGGGAAGTTACAAGTTTGCCAAAAAAGGTTGTGCAACTGGTATGAGGTACTGCAGGAAATATTACTATATTCCAGAAAACGGTTTCCGTGTCACCTACATAGGTGTCTGCATAGTGACACTCTTCTTATAGAGAATAGAGCCAAACCTAATTTTTCACAATCTTCAAGGAAAACGAGTATAATCTATAATAAGTGAAATTATGCATTTTAAGCCTTAGAGCATACGGATTGAAAGAGGATTTGTCATTAAATGTGTAGCCCAAAACGTAGCTTAAAAATCAGTCATGTCAGAATTGTCGAAGGTAGCGAAAAACGTTATTTGCATGGACTGTGCGGAGACGTGCTGTGGGTTAGAAACAAAGAACTAAATGCCTGAGCGCAATGCTCTATGCACCGGGTCGTAGCCTCGTCCGGAAACGTGCTGCGACTATGTCTTCGAAATTTACGGTTATCTAGGCGGACCGCATTACAACAGGTTTTTGACATGGCGCAGCATTTTGCTCTTCAGATAGAAGTGTTTGGAGACTGAGTGAAAGTTCAACCGCATTATGCAGCGTTTTTTAGAGTCATGATAATCATTAACATAAATTTGGAAAGGAACGCGTACAGTCATTTTCTGAAGACTACTTCAACCTCGTAAATTGCTCTCGGGCCAAGAAGGTACGTTTCTAAATTTTCTTCTAGTAACTTCTCGTAAAACGCTGCAAACTAAAAAGCGCGGCAAAGGTATGGTTTATGGCGGGGGTTACTTATTCGTTACAGCATTTGTGTTGAGCAAAATAACTGAACATCTAAGAACCTTTTAGTATCGCAAATTTTGATCCTCTGTATCGTCACCAAATAAAATGTGACGTCATTTTTTCCCATTTGGTGACCATATTGAATAAATTTAATGCTCCTTTAAAGGTATTGTCAAAAAAGTACTGCGATTTGTATTTCTACTCCGATGACTGCCTTAAAACATCTTGACTACCCTCACGCAACAGCCATCGCGAGGTCTTTGTATTCCTTTCTCTGGCACGCACAAATAGATGTTCCCAGTTATTTTCTTTTAGCAAGCTTGCTCCCCGAAGAAAGTTATCCCAGCTGATATCTTTGCCTAAAACGCAGCTTTGTTTGATGCCACCAGCAGACTTTTTCGTCAGTAGCTGAGTAGGTGTGGTTGCGAGAGTCGCCGTCCTTACTTACAGCATTTTCATTGTTTCCTACTCACATCCCATAGAGAGAACTATCCCTCAGAAATTCTGTCCCTAACTGAAGAAATAAAGTTTCCGCTGTATATAACTGCCGCCACTTACTACGAACTAACAAACGGGTGTAAAGGTACCTTGTTCAATTAGCCATTCAGATAATCCGCAATTAAGTTTTATTGAAAAACGTGGTTTCCAAATCACAGTCATTGAACAGCGGCAAAATATATATGAATAATAATTTCTATGGTACCGATGAGCAATTCAAAGTGAATAAGTAATACTCCTCTAATAAAGCGAAGGCAATAAACTGTATCTTAAGATTTACTTGTTATCAAGTTAAAAACATGCGCCCGAACGACAGACAGGCTCGTAAAAGGTAAATTTGGAAGATCGGCTGTGAAAAATTATTACAGTTTGATTCTTACTTGATGCTGCACGTTTTTGTCGTTGGCGAATGAAATGTTGGTAACATGAGAGAGAAATGTGTCATCATTACTTTTGTTGACTTGATTCGATCAAATTAAATCACCTGTATTTCGTTAAGGACTTCGCAGAATATGCTTGCAGAGTCCTTATATACAAACAAGTGCTTAATCAACGGCTTGCCAAGAATTTACCAGTTGAGATGATCTACACGTCACGAATGCGGTAAAAGATCACAGTGTCCTGTATTTTCTCGTCGAGAACAAAACGTGCTATGTAACCCTTTCTTAACAGAGCCTCTTTAAATCATACCATAATAAAGGTGCTATTTTGTCTGTGTTAAGCGCCAATGTGTGGCCGTTGACGAGGCTCGAGGGAGAACCCCAAGGCCAAATGGGACGAGTGAGGCCCGTTACGCGATCGGCACTCGATCCTCTACCAAAGGTATGATTTTTCTAACATCCGGATAGCCATTCTTTCTTTTTGTTAAACTGTATTTTCGAAGCTCATATTGGTTGACCAGTCATGATGGAAGCATTGCTTTTTCTTGTGCCTGTCTTAAAAATTCAAATTATTACGCAGAAACCGACTATGTTTTGACGATTATTTAAATAGAAAAGAAAGATATGATCTTCATTGGAGGGATTAAATAAAATTTTAAGTTTGGTGTTACTTTTATCACTTTAAATGCCATTTCAAACTACGAAATACGCGAAGGATATTTTTTATTTTAATTACACTTGACCACTTAGCCTAAATCGGTTAATTTAAATAAGCTCGAATAATCTCAACTTAGTGAAGTACTTCTTACTGCACTCTAATTAAAATTTTAGCTTTGCATAGGAAGTAACTAGCAAGTAAATGTTTGACAATTAGCATCTTATTAAAAGTTATTATGAGGCTTTGCAAATTGTTGCCACATTACATACTATGCTCAGAAATGCAGCTAAGGCAATTTTAGGCACTCTTCGAGGCATTTAAGTAGGTGGCGACCACTGTGTCCGTTATTCATCCTCTCTCTGTCATCTACTGCTATGTATCTGCGTCGCGCTCTCTCAAAAATCTCCTATTGACTAAAGAGGGGAATGCGTAAGTATACGCGGCAGCATTTGCCGTTGCCTTAACTCTGCTGGCATCGCTCACGAATCTGGCATAAAAAGTTCCACTAATTGTTTTCTCGAAGACAGTTTTGTAGAACTAAGGATAGAAAAATACTACAGCATTGGTCCAAATCGCTGCCCCCCTCGTAGCCTGTTTCTCAGTCTTCAGTCCCTCTCGATTTTGCCCCTCTCTGTTTTACCTTGTCTCATTCCCAAACTTCCTTACAATTTTTCCAGTGCTCCACTATTCAGTCTCACCTAGTCTCGCATGCCTCTGCTCAGCGGTCCGACAGTTGACTTCACTTCAACCCAGGTTTTGTCCACATTCGCGCGTGCGCGTGCGTTTGTGTGTGTGTGTGGCTGTCTAACTAGCAGCACGGCGTCTCGAGGGACTTAGCGCAGCCGAGAGTCGTGCAGGCGGACGTAGTTGGTCGTCTTTCCTTCCGGCTATTCCTGTTCTAATCACGGGATCAGGTGTGCTAAACTGGGAATGGAGCTGCCAGTTTGTTTTGAGCGATGAACTGGAAGCCAAAAAGTCTTGCTCTGGTGTTCTTATTGAAGCGACTGGCAAACGTCGGCGTACTGCGTAAAGAAAGCCGCTATTTAATGGTTCTGCAGGAGTCAACTGTCCATAATTAAAAGGTCGAGCATTCAAGTCATTAGTCCAGAAAACGAAAGTTAAAACTACAGGCCAGGAAAGATGCATCCTGCACCCTACCCACGAATGCGCGATTGTTATTCATATCCCACAATCTTGAAAAATTTCTCAGTGCTTACAGGATCCGCCATCTCAAACGGAGAAGCTTAATTACTCCCGATAAAGTGACAGAATGCCCTTTTGGAGAAAATATCTTTTCCGATTTTTTGAAACTAGATTAGCCCCATCAATAATGCAGATTATTTAAATCATGATTGACAGTGGATATACTTTCCCAAATCAAGTAGACCTCCATGTTTAGAGTCAGGATCACATTCTGTTGCATTCCACGCGCATTAACGTCTGACCGATCACGTTATATCGTAACAGGGAACACCTCGCAAGCCGACGGCAGGTGTTGATTGAAAAATTGATGATAAAAAATATGTAGCATAAAAGAAAAATATCAATTATCACGACTTCACGAGCACTTTTGGAGTTTTGTTAGAACAGGCTTAAGTGTTCCACCACTCAGTTAAACATGCGAAAACAGTCATCTATAGAGTCTTATTTCGAAGAAAATGAAGACCAAATTGGGAGTTCGCAGTGAAGGAGAACAAATAAGCATCAAAGAGTTTCACGGCGAATCGAGATAACCTAACTGCATCACGTGATACAAGCACTCTTCTCCGTCTTAAAGGCAATGTCTAACGTTTGCGCAGGTAGTCGCATAATAAAAGACAATTAATAAATGACAAGCATAAACAATATAAGTAAGAAAGTGTTATAAGTATCGTTGCAACATTTTTCCACTGAGGTCAGCCATATTTTAGGCTATGGCAGCCAAGATAACGAGCTCTAATAAGGGTTTCTCGATAGATTATGTTTAGGTTAGTCAACCTAAAAGGCTACCTGAGTTTAAACTCCTGGTCTTCAGGGGTAAAAAGTGAACTAGCTGACAATGCAAAGTAAGCCGTAACGGATCATTCCAGTACCCTTTATCTTTATCTTTATCTGTTGGGGGTTATGCAGCGTAAGTACATCGTAATTACGTCGCGAAATACGATTCCGAAATTAACCCAATTACGTAACTCGATAACGTCTTTCAAAAGCAGCTTAATTTTTGTTTTCAAGTAATTCCAACAACAGTGCGTTGGGTTAGATTTCGGTAAAAGCTTAAACAAATTCTTATCTACCATTTACACAGATAACCTTTTAGGATGAGTTATTTCAGTTTGGAATTTTTTCCAAAATAACTGTAGATGAACCTCTAAAATGACTCATATCTTGTATACGCCAATTTTTGTCTTCGTAGTGAAGACGACATAAAGTTTAACATGCCACGTGTTTAAGTAAATTTATAAATTATATCTATTTACGTTTCATATCCAACTGGACAGACGGATGCCAGAAGCACGCATTTAACTCAACTGCAAAAGAACAAATAGGCGCCTCGGCGGGATTCGAACCCACCAAAGCAAGGATGAAGCTGTGCTATGAGTCGGAGTGAAATTGGGGGAACCTCTTTCTGCTTAGCAGTTTGTAAAAAGAAAATCAACTACCACACGAGCCAATGAGGTTCTCTTTGGCATACTCGAATCCTAGCTGACCACGAAACAGTCAAAGGTTATCATAAGCTGATGCCTGCGAGAAGCTGGCGTTTTTAAAAGCTAGGTAGTGTTCGACTTGGTAAAAATATATGATGACATCATCTTGCATGCAAAGATCACCGCATCATATTTAATCGTCCATTTATAGCATAGGGAACGCCATGTATTTCTGCATACACATCTCCGGTATCCGTGTTCTCATAAATACAGTGGGTAGGTTAACTCATGAAATGCCAATCAAAATTCCGAAATGCGTTTTCGTTTTGAAAAGATTACTTAAATAGGATTGTAAAACTGATCATCGTACAGCGTAATTCCATGACAATTCAGATACCTCAGGATGCCGGATTCTGAAGGAACTTCTTTCCGGCTGCATTCAACTCCATACTCTGTGAAAAAATGGCGGCTTAATTAACACGCCTTTCTCCCACCGAATTTCGATGCCTTTAATACTTCAGTTATATTTCCTGGAGAAAATGCATAAACATATTCATTCTTTGAAAAAGAAGAAGAAGATAAAGATGGGCTCTCCTGGACAGGTTTACTTAAATGCTGACGTTTCAAAGAGCTTGGTCGGCTCTCCATTGTCAAAGCATAGAAGGCACTTAATCCATAAGAAATTTTAAGTGGCATGTTGTGTTGTCCAGCCTCATGCTGATCACTTTTTCTCTCCTCTAGCTGCCACGGCCTCTTGGGAGATGGTTGACGGGCGTTTTGCCTGCACGTCCCCACTCCGTCGGGGGGAGTTGATCGAACCTTTGTCGGAGGTCGGTCTGGCGGTTCTCGTTCTCCCTCATCGACTAAACCCGCCGTCGGGCCATCTCCGTATGGCCTTCTTATGCGCGGTATGGTTGTTTGGTACTGAGATCTACGATTGTGATGACGTAGGACTTTGCAAGTTGCAGGAAGGCCCAGGTGCCTGTTGATGCAATGGGGATCGGAGAACCACGCCTCGTGATATAGCCGTTCTGCTTTTGTGTTGCCCCGGACTAAGATGGTAGCTCTCTGAAGATCAAAAATATGCCCAGTTTCTCCAACGTGTGTTGCTACCCGAAAGTTAGAATCTGACCTCCGAGTGACCGATTTGTGCTCTTGTAGGCGAGTTTGCAATTTCTGCCCGGTTTCTCCCACATAGTTGCAGTCGCCCTCACTGCGATTTATTTTGTAGATAACTGCTGAGGTTTCAGCGGGTGGCAGTGGGTCCTTATGTTGCATTAGATGGCGTCAAATTGTTGCCTGGGTTCAGTTGGCTATGCCTATTCCGGCTAGTTATAATAGTCGAACGAGCGCGCTTCAGAGACCTCTTTAACTTAGGAAATGGCCCTCTGGACCTCCGGTTGCTGCTTTGACCGTTGTCTGTGCGCGCAACGTCTACTTCTTCTCTGAGATAACCATTGGTTGTAAATAGGTTCTGAAGGTACAATCGTTCGGCTCTTTTATCTTCTGGCGCGCTGCAGTGTGTTTCGAATATTTTGGTTGTAGTTTTTCACGTTGTTTCTCAAAAGAGGTATTTGTCATACACTTAGACGAAGTAGAAACTCCTTCTCTAATCATCCGGCCATTCTTTTTTCCATTAGGTATAAAATGACGTCTTCCAATAGTATACTCGATCGAAGGGTAGTTCGGTTTTAAAAAAGTTCCTTATTGTGAGATTATTTAATACTGTGGAATGGCCGTTCATAAAACGTCATGTCTTTGCATTTATTAATGTGAATTTTAAACTAAACAATACGGTTCAAATCCACTACTTAATTTTTTTGAATCTCACAGTCTCTGAATATCGCAGAGAAGTGCATGGTTTTGCGCAGGCGGAAAATATACCGCTTGTAATTTGGAAACCCTGAATACGAGTTTAACGGCAGGTCGAGTTCAAACTTATTCGAGAATAAGAAACGTTTTTGAAAACCGAATGATGTCCCTCTTTCGAGTGGAAAGTTGAAAGAAGACGCGATTTTCTACCAAATGTGCGAAAGAATGAATATTTTTCGCATGCTTTCCATGAAATATAATTGGACTTTTAGGGGCATCGAAAATCAATGAGAAAAATGCATGTTACTTTTCTGGTCTATTTTTTACAGTTTTTGCATGCACCACCACATTAGCCCCATTTATTTTGGATTATGTGGCTTCATTATGCACTACTTTTAGATAAACCGCAACGGATGGATCATCCAAACGATGAAAGTACCGGTTAACTTTTCTTAAACTTCAGTAATAAAATGCATACCATTTGTCGCCGCCTCATTTTCATTTGTTTCCTGTTCCCGTACGTTTCCCTGTTTGTGATTTTCTAGCTCTTCTATGACCATTTCTAGGCGTTGGCCGACCAGAAGATTGGAAGTACGCGACTTGTTTGTCTGGCAGACTCCCAATGCAATAGGATCAACTCCTGAGGTAGATTGTTTTAGTGATCCCTCGCTTTCTTCCTATTTTTAATGCACAACCGCAATATAAATTTTATTTTCCGATTCAACCATATATAAAGGCAACGTTGATATAATAAGTGGATAGATGAAACGAAAACATCTCAAGAAAGAAGGTAGGCGTTGACTTTTTGAGTCATCTTCTCTTATTAATTTCCAATAGTTATCCCAATCAATTTCTATTTCGAATGCTTAACCCGTGCCTTGAGGGAACGTCTGAGGGAAGGTCAACGTTTGTTAATATAATTGGCAGTGAATGCGAACACAATGACAAGCAATGCAAATGATTTTCAATGATATAAAATACTTCAAAAACGTTTCCTCTAAAGACATGATATATTAAGTAATATGCAACCCTTTGCAGAACTGGAACGCTAACTTAAAAAGTCAGATGTTGGCAAAAGCGGTTGTGGAAAAAACAGTATCTAAAGAAGATATCGGTTTGTTTAAGGAGGAATCAACATTACAAATTATTAGACTGTGCAGCCAAATGTTTGTTGTCATGAGAGTAAATAAGTCATATGTAAACATGCATCTAATCATTATGGACATTTTGGGGCAAAATTAACAGTATATGGAAGAAAGCCATGTAACCCACCTTCAATGGGCTCCTTCGTTTTTTGCCTGATGGCTTCAAAGTAGGAGAGCTCGATGGTTTAACAGGCGCATTGCTACTGACATCCATTTGTAATTCCTTGCCAATTATCTTTGTCTATATTGCACTGCGTCCATTTCCATTCTATTTTACTATGCAAATTCCTAAAGACAGAGAAAAAAGTATTAAGTGCTTCAACTTTTTCCACTGTCAACCACTTCCTTTAAGGTCAACAATGAATATTTTAGACGACCATATACTGGTGGAAACACTTGCAGTCTAACAGAATTTAACTGAAATTCAAATTGCACAGCGAATTAATCCCGTGCTCGGCGTCTTTTAGGAAAGAATTCATTCAAATATTACTAGAGAAAGAGTCAGTTAAGTTAGCACTAGCATTGGTTTCGCCGCTTATTACATGTGATGGCCAAAATTTGTACCGATATTTTGGACCGCCTGGCAAGAAGGTCCATCTGTTCAAAATTTTTATAAAAATAACGGTTCGAAATCAAACCCTGCGACTCTCAGGAAGATTACGGTAGAAGCATAATCGAATGTGGAACGTATCTAGTAAATAAACGGCTTGTTTTATGCTCCGGCAGCCTTGCTTTCAAACCTTTTCTTTTGCAAGCCCGTGAGGACCGTAAGCTGTTGGCATTTAAAGTCACTGGCGACGCAGGTTCGTAATAGGGATTGCCCTTTACACGATAGCAAACGAGCGAGCAGTGGGCAATATAATTAAAGACTTCATAAATATGCACGAATAGTGTACTTCTTATTTCACAAATATTTCTGGTCATAATATAATTCCGTCAAGCCAAGATTATTAACAGTAGAAACCCGAAATTGAAGAGTTTTCAATAAGTTCGGCAATGCAATCACCTAACATTCGATGAGAGGATATTAAGGGTTGAGTCGAAGGTGATAATAAACAGGAATGGGCTGAAGTTATTTTACATTTTTTTACATTTTGTATACATTTGGACAAAGTAGGAACCCATTCCCAGTCGACGCTTTGTCACATGTGTACGTTATGGTCGGATTATGGTAACAAATGTAAATAGGAGTGATATCAGGTAGCATAAAGAAGTACACCACGTAGAGGGAACTAAAACCCTAATGACAGGGTCTGAGCCAAAATACGTATCTTGCATTTAAGCCTTTGTGTATGTTATTCCTGCCCGAAATGTGCGAAACCCGAGGGCGAAAACGCGTACCGCTTACGCTTGAAAGAATGTATGGACACTTCTATCAGCAGAAAGTATTTTCGAGCGCTGTCAGCAAAAGATGGACATATTATCAATTGTTTTCAAGGCCAGAATAAACAAGCAGTGGGAACCTCGTTATATCTGCCCTTCAGAAAGGATATATCAGTTGTATTGATCCGGCCCACATGTAGTAAATGTAATTTGATGATGCAGCACAATGTCTCTGACGATGCATGTAAGGCAGAAAGTAGAGGTTACAGACTGTGGTCGTCAGTTATAGTAATTATTAACGGCAGCACTAGTTACTGAAAATTTATTTTTAACAGCAATAGTCCACAAAAAATGGACCTTAATAAATTAACCATTATGAATTTAGGAAATTCACTCATATAAGTGTGAGAACAGCTTAGTCTACTGCAGGATATATCTAGGGTTGTAGATTTAAAAGACGACGAAATTGTGGTCGTGGCTATTAAAAACTGGACACGATAAGTCTGTGCTTTGAGGTGTGTTGGCACCCGCTGTGACATAAGCCAGTTAACACTTAATACGCACATTCTAACGCAGTCCTTGGAAGGTTTTCCAGTGCCATTCAGTTTGTAACATGAAAGTTCAGTCCCAAAGGTCTATGTCGTAACTGCAACATGTATGAATGGTCTGGAAATTATAGAATAAACTTACACATGTCTTTCAGGCAAATGCATTTTTCATAGTTCCATCGAAACGATCCTGTGTAAGCGTTTTAAATTGCACCCTAATTTGGGAGATAAATATCCTTAAGAACGCAGTGTTAGGTTCTAGCTACAGTTTCCATTTGGTAGAAAGTTACTATTCATATAAAATTTTCTAACAGATCCGGACAAACACCTTCACATAAAACGATTTGATTTCAACGCAGAGCTTAATTTCCTTACTTATCCCATATCAGGTTCTCAGTTCCAGAACCAAATGATTTGGTGGGGAAACAGATTAGCAAAGGAACGAGTACCTCTTTATTTTAAAAGGTTTTTCCATCCAGAAAGAAAAAGTGTTTGTTACTGAAATGTCGAAAGTTAGTTTGGCTTTCCCTGCTGATATCAGTTACGTTTTCATATCAAATATGCATAAAGCCACTTTAGATCCTAGCCTAGAAATTTTCGTAACATTGAGCGTCGCCCTAATGGACAAGAGCCTTAGACTGAATAGAAAGATTGACAGGAGTAATATTAATCTTATCTAATTTGGGTGTTAGCAAACGTCGTGCTGCAAAAACCACTTCCAAATACATACTGAAACTATCCACGACCCAGGTACCTGTAGTACACATGTGTTTTATACACTGTTAAAACACATCCACATATTAGTCATTGTTTTGAATTCCATAAAGAACGAAAGTAAGCCTACTGATGTCATCTTCCATCATCCTTGGTTCTCAGGCTATTACCACATCAACTAATAAACGAAACGTGGATTTTATTAGCTGCGTACCGCAAAACCGTAATTAGACTAGGTAGAATTTCAGATGGAATTATAGGATTTTAACTGACTATACGGAAAACTGCGCAGAATGCACACCACTAACCGTGTACACAGCTAACAAAGAGAACGTTTAAGCTAGCTTGATTCTATCTCCACACCAGAATGCGCAACCCGCAAATTCTGCGTTTTGAGAAACCATTCAACTACAAATATTCGCACGCAACCAGAAAGCAGAACTTAATTAAAAATTATCCAGAAAAAGGGAGTTCCATAGTTTGGGCATGGCAGTTCAAGTGAGTAAAATGTTTGAATGCAAAGTTTGAGGACCCGATGGACGCAGTTTCCAACTCCGCATTCCTTAGAATCTAGTTTCAGGAATCACCAGAACATGCCATTTATTTATCAGCATCGCCTGTACGTCCAAGAGGACATGGTCAGAAGGCTGGTTATTGGTTTATTTGACATTGATTTCAGGTCGTAGTTGATTTAATGAATTAAATAAAAAGACCTTCTCTTGTAGTTAATCAACTTCATCTTAGATTTTGAATAATAACGTTCTTTATATTATGTTAATTTACATAAATCTGGCGATGATTAGCAAGAAAAGGCTTTATGTGATCATCCACAAACGCCTTGGGACGCATTATACCTCGTGCACAGTTTACATCGAAACATATATTATAGAAGACGCTTGAGGTGAGGTTGTAAGCGACAAGTATTAAGCAAAAGACGTTACGTCTCATAGGTTGTCCAAAGAGATATTATGTCTGATGCGTCGCAGTACTAATAACAACTTAATATACGACCTGTCCTTTAACCTCTTAACGTTTTTTACAGAAGTATTAAAGTTAACAAACAATTAACCTGACTATAGATCTACGTTAGTGACGTTTATTATCCGTTATTTCCTTATCTCCTTGCAGATGTAACAATTTCCAAGCATCGGGAATATACACAGTTACGCGACACATCAGTGGACAGATTGGGAAGACAAAAAGGCAAACTTTTAGTTTTAGGAGCGAAATCTTTTGAAAATGAGCGAAGTCAAATATTTACACCAGTACCTTCTTATAAAAGGTTGGATCGAAAAACTTATTTTTGCAGTGACAAGAAGCTGCAAGTTCTACATTATCAGTTCCTATTCCCGTTCTTTGCGAACTTAGAAGTTTATATCTAACAAAACAGTTACTGGATGTCTTCATTCACATTTTTCGAGCGGCTTTACAAAACCTTTGGTGTGTATGATCGTATGAATACAAACATTAACGCCTGGCAAATCCATCAGAGAAAACAAATTGCAAATTTCGAATTAGAATACGTTATGTATGTATCGATCTTAAGCCGAACTGCGATCCACAACGGTATTAATTGCCTGTGGTCGTTGATATGCTCCCCACCTTTCTGTTTACAGTCTTATGTGTTTAATCAAAGCAACTGACACTTGAAATCACTGACAGAAATACTCAGTTACTCTTTATCTAAGAATAGATAAAGGTAACTATATGCAAACTGTTGCACAGTCAACCTGGCAAGCTCGAGCTTCAAGCTCGAGATCATATTAAACATTGTGTATAGATCTATACACAATGTTTAATATGATCTCGTTTTTGTTATTTCCTTAGCTTTCTGGCCTGGGTAGGCGTAAAGGGTCTAACTAGTATTACCTCATTTATTAAAGATCATATCAGAAAAACGTACTGATCTTATCAACACAACAGCAGAACGAAATCAGGTGGTATAGAATATGTTTACACCATTATTGTGGCCCGCTGACAATTACAATAAAAATTAATGAATTTGGGGCTTTATAAAGGAAAACAGTCCACTAACAGCAGGGACGTTGGCGTAGACAGTTCTTATAGACGTGTGTTCTAGACACTAAGTCCCGTGAGCTGCCTGTACACAGTATGTTCCTTAACGATCTGAAGTCATGCCAGTTCTTCTATCCACGTAGATCAACAATACACTGTGAGAAGTTTCTACGGATTTCGCAATGCTTTTGGGATAAAATAAGGCTCTTTTTTGCTCGCAAGACATTCACCCAATCCAAAAAGATCTTATCTGTGTTCGCAGTGACTAGTGTATTGATAAAATTACAAATACGCAAAACAACGAATCTTTCAGTCAGTCAGGAATTTATGCTAGGAGACTTCTGTCTATGAGCCAGATAAGAAATAAGTTCTGAAGGAGCTGTCAGGCACGGAATAAAAAAATTTCAACTTTCAGTAGTTCGGCATTGTATTTTTTAAAATCTACTATTCACAAGTTTCCATGAAAACCCAGCGGGAAATTCCGGCCTTCCATTTGACTATAGTTAAATGGAATTTAGCAGGTTATAACCTTCAATTTACATTAATGGTTATAAACATATGCAAATCATAATACTACCATATCCATACATTCAAATAAATGAAGGCGAAATTTCGAATTCCAGGTGTGTGCATAAGTGAGAAAGAAGATTCGAGAACCGGGACACTTTGTTTATTGTCCTACACGCCTTATAACTGCCCACATGCCTTATAACTACCGCTTACTCTGTTAATGCCCCTACCTCTCACGATGGACTCCTGTACTAGTCTAAAAGCTCAGGCCAATAAACAAAGTGCTCCGGTGCTCTAATCTTCTTCACTTGTTCGTATAAATGGTGGCAACGGGCTAAAGTCCTTAAACTGTTTACAAATGTAAACTTGCTATAAATTTTGTTAAAAACTATCGCTTTGAGGAGGAAATATGCCTAATCTTACAGTCGATGGTCAATTATTCAGTATGTTACCTTATTATCTCCAAGCCTATTCAGCCTCGTCTCGGCGAAATAGCGGGCAACAGCCCCCGCCAGGTGTGACCTATATTTGGTTGATTTAAACACGATCTACTCTTTCAAGAAAACAACATGAAATTAGCAAAAACAGGCGGCAATTTAATGTCCACAAAAAACCAAGCGCCAATAAGGACAGGAAATTCTTTCTAAAAATGTCTAAGATCGAAGACGACGTAAAATTTTGAAGCAACATGAATGCTTATGTAAGGATTACAGTGTGCGTTGGTCTCCGCAACCTAATAAATATATCTCGGTCCTTATCTTCGGAAGCCTACATGACTAGAAATTTAAGATATCTGCGGAGGCCGACCATGAAAATTTGGCAAAATTATTAAAGATTTACTCGCCTTCACGGTACATACCGCAAAATATAAAAACGATGGGTAAACGGCGGCACGTAATTTAGAATAGAATGGAATAAATTCCTTATAAGACCCTTCGGGTGCTGCTAGTCTTCATAGAGCATAGAACAAGTTTAAAGTAAATTCACCCACTTCGGCAGCATTTTAACTAACCTGTTTTGGGAGCCTACTTAGTCAAAATAGCACGACTTGTGAGCCAACCAATGCGGAGCATTGTAACCAATGCGTTCCGCTAACAGCTGGCTGCCGAAATTTTTTGGCGATTTTACTTAATAATAATAACTATTTATAATAATATCAAATTTTTATTAAAGAACGTTGGGGTCCAATCATAACAAGCAAAAACAAATTTTCGTATGAATTTTAGAACAAGTAGATCGAACCTCCGAGTGCTCTCGTCATGATTTTGAACAAGCAGTTTGATCAGAAAAAGGATTAGCGGGCAGCTACAAAAACTTCTTTACCATATAAACGAAAAGAAAGTGACTGGGTTAACTTTGAAGGAGAAAACCCTGTCGCTCATAAGTAATAAGTATGTGGGCAGGACCAGCCTGCACTTAGTAGTGTATAACGGATTGCAAAAGGACATCGTCAGGGCTGAAAAAAATTTTACCTATCAAACGCCAAATATGTGTCTCAGACAGAACTGGTCTGCATGCGTAGTGTATAAGGGATACTAAACGGACACCTTCAGGGCAGAATTCATACTCCGGATGAAGCGATTCGTGTCAAAGTGGTGGGACGAGTGGGACCCAGACGCGATCAGTCGCAGTCTACTTCGAGTCCAGCCCAGGAGAGAGCAAGGGTGATACGAACATGAGAATTCTTCGCAGGCCGAACAAGCTACTGGTAAATGGCAACACAGAGGATTCCGCCGTGAACGTCGGCATAACGCTTGGTCTCGAAATACGGAGATGATATCAAGAACCGCGAAAGTTATCGCTGTGGGGGGAGTACTGACAGGGGATTTAGTAGCCAATAAAAGCAGGGGGTTGTAAAAGTATAAATGAGGTCCTCGATGGTGAAGCATTCTGAGAGTGGGTCAGTCCGAAAAATGATGGGTCCTGGAAGCTTGGCAGTACCAGATGACATGAAATTACACTTGGACGAAAAAAACGTCGTCTGTCATGTCGAGCTCCATCTGCACAAGCGTAGACAATTAACATAATTTCTTAACAAAAACATTGACGGTGACACCTAAATATAAGTAAGCACACGGGAGGTCGTTGGAAAAAAATGGAAGTTTGCCAATTTTTGATTTCAGTCGAAATATCACTGATATAGGTTTCAGTTTATTTCAGTTTATTTGGTCAGGATAACAGACAAAGCCTTTGAAAACCCTTTTGATTACATGTCAGCTCGTTACAAATAAATGAACATGATCAATGCAAATGTTCGCTATTCAAACAGTACTTAATTCGTTTGAGTAGCATTGTATCAGAGAACATAATTGGCGGGTTGTGGGGTATTAGTTCAGATTCAGACTGTCGAGGGAAAACAGGGGACACAAATAATCATCCAAGCCTTTCTTGAAGAGTTGCAGGGACGTAGCCTCCACGACTGACTGACGGAGATCGTTCCATTTCTCCACTACCATCTGCGTGAAAAATTCAGAACGAAGATTCAGCCTGGACATTGTTGTCCGTAACTTTATCGAGTGACCACGAAGATTGGGTGAAAGGTGCCACTGAAACATGTCCTCAAACTCAAGTCCATACTCAAGGCCATGTATTATCTTGTAGCCGAGGATAAGATCACCTCTTTGCTGCCTGTAACACAGAGGGAATAAATTAAGGCAATTCAGTCTGTTTGTGTTGGATTGGCTTTTTAGATCGTTTACCAGCTTTGGTGCGCGCCGTTGTACCCGTTCGAGGCATGCTTGGCCCTTTACCAGCCATGGCCGCCATGCTTGTATTCCCTATTCTAAGTGGGGCCGAACAAATGTGTCGTAAACTCTCCCAAAAAGGTTTGGTCAAAGGGTAGAGTACACAGAACCGTGCTTAGCAGTATCCAACTCGTGACCGAATGTGGTGTTGGGTAGGTTTTAACAACTATGGCTTTCTGATAGAGGTTGTATAGGTAGGACCCGTTAAGGTCGAGTAGAGTCGACCAGTCGCGAGCATTTCGAATTTGGTTTGAAATTTTCGACCTCGGGGGATTTCACTTTTATCGGGATTTCGATCTACTGGACGTCCTCAAGGCTGGTGGGTATTAAGAATCCGATTCGTCTTTGCGATCTATCCATCCTTGGAAACCTTCACCAGGACTTGTGCGGGATAACTTATCTTCGTCCAGTCGCCTCTGTGCAACAGCACTGAGAAAGCCCCAAAACCTACGAAAGGCTGAGTCGTTTACCTCATATTTTTAACCTGGCTGAAAATTCGCCTCATAACTTTAAGAAAACCGTTTTAAACTTGTTAACACGGTAATTTTATTCAGAGAAATGCCCTCAAAACACGATGTGAAATGTTTTCCCCAGGTGGGATTCAAACCCGGACCGTCGCTCGGCCAGAGAACCGTCATTACCACTAAGCCACTGACTCGAACCGGGATGTCAAAACAAATGATGCATCATGTATTACAAATGATATTAATGACTGCAGTGTTAAACGTTCTGCTGTCAGACCAATGCCCGTAAAATGAGCGAAAAGTCTAGTGGCATTGGGCAGTGTCACATACCACGATGAAATCTGTACCACATGTTTCGGACTCATCCATAAATTTTCGAAAATGGAGGAGGTAGTTAAAAGGTCTAAAAATAGAGGTAGAAAAGCTAAGGACGTTTACTTACCACTTACGTGAAGAGAAGAAGTCGACGAATTCGGCAATCCAGAATCCGAAAAAAAAACATATGCACGGCTTCTTTAGACATATCAAACGCTGAAACTGAAGACGGTTCCTCCAAGGAACTGGACACAGTTAAATGCCAGTCTCTTAGGCGAGAAAAATACCAGCCAAAGCGAACTCAGAGAACAAAGAAACATTCGAGAAAAACAATGCGCCCCTCTGTACGGTCCAAAAAAACGAAAGCCGCTTGCATACACGCAGACCAGCGGAGGAGGACGACCAGGAGGCCTACGAAGGACCGCCGGAGGATCCCAAATATGTTGAACAATAAAGATATCAGAACACCTTGTGGACCGAATATTCAGGAGGAGGTTTCGAAAGAAACTGACGAAAGCTTTTTCGGTGAACACCTCGGAAACACAGAAGGAAGGGTTATCAACACTTGCTAATAAACTGTGCAAACCCTTATCCGCAATATTTCAAAAGTCATTTGAAGACGGCGAGCTCCCGGAAGAATGGAAGTGCGCAATCATTACTCAGATCCATAAAGGAGGCTCAAGACTTGACTGCGGAAATTACCGTCCTGTCAGTCTTACTTGCATCGCGTGTAAAATAATGGAACGCATTATCAAAAGACACTTGATGAAATACCTGGAACAGAACAAAATATTGTGTGCTGCCCAACACGTCTTTCGTCCAGGGCGTTCCTGCCTAACGAGTGTTCTCTACTCGCACGAGAAATGGACACGAGCCACAGATAAGGGTTTTCCAGTGGATGTCATATTTTTTGAATTCAAGAAGGCTTCTTTTACAAAAGATCTGGGATGTTGGGATTCAAGGAAGAATGTTTAAGTGGATCAGGAGTTTTCTGTCCTCCAGACTACAAAGAGTCGTCGTTAGTAATTCTACCTCGGAATGGGTAAAGGGGGAAAGTGGTGTCCCACAGGGTTCTGTCTTTAGCCCAGTACTCTTCCTGATTTATGTTAATGACTGCATCAGAGAAGTGAATTGCGAGGCTCTCATGTTCGCGGATGACATAAAAATATGGAGTGAGGTCAAGTGTGATGATGACGCAGAGAAGTTGCAGACGAACATCAACAAACTGTGGGCTTAGTCGAACAGATGGCTTTTGAAGCTTAACGTGTCCAAATGCGTGGTTTTACACCTAAACACCGGCCGCAATGCCTCTCCCAAACACCAGTACTATATTGACGGGACGAGGTTAGAAACTGTGGAAAGACACAAAGATCTGGGTGTATGGACGACCACAAATCTATCGCCATCAGAACACTGCCGAAAGATGGTCCAGAAGGCAACTAGTACTCGACACTGGATCAGACGTGCATTTAAAATATTTCCTCCCGAACTTTTCGAAAGACTGTTTGGTGTCTTTGTAAGACATCACCTCGAGAATGGAATGCCAGCAGCTTCACCATGGATGAGGAAGGATATCGACTTACTCGAACAGGTGCAACGCAGAGCGACAAAGACGGTCGACGGTCTAAAGCATTTGTCTTATCGGGATGGGCTGAATTAGCTTGGCCTATTTCCTCTCTCTTATAGACAAATAAACTGCAGTCTACTCTGGACGTTCGGGATTGTTCGCGGCCAGGGTTGCTCATTAAGAGCAGAGGACTTCTTTGAGTTCGCCCGTAAAAACCAAGTACGCGGCCATGCATACAAAGTCGGGAATGAGCGCACGCGTTTAGACAGACGAAAATTTTCATTTAGCCAGCAGGTTGTTAGGCCGTGGAACTCGCTTCCAAGCGAGATGGTGACAGCTGACACAGTTTGTGTGTTAAAAAGAAGACTTGATCGTCTAGTTTTCGACAGAAATCGGCTTGTACAGCATGACTATGCACAGCTAGTTTTGTAAAATCTGTCATACACAATCCTTCCGCATTAATTTACAGTGAAGCTATGCACTGCCTTATGATTACGACTGAACTGTGACCCAAACACATTTTAAATTCCTGCATTTTTTTTATTTTTGAGTATGAATCTGCGAAAGCACTGTACATAAATAGGGTCATTAAGGGCTCTGCCTGTAACCCTTCAATATACACGAAGATAAATGAATCGTACATGGATCTCAGTTTCACTAGCCCAATAGCTAGTTTATCCGATGCCAACGGAGCAAGTAAACTGGAGAAGAACGCTCAGTCACTCAAAAGATATGCGACAACAACGAGCACTAGATTCGGTCGTAAGCGAAATGTAGTTATAAAAGGAGTACCCGAATCAACGGCAACAATTCCAAAGGAGTTATGCATGACTAAGACCTTCTTCAAGCGTGTGCGCAAGCTTTGTTAAGAGACGACGAGTCACTTAACAAACAAACATTCCGAATAGGAAAGAGTCAGTCAGCATCCGGTTCCAATTCCCGGCCTCCATCCCTAAAAGTCATTTTGGAGACTCTAGCACAGGCTCAGCTCCTGTTACAGAGGAAATAATCTCTGCGGGGTCAGCATCCTGACGCTTTTTTCAGCCGGATTACGAGCCGAAAGAGCGAATGAAAATAACAAAGTTGATGACGGAGCTGGAAAAGCGGAGATGCAGCAGCGAACCACACCTACAAATCAAGAACGGACGAATAATTCATGTCTAAAGGACATTTCTCTGGCCGAAGGTCGTCATTCTGACAGCCCAACCGACGCAAAGGTGCCAACTCCTGAGGCTGCCCACACCAGTGGCCGCTATCTAGAAATCTATTACACTAACTGTCAGAGTCTCCTCAACAACCGCGATGAACTCAGGTTACTGGTCTCTGAACAGAAGTCACATATAATTGTCCTAACAGAGTCATGGTTGACTGAGGAAATAAGTAGCGGCGAAGTCAGTATTGAAGGCTACCAACTGTTTCGTTGTAGCAGATTTCAGCGTAGAGGAGGGGGCACAGCTATTTATGTGTCAAATGAAATTCCGTGCTGTCAGCGAGAAATATCCGATGGGGCGCCGCAAAATTTTGAAATAATTTCATGCGAGATATGTATCAAACAACTACCGATACTGAAACTATGTGTTGTCTATCGGCCTCCAAGCTCGAATGAAATCGCCGATATGGAATTACTTAGTACAGTGGAGTTTTTATGAGGGCAGGAGAACTTACTACTTCTGGGTGACTCTAACGATCCAGGAATAGACTAGAACATTCCCTAACAAACGCCCCGTCCACATCATTTGACCACAAGCTACAACAATTCTCTCTGAATGAATACCTCATTCAACACATAAAATTCTTAACAAGAATGAGAGAAGGACAACGATCTAACTGTTTAGATCTCGTTTTCGGCAAAGAAGAAGGACTCATAAGGGAAGTGAATCCACAACCTCCACTCGGTTTAAGCGATCATATTGCTAAAAAAATATTGCACTAAAAAATAAGTTCTCCTTACTCGTTGGCTGCGTCTATCGCCCTCCCAACGCCAATGACAATTTTGATCGCTTACTCTCACAGGCATTTCATGCTGCGGCCGACTTAAGTTTTAAGTATCAACTGGTTGCGGGTGA
>CACRXP010000180.1:984165-1016884 GCA_902702965.1 Spirometra erinaceieuropaei | reverse complement strand
GAGGAGGAGGAGGAGATCTTTAATGTATATGCTTGTGGAGAAGGGGAGACTGCACGAAGAATTAAGTGCGAGAAACCAGGTCCGGATTGGAAGTCAAAGGTATTAGGTTGACTTATTTCTAGGCAGTTGGCTTTGAGAGGTGGGAAGCCAGGACTAGATAGTGGGATTAATGACTGGGGGCTATTCACGTGTGAGCAACCTGCAGGATAGATAGCAAGGCTTTAATAAGTAGCCGGTAAGCAGGACAGTGAATTATTTGGTGGTATAGTTTGAGCTACGGAGTTTACAGACATCCTCGGCTGTAAAGGCTCAATAAATTTAAGAAGTTGTATACCACTAAATGTGGCTACGATACCTTTCTTGTGGGTCAGAATCAGCTTCCGTTTTTGGATCATTTCGTTCTGACGCTTTAACACAGGGCACTTAAATAAAAAACTCGATGGACGCTGATGAAATAGGGAAGCTTACGGCCCAACCGATGTATACGGAGTTCCGTACGTCCTAGGGAGGCTATCCGGATGATAAGGCTGCTGCCAATTTAAGGGCAGACGAAGGCCTTAAGGGGCTTGAATGAGAGGGAGATGCATAAGTAAGGGGGAAGAGGGAGTCAGATCTCGCAGGAGATGAATGATATGCGTTCTCACGGTTTACGTGCGAAGATGGACCCAATTCTACGCTCCATGGGAGTAACATCCTGAAAAAGGAAAAACTTTGCGTTTTCCAGATACGCAGAAACATGATCTCGATGGACAAAGATTGAGTCGACCTGGACTGGCGAAAACAACGCAATAAAAACCGGCATATTTTTGCTATCGGAAGACAGACGTTTGGCATCAGCTATGTTGTAGTTGAATTCACACGAGTACATGAAATCTACCGCAACGTTAATTGGCCGTGAGAAAAACGGAACATTTTTAAACAGGAAGTTGTAAGCTCATTTTTGTCTATGACTATATTCACTGTGGATAATCTGAGCAAGTGAGTCAAGCAATGTTCATTCTTGAGAGGGGACATCGGAAATGTTCCTGTTGAACAATTTTCCCAGAATTGAAGGGATTGTGCCAAGCTTAAGTATGAAAACGTTGCAGCTGTACAGTGCAAACAGATTTATAATAATAATAATAATAATAATAATAATACTAGTAACAAAAGTAAACTGCCTATCAGCAACAATGGGTGACGATTGACTAGTAATGCCTTCCGACTTAAATTTAGTTAAGCCATGCTTTGGTGGAGAGACCAGGAAATTTTTCCGACTTGTGACTATTACTCTCATCTTGTTTCGGGGCAAGTTACGATCAAGTACACTTCTGACAGACCATGTGACTGATTTCAGCGAGAGGCCAACGAAGTAAAAAAATCAAATAGAATACGAATTACAGAATGCGACTGGCAGTCAACAGGCGCAGGCTAGAAAAACTCAAAAAGGTGATGGTAACCGATAGTTCTGCAAGAATAGACCTGTATTTAAAGAAGTCTGATCAAAAAACAAGGACTGAAGTCTTTGTCTCTTAGCAAAACATTTGAAAAATGTATTTTTTCACTTATCTTCATCTGCAGAGGATTTGCGACGAAGCTTTTCAACTGGAAATTATGAGTTACAATCGTAAAAGAGCGCATGGGCGTTTTCAGTCAAAAAATCAGAAGTACAGCACAAATATTTACATGCAACAATGACTTTGATACGGCTACTGATCGAAAAACGAGTGAAACACAAGATTTTGTTGTTCTGTTGTCATGTTTTTTTCAAGAACGGTTGCGTTTAAGGCACAGCTAGTTAGTGGGAAGATTAACATCGAAATATAAAGGCTGTCCTTGTGAAACTTGGAAAGGATTTATAAAATTCAGGATACTCGGTATAATTCAGTGTATATATGGGAAATAAACATGGCCTTAGGAAACCTTATTTACACACAGACTAAAAAACATGCACGTCTTTACGTAGATATACGAGTACATTTTGACATTTCTTATTCAGCAACTACATGACCATCAGAAAGAATGCTTTTATGTCTTCGTTTAAATGTCCTAACGCCTTCCAATCTTCAAACATCCGGTAAGAGAAGAAATTGGCCCATTTTTAAAGCTTGGCCTACCTTGTCCTCACCCATTTATATCGGTGACCTCGGAGATTTGTCGTTTGTGCTAGTTCAAAAAGCCAGCCAATTTAATTGCACAGTTTACTAAAAGGTTAGCAAAGCATTAAGAAATTCCACCAACCAGTGAATGTAGACGTCGATTCACACATAATGCACTGCTTTTTTATGGTTACAAAGTCACGTACTTCGATTTTTGGTGTAGCATACGTCTATCAAGCCGAAGTTTAAATGTCTTTTCGGACTGAGAGAGTACAATCGCCACAGACAGGTTATTCCACGATTCCACGACACAGATTGAGAAAAAATACTTTCTCCCACCCAATCTTTCTTTGAGAACACGTGGTTTGAAGGGATGTTCCGGGAGGTATTTGTAACGGCGAGATGGAAAAGTCGTCACACCGGAGAACGCAGTCCAAACCATGCACGATACGAAAGCTTCGTAAGAAGTTTCCACGCAACTGCCTATAACTCAGAGGGTAGACATTAGGTTATTCAGGCGGGTCTCGTAAGGTAGTGCACTTGGACCTCTTTTTAATTTTGTGGCTAACCACTCTACTCTTTTGAGTAAATTGCAATCCTGCTGCGTCCATGGTCTCCAAGCCTCGATTGCATATTTAAGCTGCGGCCTTACAAACGTGTCAAAGATTTTGGATAAGCATCCTTCATTGAAGACCGAATGCCCGTCGGATAGCGTACAGCATTAAAGTTGCGGCTTTACCTGCCTTATGAAATTGCGAAGAGGGCTTTAGAATGCCTGCAATCCATGTTCCGAGATATTGTTGAGTTTCTGCTTCTCCGAGTGGCCTCCCCTTCCGATAAGATTGCGAAGTTTCCAAATAAGCCATCATCTCCATTTTGATAATCTTCATAATTACTTTGCAACAGATTTATGTTAGACTGACGGTTCTGCAGTTCGTCGCAAGAGAACGACTACCATTTTTGTAATGCGGTTTAATTCGGGTCATTTTCCTGTCTGTGGGAAGGATTGCAGCAGCAAACGATGCCTGGAACAGAAAGGATAGCGGTTTGGCCAAATCAAGGCAAAGTTCAGAGAGCAGTTTCGTAAGAATCTCGTCCGGACCGGAAGATATTCATTCCTTCAAGCTCTTTAGTTCTTCCAGTAACGGAAAACTTCTGCTCCGCATCCATTATTTTCTCGCCGCAAAGAAAGGCAATTATTTGCTGTATCTGCAATACCCCAAAATCTGTAGCCAGTGATGATTCACATACCGTGAAATCTTTAAATTCCTTTCGGAAGCTGCTTCGATGTTAAAACAATCACTTAGGATTTGAGTTTTCTGAAATAGACTGGGTTACCGACATCTGTTCACCTAGATTGCAGCTCTTTCAAGATTTTGTCAATTTTTCTTACGGGTCTCAGTCTGCGCGTTCTCAAACAAGAGGTAATGATATTTCAAATCTTATGTTTACCGAAGATATTGCTTCTCTTTTTGTTGCTTTCAAAAAGGACCTTTTTGAAAGTGACCACGTATTAATTTACTGTTTTTACCACTTGCCTTTTCAAACAAGACTAGCACAGATCGGACTGACCTAAATTACAATTGCGTATATAACGACTTAATAAATAACTATATTTATCATTAGATGGGCGTGGGTTTCTCTCCTATACTGACGTAACCGTTCATTGTGATGTCACGTCCAAAGGCATCCTAGACCTTGTTCCTCGTAGACTTCTCAACTCCAATTCAGCGGACTCCTTTGTTCCTCATTTTCTCTGTATCAGACTTAAAAAGTTGAGACAGCAGCTTCGTGATTTATCTACTAATTCTTTATCCGCCCATCTTGGAATCACAGAGTCTTTCGAAATGGCCTCTAAAGTGCGCCAAGCGGGGAATTGGCAAAAAGAATCACTCGTTCTCAGTGATCTGAACTCCGCCACGTAATCTTGCTTAACTTAATCACATCTCCTCGTGCTAAGTAGTGATCAATGCTAATTACCTACGTTGACCTTATCACAGCCTTCGATAAGCTGCCTTATAAAAATCTTTGAGTAAACTCGGGAGCCCTCGGCATCCGGTAGACTTTACTCGACCTCATCGGGTCCTACCTAAACAACCTCTATCAGAAAGCCATAGTTGTTAATAGCTGCTCAACACCTCACTCGATCACGAGTGGGGTACTTTCAGGCACGGTTCTTTGTCCGCTATCCTTTCGAAGTTGAGCAGTGGCACAAGGGGAGCAGTGGGTGGGACACGGCGCAGAGACGTAGTCAATCCTTGTCTACGGTAGACGCGGAATGTGTCGAAGATACTTCTCCGCTCACAGGACCGGCCTTTGTAGCCTGATGACAGTCGCTTCTGTTGTTTCTAGTAAGCGCTTACCCAGTCGCTTAGGATAATTATGTAAGGCCTTGTAAATATCACGGACTAAGGTTGAGTCCACACTATACCCTGAATTAACAATGTGTGCGAGGATGGAGCTGTGTATGCCTTTAACTTTAGTTTCAGTTGTTTTCTGAGTACCAGAAGCTTCGGTTTCTCAAGACAGTACACTGGCTATTACTGCTTCACCCCCGTTCTCTCATCTCGTCCGCATATGTGAGTAGTGCGAATTTGAAGTTCTTTTAAACAAACACTGCAGCTAAACTGTTAAGCTTGATATAATGAAATAGTCAGTTATTCAGGCTTGATGAAATTAGAATTTGTCTTTTTGGCGTTACACGGTAACCGATAGCTGAATGTCCATAAATAGTAGTGATGTCGAAAATGAATTTTCTCGATAACAAACGCCCAGCAATGGCATTGTGCATCAGCAGTTTCTGATTATACTGCATGAAAGAAATCCGGCACTTGTCAGAATTGATATATAATCCATCTTGCAGCACGGACGTTGTCTGCTAGTCGTCCAAGTTATTCACACGCCGTGTTAGTTTGTACTTACTGCTTACGGACCATCGAGGACAGACCTAGACGCTGGTACTGATATATTAGTGTTGTCGGAAATATTTTCTATTTTGCATAAAGGCATGAAGATAAGTGAGTTTAAAGCGGAGCAGTGTTCGCGTGTAACATCCGAAATCGAAGTTTAACTATGATCTCACGCATGAACACTGTACTTCCTGCAAATAAGCACGAAGGGACAAGCGCTAACTGATGAGATTTAGCTTTCATAAAGACGCCAAACATCATCGACGAATTCGTCTGTTTGTCGCCGTTTGGCCGAAATGACCATATTGTTTTGCTAGACGATTCGTTAGCAGCAATTGTGCAAATCCCAGACTAGACGAGGCGTAACAATTGGGGAGATGACTTCAGCCAAGTGAAAAAATATCCTTCTGACCTCCGCTAGGTTGCCAGCTTCGTAGAAGTCGTTAACAAAGATAGGAAACTGTTCAAGGAAACTATTCTGCAGTTCATTAGCTACCACTGCCCACTGAGAATGCAAGGCAAATCAAGACACTTAGCTGGTAAACTAATCAGCAGTGGCTAGAAACTAACTGAGTGTGGAAAGGGCCTCGCTAACAGGCAGGCTGAATACTTCGATCACCGCCTAGAATTTATGACAAATAAAGGTTCCCTCCGGTTATTAAGGATGTCTGAAGGCGTCCTACTTGCAGATAGCAGAGGGAACGTCGAACATAGTGCATAGTTTGTCCGGTCACTCCATACGAACGAGGCAGCGTTGCTGCTACTACTACTACCACTACTACTGCTGCTACTACTACCACTACTACTACTACTACTACTACTACTACTACTACTACTACTACTACTACTACTACGAACATTACTGATGACAATAATAAGAATTTGGTTGAATGTCACTCAAGGGGAAAATTAGGATAGATTCGCAACATTAATCGGATAAATAGCGGGACAGCCTCCTGACATAACAGCACAAGCGTGATTTGGCCATCGATAGTAAGAATTTGCCTGAACATTGAGATAGCCCACGACGGATAAACTGCAGCCCCCGGAGAGAAGCACAACCAGGAGCAGGGACCTTCTGTGGGGCGTTGTATGCACCATTTTCTTTCCTAGAGTAGGGGCTGCGAATAAGAGGTAAATGCAGATGTGTTGATGTTTGTTCGTCACCGGCTCAAGAATCATCCAGCTGGCTAATAGACTGCAGAGTCGACAGCCTTCTCGTCGGTTCTTCTCTTGAACCCCAAAAACCCACCGACTCCAGTCATGGGCAGTATTCCCCCTCTGGACGATCATACCCGAAAAACATCGGAGGCAATGATATAACTGAAATTTCCGGATACCAACGAACTTCCATCCAGGTCTCATAAGCATATTGCCAATGGGCTTTTTGTATCTGTCAATTATTTTTTCGAACGTCATTTGTTGCCGGACTTTTTTCCCATCTCCTTAAAGCTGACGCATATTGCATTGCCCCACAGAAGCCGCAGCTGGACGCCTGTGGCAAATCAGAGGTACATAAGTTCACCGCACATTCCTAGCAAAATCATGTTGTAAATCATAACTAACGAGTTGATACAACTCCTAGAGATCCGAGAACAGGTGACCAACAGTCATCATGGGTTCATGAAAGAAAGACCCTGCTTGACCAACATATTGGAATCTCTCCAGAGCAGGACTCTAACGCCTGATAACGGGCCTGCGGTCCACATCCTCCTCATTGTCATCGAAACGACCGTCGATGCAGTGCCACATCAGCGGCTGTCGCGCAAGCATGAAATGATTAGTATCGGGGGTACCTGCATGAAATGAATCAACATAAACTACGCTGACCCTGTCCAGGTTATTTGCTCAAAGGTGCCAAAATGCATACTGTGCGCACAGCACGATGTCGAAAAATATACGCAGGTCAGTCTTGAGAAGCTTGAGCAATTCAAATCAAAAACTGCCTCGAAGAAGTTCAGATAAGAGCCTCTAAAATGGCTAAGCTCTTTGCCTTAAATAGGTCATCTAACAAACCCAGACTTCTTCACATTCAGTTGTATGCAAGCGTGCGATGATCGCTTATATAGTCCCACATCTTTAACGGTTTGAAAGCCCGCTCGACTTTTAACAGCGTCACCGATTTTATAACTAAATCAAACCTTAGGGATCATCCATTAAAGCTTCGTCTTCAACAAACAAGTCTGAATGTGCAGCAGTTCTTCTTTCTCAACAGGATGATCGAGCCACGAAATATCCTATTCCACAGACATCATGGTGTTTGCATCGTTGAAAATCTTCAGACAGACCGTTGGTGGCTATATGTTTCAAAAGGAGCCCGGTTGACCAAAAATCACGGCATTTGACCCTTTGCAATGTACGCAGTTTCTGCGTCTACAACACCCTCCCCCACTCTGACATTGCATTTTGGACGCCAAAATGTCCAAGCCTCCTTTTTTCCGATCGGCCCAACTGACGTGAAATCAACCGTTGTTGAGCACGATTATGAATTGGTAAATCAAGTAAAAGGTCCTACATCTGCATGTTGGACGTCGTATGTTCGGGAGATATTTCTTTTATGGTCGTCCAGCCCAGACTAAGGAGTTTATGTTGGGCAATTTTGCAAGTAATTGACAGTTTCCCATTTTGTAAGTGCTGTTGAAATTCATAAAGAAATGTTTGACAACTTACTTACTACGAAACCCACTGCTAAGAACTTTTGTTGATGGTATGTTTGTAAGGCATGACTTTCTCGTAGGTAATCTATATCAATTGGGGTTCTAAGCTTGTATCAACTGACGTAGTAGGAAATATCTCACCTATGCCTTTTGTCTTTTGCGCGTTCTATTAGCAAGACTGGATGCGCAGGCGTCTTAAGCCAGCTACCTGGATAATGTCGTACGCGTACGCGTGTCTAGGATTTTCTTTCAGATTTTAACACGCTTCAGATGTTAATACGGTACCTCATCAAAGATGGATGTTAGCTGGTCACACATGACGGCCAAGGATTTTCAAGAAGACAGTATGCAATTAATTTCACCTCTGGATTGTGTAAGATCCGAACCCGATAGATTACGCCCAACTTTTGACGACTCAGTCTTTGATTTTCCAATTGTAAGACTGTTCCACCACTAGTGCTTCCGGACATTATCGTCGAAAACCTCAAAAATGCACACCCTTTTTGCAGAATGTCTCTTCCCTGCTGATTACTTTGCCTTTGCCTGCGAATATAATCGATGAGTAGTTTTTTCCAACTCCATCGTATTCATGTAGAGGTCTTCTATAAAATCTCCCCACCTGTGCAAGTTTCTCAGAAATCTCTTCCGACAGCAGAGATTCAAGCGCTCATTTATGCTGACAGTTAGGCGGAAGCCGTTTATTCTGACACCTTCTGGGTACCGCCTATCTACTAGCACCGTGTGTACTATAGCTCGCGGTCACAAGCCTTCGATTGTCAACCGTTTTTTAGGTACAAAAACATGCACGAAGACTATACTGCGATCGATGAGAGTCCGAACAGCTTTTTAACATTGCTGACCCCCTCATTTGAAGCTGGCCAATAGTGGAGTGAAATATATAAGGCGAAGGTCAAAAAGTATTTTTAGTCACGGAACTGAGCCAGCCTTGTCTAGCAAGAGTCGGTTTTGGAAGTCTGTCCTGTGTATTGAATTACTCTGCGGACTGTTCTGAGGCGAGCCGTCACCGGATGGCAACTTTCCGCTTTTTCCTTGCCGGGTTTAACTGGCAGTCACGCTGGTTAATGCCCTATTTGCGGTTAGTTTATTGGTTTGCTTCCACTCAAACGCTTAGCCTCTGTGTGCCTTTTATGGGCTCAGAGTACCTACATCATGCGCACTTACGTCATGTATCGTTGGCGTTTGTATATGTTTCCTTAAGCTAGACAACTAATGTGCTACACTTTTGCATCTCTGCCGGCGCACATGGGCCTGCAGAGATGCAGGCCCACGTTTTTAACCAAACATGAGATTGAAGTAAACTTCATCTGCAACTCGAAAACAATCTTATGAGACCCAAGCCGCTTCGCAAGTTTGGTCGAACGCTTTTTCCAGAACATCCGTAGCCCTGCCGACCTAGAAGCACAGACAACATCATTAATTTGCTAGCAGAAATGCTTACAGGCAATTTCACCAACTTGTATCCTTCGGTCAGTGGGTCCGCGCAAAAGGCTCTCCTGGAAGTTTTCAAAAAACCAGTGTCGAATGTGTAATTCCTGCATTTTCAACCATAACGGAAGAGCGAGGTGTGGGTTGTCCGCGCGATGTGTCTGTAGTCAAAAGACGCCAAAGAATTTGAAACACTCACAGAGGTAGTGCCTAAACAGCCAAAATAAAACAATGTCACTTTTGCTGAATAGTAAAGAAATATAGATATTTGAACAAGCATGCAGTAGTTCAAAGTAGCCATCAAAACAATGTGGATTTATTAATGCGAATGCTTTCCTTAAACATTCTAAAAAAATTAGCCAGTGTAAGTCAAGTCCCGAAGGACAAAATTTTATTGCCTTAAATTAATATTCAGTAGCTACGCCAGCAGAAACAATCGGGGACTATCACTCCACTAATACACTAAATTGGTCTTAAAATACATAAAGAGTGCGGAAGACGCGAACAACGCACAAGACCAATGCTTAATGTATGTAATTACTTACCTAATTTTTTTTCACACTTGCCTTAAACATTGTTTTTTATGACGTTATTGTAACCAAAAGGGAGTCCAAAGGCGCTCGCCTACCTTTCCCTTAATAAATCTGATCTGATCTGATCTAGTATTACACATTCAAGGCGAAAATTTAAGAAAATCTTAAGGTTTATCCAGGCAACAGTTTTACAGTAACGGGACACTTTTTCATATCAGATTTTGGGACGGCTTTGCATATGGTCAGACAAAGACATTCAAGTAGCCAACTCTCCATTACGGCCGTTACTTGCAGGAAACCTGGTCGATACCCACACTTTTCGTGCACACTTCAAAAAAATGAAATCAGAACTCTAATCCCGTTCAAATTCGGATGAAGATTTCTGCGGATTTGACAAATTCAAAATAACCATTGCCTACGCGTGAGTTAATTTTCGAGCTTTTAAGTCAATGCTCCTCACATATGTTCGAAAACGTTTTCCAAAAATTAAGAAAGAGGAGCCTTCTGAAAGAAATTGGTTTTTTCTCCCCTTTTCAGTCGGAGAAACAGAAAAAGCTGCTAAAATTTGGAAAAGGAACGCGACGTCTGAATGATTTATCGACTTGTTCGGAGTAATTAAATTTAATCATGATGGTTCTATTTCTGCCTAATCCATAGTCCAAATTTGTCGATTTTGATCAGTTTTCGTCTGTTCACAACCGTTTTGCTGCAATGGGCGGTTAAAACAAAGAGATGACAGTATGGTTCCAAACCGAAGACTAGCGTCGACTGCAGTCGCAGAAATCCTTTCACTGCATTGCTGACTAGTGCTAGCCGAAAGAAGTGCTGCAACTGCCATTGTGACCAAGGACGGGAGCGTAAAACATTGTGCAGAACTTTTAATGGCAGGAAATCATTTAGGCTGCTCACTCAGAAAGCAGGCCAAAGCCTTCGGGAAATAGGCAGCATGCTCCATGCGCAAAATTATAAGCCGCATGCAGAAAACAATAATGACTTCAGCGATCCCGTCGTCGTTGGTTCATTCAACTCCCCTCCCTCCGGTAAAAGCCGAACAGTCTAGCGCCGCCGGTCGAAATTTGCCAACCTACAATTTTACCAAATGGTAGTGTTCACTGATACAGTTTAAAACGGGGATTCCCATTATGAAACAACTGCTCTTAGGCACTCCTTTGAAGAATGAGACGTAGGAGAGTGAACTATATCATTCGGTATAGTACCTCACTCTTTTATGTGAAGAGATCCTTCATTTTTTATAAGCAAACTTTTAACTTTAGCGGTACTGCGCTCATAATGACAATATAGCTAGAATGGACAGCCAATTTTCCGATAATGTGTAAATGTGAACGATCAATTAGCTCTGTATGGTTGGCACTTAAGAGTAACCGCAATATCCTGAAAATTTCCTGATATTGCCCGCCATAATCAATAAATGAAGTAAATAAGATCATTTTTTGCATTCGAGTGAGAATATTTATGTGTATAATTGATTGAACAATCTCAATGGAAAGAAAGTAGAGAAGGCCGATTTAAAAGTCCAGTCTGATTATCGTGACGGTGGAGAGCGTAGAGGAGAGTTTGCAGGATGCTTTTCTGACAGCACGTATAAAAAATGTTCAGCGACTGCCTTAGCAGTTTCTGAAAGTTTGGCCGTCAATAAAGCCACCGACTGGGATGACCCTGATGAGGTTGTCAGCGTCGGATGGGTTTATGCCTGCCGCAAGTGAAAAAAAGTGTCTGTCAAGATTTGAGCCCAATATTCGGCCCTTTTTAGTCAACAGTATCCTCAGTCATGAGAAATGGCATATTCATGCAACTCCATTAAGTGTTGAAACGTATCCTCGAACGGCTGCAACTTACTCCTTGTGTATCAGCTTCTAAGCGTGGGCGCACACAGACCGAGTGTAAAGATAGCTAAAACCTCTACTACGAATGCAACCGTCCTCAGTTTATGATATATGTTATATCGGAAGCATTTTTTACTGTTTCCTTTCATTGCGGTAGAGATGTTACTTACATATAGGTTGGCCTACTCACATTCCCGTGTAAGTGATCAACAGTGAGCATTCTGAATAACGCCCTTGAATGCTAGCACCAAAACACTACTACTCGTAAGCAAATGACGCAGGGATGCCACTCAAAATCTCTGATGTTTGTAAACGGGGTCTCGGAAGCTATCGGCAGGCAGTTGTACTACTTTGGCTCCTAGATTGCATGCAATGCTGTCAGGGCTAAAATACCCGATTCTACATGAACAGTACGGCGATTCAAATTTTCCCATTCTCTGTACATGTTGTACCACAACGTAGGAAAAAAAGTGGCCGAAATGTTTTAATTGGCATTTAAGTTCGGATACGACCGTCGCGAACGACCGTCGTCCACGATGCAAGAAAAGATGTTTTCTATATGTATTTGTATGTATCAGTGCCCCGATCTATATTACCTCAGTCCTTTTTTGCGCATTAAAACAGGCGTTCATAGCGCCTATGACTGTTTTCCATTATCTGTTTAAGAAAAACGCGTTTCATCTAAAGGAACCCCTAGTAACGTGGTCCCTGTATTATCGGTGGTCTTGCGTCATATTTCAGAGCCGTAGGTACGTATATCGCGTCCGATAGAGGAGTTAGACTGTTACAATCTATTTGTCTATTCGCGTTGTATGTCTGCAGCCTTTGCAAACAGAGATCCACAGTTGTACGTAACGAGGAGCTACCTGGGGTTTGCTATACTTTTTAGGACTTTAAAAATGTATCTTGAAAGTTATGGAATCTTGCTGAAGCATGTAATTTTGCATGCTCTTATAAATCAATGGTTCAAAAAGATGTCTTAGTTTGATGCGTCAATCGCAAGACTCATATTGCATCTTGTGACTTTTCAAGATTTTAAATTTTGTGCAATGTTTTTGCTTTTAGTATCTTGGTAGGCAGTCGGCTGTTTGCAATCTCTGTTATCAGACAAATGAGACGAGGTACAAGGGAAGTCCAAAACATCGCCGGCATTCACTTCCTCGTTTTATATGTCTGGATTACTAAAAGGCATTTATTCTAAGTTCACATGTGCTCACTTTCTCTGTAGATTCTTCAAGTGTATAAAACCGAAGTATTTTGTGTTTTTCCTTTAATATCTTGATGCTTTCTAAAGGTTTCTCTTTAAGCGACAGACAAATTATTTAAACGAAATTTCGTTTCGGAATGCATAAAAAATCTAGGAAGTATTTACGAATCTCTGGATTATCAGAAGTAATACTCTGTTTGCATTAAGGCTACAAATATTCAACGGAAAGGTTGCATAATTTTTAGTAATATACCTATCCAACGGAATGGCAAGAATTGGTCCCAACTGAATATACACAAAAGGAGGTTCCGATGATTACAGTGTACAGCATATAAAATTATTTTAAAAACACTGCAAACTTTCGTTTTCATTAAAACTGGTTAATTATCATGGATGGAAGCGAATAGTATAGCCCCAGCTCCTGATTGTAAAGAAGATAAATATGCCTAGGCATTACGGAATGGTGTACGGCTCTACACCGCCTTTCGAACCAATCCGTGCATACTCCTTCGCCACACGCCTGATAGGGCGGATAATTGAAAATCGTTTGAGATTTTGTGGCTGGAACAACCATGTGCGGACACGAGCATCCATGTTCTTAGGGATTATAGATTGCCCTTTTGCATGTATTGGTCGTTCAGGAAACGGACCTCGGATGCTTTATTCTGAGATTCTGTGGTGTGTCTGGATTCACGTGATCAGAGTGTCGGTTTTACTAAGCCCATACCCCTACTGTTGCGGGTCCGAAGTCCACCGATATCTCCGAGCTTTTCATACTTTGTTCAATTAAATGAGCCATTTCTGCCCAAAAAACCAATCACGGACCTAGTCGAAGCTCTGTTGACCGCGGATTGGAGACTGCTTGGAGGAAAAGTAACAGGTCACTGCAAAGTCATAGAAAGTCATTTACGCCGCTTCCACAAAAGAAACATGACCGTAGAATTTGAAAGGTGAAACCTTGCCAGTGGACCATATTTATTTGGTTACTGAGCTATCACGATATACCTGCTAGCGAAAACCGTCTGAATCACAAATACTTCCCGTTGAATTCCTTTCCGAATTTTTGCTTTCTAATGCTTTATCCTTTTCCACCCTTTTCTCTTTCAGTTATCACAACTCCCAAAACTATCCTCGTCATTTGCATCTTCCGGGGATTAGCACTTTCCACTTAAATTTTAAAGCCTCAATGTAACTCCTTCATCAGTTTCTATTTCATACGTCACATAAGCTATATTTTCGTCCTTGTGTTGATATCTCCTGATCGGTGACTGCCTACATTAAGAGGAGAGGAATGTGGTCTTGTTAACTATATCCCCCTCCAGCCAGCATCTTGGTCTGCCTATCTGTAGATGCTGATCTATCATCAATTCAACTGTCACTATGATACGCATGCGAGATTCTGCGCACGATTGGCGACGCTGATGAGTTTCCTAAAACATATCCGAGGCGATAAAATTGACAGTGCAAACCGTACTGCGTAAAATCAAAATGACGATTGGTTTGTCATTATTTTTTTCAATTTTCAAACACATAATTTCAGCACATCGCATAGGACAGATACAGTGCATCATCCCATTTGATACGTAGGCCATCACTTTGGAAAGCTAATTGTATTTTTGTTCATGCCTGGTGGGACGCAATGTTCGCTGTTTTATCCGCCTTCTCAGTGCGATCTTGACTGTTTCGCACATCCTTGTCTTTGCTGTCGTGGGTTCGAATTCCAACGAGGCTGACAACTTTACACAATTAGGTCCGATGAAATCTCTGGACGACCAAAGGATTAGACTAATTCCCGCGTACGCATCACCGTCTCACTACAAGTAATATAAAAGTTTTAATTCCGAGGGTTAACCTCGGTGATCTCGAAAATGCATGATTCCTTGTTTAATATCGTAACCAAGGTACTGTGATTACGAAACACTTCACAACATACTTAGCATAGATAGGTAGTTTGAAACCATCTTACTACTATGACCAAGTCTTATTCTCTGGGAGCGTATGATGTTTTGCCTGACCCTGGCCCATAACCTACACCGATACCTTGTATTTACAGAGCCCTATGTATAAAGTCGAACCATAAAACGGTTATTGCGTAATCCGCAGCAGCAACAATGTCAGTTAACGGGGCTTCCCAAGCTCGTACACTTAGCACTTATGATTGCCTTGCGTATTAAAGATTATTTTCCGATGTCAGTACAAGGTGACATGAGAACGTACTTCATGTGCTAATCCCCAGTAGACGATGAAAATGGGCTTTCAAATCTCAACTGACATGAATGAGTCTTGGTTTAATGCACGCAGATGACAGTCATAAGGTCGGAAGTGGCCATTTCAATGCCCCGACAGCTGTGTAGGATTTCCAGACGACCCCGACCTCATCTGGACCTAGTTCAGAAATTTGAAAGTATTCTCTGCTTCTGCTATGTGAGCAAACGTCTACCGAGATATCATCACCGTCAGTCTACTCAAGTTCGTTTTACTTCGTTGCCTTCTACTTGAAAACAGTATTCAAAAACCCAAACGTTGAGCAAAAGAGGAAAATAGGTACCATAAAGTCACCTAAAGCCTCGTAGAGAGGAAAACTGAGAGGAAGTTTGCGGCCTCCATATTCTAATTGTATTCGATAGTTCCCTAATCTCTCAATACCAAGAAATCATTTGCGGATTCGGCAGGGCTAGTGCAAACACGTTTGACTCGACGAAGGCCGTGCTGCAGGAACGTTGTATCACGGCTCTCCCCACATGATTCATCCAGTTACGGTACGCTGGCGCTAATAGGGTCGGATTCATACTGCATTTCGAAGTTGACGTCGGTTTGGTGGGACGACAATTTTCTACTATTCTGTTTCTCAAAGTACTGAATTCTTGTCCCCTTAGTCCAGCGACTACTTGGAACTAGCTGTACGTTCTACTTGTCCGACGGCCACAGTAAACTGTCCAAGGACGTTTGCCCGAAACCTAACGAATACCGCTGCAGTGGCACCCAGTTATGCGTTTTCTCATGTCCGCAATGTGTTGCGTTCCACCTTTTTGTATGATTTAGCACCTCTAGGAGGTTAATTAGCTCCACATCCGGTGACTGATCTCAACTACATGTCAACAGAACTTTACGATGCGTGTGTAATGCTTCTCGTTTTTACAATTATTATGGCTTTTCTGTGTTATTTGGCGCCTCGGGGAGGCTAATTAGCTCTAAATCGAGTGACTGACTGCAGCCGCATGTGAGAAAGAACCAACTGAGACGAATAAGTAATTATGGCGTTCGTCATTCGCACTTGCTAAATATTCTCAGCGCAAATTGCTGGATTGTTTGTAGAGAGTGTCAAACGTGAGCCAAACGCGTCAAGTACATTTTATGCTCAATGTCACCTTCTGAATGTTTTGTTTGGAAAGGTTTTGTGCAAGGTGAATCAACAGTTGCCCCTCAAGCAAAGCATTCTCGATCGACAGTGCCAAGGATGAGATCTTTGAGTTCAAGAAGACCTGTGCAGCTAACATCTTACAAGAAAAGCTATTTGTGGACTGGTCTGGACCGCGAGCATAGCTGCATACAACATGGTGTGCTGGTCATTGGATGTCGAATTAGTTTGTCGGCACATCGACTTTTCGCAGGACCGGGAGCTCTATCACACGGCCTGGCATGCACTGCCGTACTGAAAGAAGAAAGCGATAGATGGTCGGTCAAATCCACGGACATCTTTGTGAGGAAAGCCATCATCTTTATAGGAAGCTGGTATTACAATAGAACATGCAAACCTCGGGCTAATTTCGACTTCTCTCGCCTCACATCGGCGACCACTTAAAACTGGCTCTCTGTTCTACTCGTCCGAAGATAATAGTAAACTGTTGAAAAATGTTTACTCGATAACAGGCGTAAACTACCACGGCTCAACAACTTCTCTGAAAACAACTTTTGCATTTGTGCATGTCGGAGGGTTTTAGGAAGCGATATTAAGTCTAACCACTTTTTTCAATTACTATGACCTCTTATGCGTGAATTGGTGCCTCTGGAAAGCAAACAAACCGTAGCTCGGATGATTAATTTCGACTGCATGTGAATGTGAATCAGTGCAGACAAGTAAATCATAGTAATGTATGAAATACGTAGCTCGCACTTACAAAATTTTTTAACAACAAATTATTGATTGTTTCGAGAGTGTGTGTGTGTGTTCAACGAAAGATGAAAGGTCCCAGTGGATTCGCTCATCAATGTCACATTCTAAATGTCGTCTTTAAAAACATGTAATGCTATGGTTTTCCAGCGCATAATATTTACATAGAATCTCTCATCACTGCGCAGTTAACTTCCCGCTGGATGAGTACATTTTTCAGCTTCCTAGGACTACGTACGCACTTAAATCCGTACGACATGATATTCCTTGACATGGATGACGAATTGGTCGATCGGTACACTGCAAGTCTGCAGGACTGCGGACTTTGCAACGTTGCCGGATATTTACTAACAAATTGAAAAAAATGAGGAAGCGGACGATCAGTCAGAGTCCACCTTCAAATCGGCAAAGAAATATTTCCTTTTTTTAATAAAATGATATTTACTGTAGATTCGCCCAGCTAGACGTGCACACCACTATCGTTCATGTGCTCCTCAATCCGTTTGCCTGAGGATTCGTTTTTCAAACATCTCCAGTGGTCGAGCGTCCATTTAAAGATCCAAAGCCCACTGAGTCGTCGTATGCGAAATGATAAGAGATTTGAGCGATTTTTGATATTTTCCGTAAAAACAGATTTCTTGACAGTTTTGCCAACATTACCACAACGTCTTTGAAAGCTGTTTCCTTCTCACAAAGTGGGAACAAGAAAAAAGTCTGATCATCTATCGGTCGCGTCAACTTCTCATATAACAAAGAGCTGGATAGTTCCTGAAGACAAAACTCTGGAAAATTCTATGTTGAATAGTCTGAAGTTGGTGACCTTCCGCATAAAACGTCAAAGTAGGTCATCTTTAGGGTAAAACGTGGAGGTATCGGCGAAAGAGGACCCAAAAATAGCATGCACAGGCTCCAGACAATGTTGGGCCTGAGTGCTTCGCGCCTTACATGACCCGGTTGACAATCTTGGTCCCAACTGGAGACCCACTCGATGGGTGCACCGTGGCCTGTCTGACAATGAGGGTTGGCGCCACGAAGACGCGCTCAAGTATTCCTCCTGGATTGAAACGAGCACAAATCCAACCCGTTCTCCCTACTCGCTACTGGCGATGAGACACGGGCTTATTTGAACCACCGCCTCTTCAAGTCCCAAAGCACTGGGTGATCAAGAGGTGTGACGCTATCAACGAAGAAGTGCAAATCACAAAAATCGTCCGGAAAACAATGGTCGTAATTTTTTTTCTCACGACGAAGGTCTTCGATAACGGATTTGGAGGGGGTGAGATGTGATTATTTTGACCCACCTAATGAACACAATACTGTAGGGGTTGGGGTTAGCGTTAGGGTTTAGGGCCACTATTTCTCAACCACTCAAAGTACAACCGCGCATTCCCAATAACTTTTCTTTTACATACAACTGCTCTATCCCGTCGCCTGTGCGTTCCCCGTCCCACCTGTAAAAACCTCCATTACCGCTGGTCCCGTATTACAGGTGGCTGGGGTCTGTTTACTTCAGGTAAGGTTGCATAACCCTGTCTGACCTTGCGGGGAATTCGAGTTGGAAAATCTGCTAGACGATGGTTCTTCTGCTTCGACATGGGTCACCTCTTGACGGGTTTCCGTGACTGGCCCCGCCATTATGATAATGCGTCTGCGCAAAATTCGAAATTCTCGATGAATTCCTCCACGTATTCCGAAACGGAGTTTACCGAATAGGCGTCTCGTTCGCCCAACCCCGCGCAAAAGCATAAATGGCACCACGTTCGTTGGAGATGATTCGGGAATAGCACATCGGTCACAAAGAACGGTCATGTCGGGGATGACAAGATCAAGACGGCGGTCTGATTTCGATGCCTTGAAATTGCGCTGGCGAAAACTATGCCGTAGTCGACCATATATGTTAAAATTGAAGAAAAGAACAGTGTAGATACTTCAGTTTTTAAGCATGAACACCACGAGCTTTTCTTAGCAGGTTACATATAACCTCATAGAAGCATGAAGAGGGCTTCCCTCGCCCTACTCCGAGAACCTGTCTCAACACTGGGCCTCTTGCGAGTGTCTGCACGTGGGGCCATGGCTATCTGGCATTCGCTCACTCGTCTTTTCAGTCGACCAATCAGATTCGCGGCCGAGTCAGACGTGGCCCGTCTTCAGATGCTCTGACGCATACTCTGAAGGACACTTAGGACGGCGCACAGTCGGCGCCGGACGTGTCCTCGTCTGATTGCCAACTCCTCCAGTTATCCAGTACAGAATATGTTATCCTCTCCACTGGCGTCCGCCTTCTCTTTCCATTCGGGACGGGAGCTGAAGGTCGTGTTAGTCAGGGTCTCAATCTCGGCCTAGTTTGTCGCGATAACATCACGCATTGTCAGGATCTGACCCATAGCTAGTGCATCGCGGTCCTTCGCGCGTGCAGCTGACGTGTTTTGGAGCGTGGTCGTCGCTAGATCTCCAAGCGACAAGGTGCCTATAATTTGATTTTGAGGCAGAGTGACGGCCCCCATGGTCCAGTGATTGTGCAACTCTCCTCAGAAACGCCTTGCAATCATCTGCTCTGACAATCCTATCAGTAGTAGAGACGATCCAAAGCGGACCGGTAGTCTTTGGACTACGACTGTTCTTGCAGAATCACATTCTATGCAATCTCGGCATTTAGCAATTAGACAGGCATTGCCGTAACCGGATGTTGAAATGAACGCCTCCACTAGGTGCTCCTTTGGCCCCCAGCTATGACTTTTGTGTTTGTCACCCAGACCGGCTGACAATCCGAATTTATTTTCGCATGAAGTTCATGCATTCAAGACGTCCATTGACTTATTGTGGCTTGCTACTATGCTAGTTATGGGCGAACAGACTATCGTGACAGGTGTGGGCAAAATTAAAAATGAATCCTGACTTGCGTTTCGCAATGCATATTCCCGACTTATTTCACAGACTCTGTCTGGCGTGACAGTTCGACCGTCGTTACCGACGACGCCCATCGTGTGCTCAACAACAGGTTGACAACAGGCACGGTGACTTGTGCGTGAATCAGTTTTTAGTGATAGTAGACTTGCGCAGCGTCTACCGCACCCTCCTCCTCCTCCTCCTCCCTCATCTGGATCCGGTGGTAAGACGTAGTCAAGAAGACCGGAGGTGGAAGAGGGCACAGGTGAGTGACACGGCCAGGCCCGCACCTAGGCGTACCGCCGCACCTCCTGGTCCACAACAAACAACTGAAGAGGACTTTGGTCAACAACAAAAGTGCATCAGAAATAGGAGCATGATGCGAATCACTGGGCAACTATGCGCATGGCCTGTGTACCCAGCAAGAGCGCAAACGCGTGCATCGGTAGGGGATCAAGTGCCAGAGAACTGGCAGCGTACACAGGCTGCGAGGGCCATGGTTTGCTGGAAGGTGGCATGACATACGCACACGGGCCTTAAAGCCCTCAGCCTGACGTAATGATGAACGTACGGCCCTACATGTCGTTGCGGCTGTTGTAGGATATGCCTAAAACCCCAGCTCGTATTCATTGCACACTGAGACAGACAAACTTCTGACTGAAATGGTTAAATATTTCATTTGAGCGGAACCTGTAAATATTTTTTTCTTATATAACTAGCACAGCAGAAGATGTCAGAGGAGTTCACTTTTCGCATAGTGCTGACTGTCATGAGAGAATCTGCACAACTTCCTGTGCTATTCGAAAACTCGCAAGGGTTCTGTTTCTGCAATTGACATTTTCCACCTATTTCCACTGTTTAGATTTATATCTGACGTCAAATCTTGGGATAATATGCAGCATTTGTGCATTTTCGAGCATTTTGCATGCACTTATGCGTTTGTCAAGGTCTCGACTTGACAGAATAGCATGCTTCAACATCGAAGCAGTCTTCAGATGCTCTAAGTGTCCAGACAAGAGAGTGATTATTTGCGTAGTTAGATATTTTTAGAATTATTAATAAGGCATAGGAGTTACATTGCCTGCAATATTTTATGAGCGATGAGGTTTTCCTCGGGCGACACATGTGACTCAGCTCTAAAAGTGCGCTTAGCATGCAGTTCGGTAAACCTACGTTCGGATGAACACAAGCGTATATGTAAAAAGTAAGAATATTTGTAAGCCATTTCAAAACAACAACACGTTTGCTTAATCGAAAGTCCGAAAAAACGATAGGGTTTTAAATCACAAACATTTGGTTATATTTTTGCGAACTTCCAGGTGGCGTATGGAGGAGTCAAGGATTCATCAAAAAGCTGGCACTGCTGGTCTAGGTATCGTTTTGGGGAGTCGACTTGCAAAGGTGGATAGTGCGATGCTCGACTAAAAACCAACATCAGCCCAAAATTAACTGTCTTGAGATATTCTGAAGTGATAATAGCTTTTCCAATCTCGCTTAAAGTAAGTGAGTCGATTCATGAAAGATCATAGCGGCAATTGGGATCAGTCGCATGAGATGCTGTCTGTTTTGTTTATTAGATAAATTTAAAACTCAGAAAACACTTTGCTTGGGAAACATCTTAGCAAATCTGTTTTATTAAAGGAAAACAGGACACTTTTAGGGAATTTGGGACATTTTCTTACAGTTGGACGGTTCTCTGTGTTGTTTAGTATCACAGGTTGCCAGCTCCTGTTTTTGCGCTTTCAATTATAGAGCAGCATTAATTCAAGAATGAAAACATTCCACTAAATCTTTTCTGGATCCGGAAAATCGGAAATCACGTGAGGTCATGCATGTGAAATTGCAACGCTTTAAAGAATGGAGGAACCTATTCAGCTTTAGAGATTCTGGTCTGCAAATCGGTTAGTTTTTCCGTAAAACGCAGTAATACACTCGTTTGCCCTAAGGGATAGACTGATTGCAAATTTTCCTTTTGGAAAAGCTCTAACTTTTATAACGGTGTCTTATCTTAAGGCAAACCTCTGGAGTCGGTCCAGATGGTCATATATAAGTATAACTTTCCATGAGAACACACTGTGCCAATATCGACTTTCAGCCTGATCATCTGAACGGACACTCATTTCGGATAGCAACAAATCTGGCGGTCGGCGAAGCGCATCATAAATCACAATGTGTTTGCTGGCCTCCTAAAGGATGCCTTCTGTCACAGTGATATTCACTGACGGCGAATGGACGTAATGAGATGGCAGTATAATGCTTCTGTTCACCGCTCAGGGAAGTATGATTCTGTTACAACTTTCGACCATAATCAAATTTTTGACCACAGCCACCCTCTCCGCCAGTGGCCTGCGAAGCACTTTTTTCTGTCAACAGCGCGGATCTCAATTCTATCGAAAATAATCGAAGAGACATGGAGCAAGTCAATAAAATACTTTTCAATTTAGCAAGAGTTACATTTTGTTCTTATTAATTCTATGGACTTATCCACCTGAGAAAACTTAGTAGTTTCTACTTCCAACCTGTTTGCAGCTGTAAATGACGCAAAAGAACAATCAACAAAGTGTTAATACCTGAATTTGTTATTATTTTAATTATTTCAGGTGAGGACGGGTATGTGGAATCGCATAGCTTTCAGCAATCGACGAACCGAACCAGCCTTAGAAACTGTATTTTGCTAATCAGTGGACTTTTTACCTAAAAAATTAGTAATACACTTGTTTGCCTCAAGAGTCTTTTGATCGTAGACTTTCATCTTGGCAGAGCATTTACTTCGGTTTTGGCGTCTTATTTTTGGACAAGCATCCGAAGTCGGCCAAGGTGGTCATGTGTGGGTAAAATTTGGTAGTTGCTAGCTCCAACGGATTTACAGGTGTGATAAGCTCAAAAGCACAATCAACATGGCGGTAATACTTTACAACTGTTATCGTTTTCCATTGCTCCCTCCTTATGTTGCATTTTCTTCTTTTGCCTTGAATAAGTGAACTGCTATATAGCCCTTTTTAAATTGGCCGCTTTCGATAAAATAAATTATGTCTCAATTAATAAATTCTAAATGAAAATTATGCCTTCTTTTGAGAAAATTTATTTCCTCCAAATCGTTAAGCCTTTCGCGGATGCGCAGCTGGCAATCTGTACGTCACAAGGATTTTTGTGCGCATTTCGTGAACTTCCTCCTGTTGGATCACGAGCTGTACTATGGGCGGTGAAACCTACGAAACCATAGGACGGTTGCACTACTAAATAAGGATTTGAGAGTGTTCCCTGTTTGCCCTGCCTTTATGGGGTATTCATCAAGGTTTCTGTTGGCAAACATACCAAGAAAGGGCAGTCAGCGTTCCGTTTCCTCTTACGCAACAACTGCTTCCTCGGTGGCCAGAGACTGTAAGCCTATCGGACTTCCTCTTATCTGTTTGTTGGTTTCTTCAACAGATTCAGAAGAGACTGGAGGATCTCGGACGGTTTCAATGAGATGCTCCCATTTGGTTGTGTTTTTTGCCTTTCCGTAGTCATCTTTCAGCAGTTACTACATGACCTTTTGTGCCAACTCACCTGGAGGGATTGTGAGCAATAATTTCGTACTGAAGGCCGCTGCAAAATCACCTAGTTGAATATTTCTACTTTGGAGATTCGGAAGGATCTGGGAAGCCGGTTGCAGTAAGGCTGTTGAAATGCACAGGGGAATCGTAAGTTCCTAATGCAAATCATCAGTGGACTTCCGTTAAGACAAAATATGTCTGCCGTGCAATATTCGCAATCTAAGTTTTTGACAAACCATAGAGTCTGGGAGGAGCAACGTCTGTTGGTTTCATCTGGCGTCAGTTCCTCAGTGTTCTCACACTTTCGCATCTGAACTCACTTACAGTCAGCTTATTTGATCTTCCCTGAAGAACCAACAAACGCCCCTCATATCCCCAAAATATTCAGGATCTATCGTATGGCACTTCAGTCAAGCCCTGTAAAAGTAGTCCTCGGAAGTTAATTTTCTGAATGGGCAATTTGTGTGAAATGACCCCCAAAATTATTTTATGTACCGTCTCCTGCGTAGCTGTACATAATGTGCATCGACCTCCCGGTGCGTAGCACGCAATTATCCCTTCGACACAAAATTGGGCTGGGATTTTTGAGGCTTTTCATCAAACAGATGATAGTCATTGTAATGATAGACTGCCCGAGGTGTCTGCCGAAATACACGACGGTGATCGGGCGTTATTAAGTGGGTGTATTAATAATATCGGCATTTGTAGGACTATTACAACATAGTGCTTGTTGTTCATCGCAGTTGTCAGCCAGGTAGACTTTGTTTCAGCCCCGGAGCTATGTTTGTGAGAACTAAGGCAAACGCTAAACAAGAGGTCTACGTCGAACAGCGAAGTACATCCTTCCTTATGATGCACAGACCAAGTCAGTGCTTTTCAAAAAGTGATTCTAGGTCCAGTGGAAAACCAAATGAAAATAGCGGAAATCGATATCTTGCCCGTTGACGAAAGCCCGGCAGCTAGTTTGATGAGATGAAATGATCGTAATAAATCGGCCAGGTTTTTTGCGATGGAAATAACTCTGTAGATCAGCACAGACATCATAGGCCCAAAGCTGTTCAAAGAATTACTAGCAAAAGGTATAACTAAGAAAATCGAACGGTGTTAAGAAAAATAATTAGAAAGTGTTCAAAAAAGATTTTCTAATCCAGCAAACATCCACAAAACAAATGTTTTACTACGTTTATTTGTCACCCTTAAGGCGTAGTTGCGTGTAGCTTGGTAAAATTAATGCGGTTGGAGCGGGAACTTCTGAAAGTCAACTAGATTACCTCAATCCGGCCAACCATCCAGTCCCTTTTAATACCTCGGGTTTGGAGGACTCATTTGGACAAAGTAATGACTTCTCCTGACGTGACCTTTTTGCTTGCATCCATCTAATTAGACTTAACATACACAGTTTTGCGCAAAAAGCCGGACGAGGTGCATGACGAAACCGAAAGCCTAGTTAAGCTATAGAATCCTATGCGGCTTTACGAATTTCTTCGAAAATCGGGTAATTTCATCGAGATGCTAGCAAGAATACCAGCTGCAAACTACCCGAAAATAAAGGAAATGTTCAATAATTGCCGCCCGAAGTACTGTTCTGATAACTGAATTGGAACCAAAAGACTAACTTGCATTGCTAATATCCACTTCGATTCGCGAGAAGGTGTCAGAAGCTGGTTTTTCCTTTAAATGAATATAATGGTTAGCACGGAAAGAAAAGCAATAGATACCGTGAAGTCCCGGATTCTTTAACGTATAGGCTCAGTCACTGCTGGCCGTCACGAATCGATTGCATTGGGGTAGTGCAACTGCGATGACCGGATTGGTGCCCGTGTCGTAAATGCTACAGTCGTTACAGGAGATTTCTGCTTGCAGGAAAAATTTAGTCGTCTGGATACGCATGTGTGATCATGCCGCCGTCAACCAGACTGTGAGGTCGGCGCGGCTAGGAGTAGTCGCAGTGAACGCGGACAACACTGATGCGATGGGGCCTTGAGAGAGGATTGTGGGTGGCACAAGAATGCGGTCGGTTAACAGGTTGCGTGACTGTTGATTTCCAGAATAAAAGGTTCTGTCGACCGCCCACGTAGTGATATTCGGCGAAAGGGAGCCACAAAATAAGCAGGCAGGTTGGTGAGTCCAAGGTCAGGCAACTGTGGCGGACTGTTGAGCTCTGGTTGCAGGGGTTGGTAAGCACGAATAAATGCTAGCCCCACCGGTGGTAATAGGCTTTTTAAAGCTGGGGCCGGGAACCGCACACGTGACGAGGTCAAGTTGTTGCGTGCAAAAGAAAAGCTATTGGGAATGCGCGGTCGTACTTTGAATGGGTGAGAAATAGTTGCGTTAACCCCTAACCCTAATCCCAACCTCTAACTCTAACCCCTAATCCTGACCTCTAACCTTAACCCCTACCCATAGCTTCTTACCCTAACTTCTAACCCTAACCCTTAACGCCAACCCCAACAATATTGTGCCCATCAGGTGGGGCTACCAAACCACATCTTACCGAATGAATTTGAAAATAACTGCGCTGACTATCACTGTCATGCGGGCGGGATACTGACCCATGAACGACAGTGAAGATCATGAAACCAAATTTTCGGTAAGAATTTCGATCTTCACACAGGATCAAGTACGGGCGTTTTTGGCTTCCGCCCATCATTTAGCATCGGCCAAGAGCGGTAGGTTTACGCCTCTACCAGTGGGTTAGGTCACGAATAACATCTTCCCATCTTAGAGGAACAAACTAACTGACCATTCTCTACTACTGTGCATCGCCTGTCAACGCAATTAGTGCCACAGGTCCAACCCGTGTCGTCCTCTTGAACAACGTTGCCATAAATCAACAATCCCTCGACAAGGGAGCGGATGAAGTGCTTTGATTACCACGCCCCATATGCCGGTTGCACTTGCATGTTTATTGGCTATGCCGGCCTTGTAATCTACTTGATGAAGTGTAAACTGACATCGGAGAACCCTTTTTTGTACAGTTGTCGGAAAGAGGCAACAGCCGAAAACTGCCATGGAACCATTGCAAAAAACGCGAATATTTCAAGTTTCGGCTGTCTACCTGAAAACTGTTAATCGTGAAGAAGCGTAAACTATTTGGAGGCATGTCTACACTCGGGATGTTTTGGACCGACAATTAGGATATTTGTTATTAAACTCCGTGCGCATTATGGAGGTCTGCAAACGTGTCCTGCCGTTCACCTTCGCGTCGAAAATCTAGATTCGGACAACAGCATGCTATTTACTCTCCCTACAGACTTTCAATTCACCGCTCCTCGCCTAGAAGTCACCGAGTGTAGCACTCCTGCTGCTAGCTTTTTCAGCATGGCCATCGACTTCGGTCTCGCAGCCCCATGAGATGAACCTCAATGTACCCGTTGGTTGTGCATTCCTTACGACCCATTCACCGGCACCGTAGCGAAACTCCTCGAAAGACTAAAGATAATTTACACACCAACCTCCAGCCTGCAAAACTTTTTCTCTCAAGTAATTAATCGACGACTGACTGTGGTTCCTAATTCCAAAGTTGATATGTAAACCTGTACTTTCCTAAAACATCTCTAAAAGTTTTTACTATAAGAAAATTCTAGTCCACTGGGAGGCGGGATTTTTTCGTACTTTAGTCAGTTCTTTGTGTAAGCAGGAAGAGAAATGAGCGCGTACACCTACTGCAAACCTTTGCGAATCGTATTCAAACACTGTAAGACACGCTACCAAAATATGGTCTCTCATTATATGTTTTTGGCTTAGGGTCAGCAAAAAGCATCATCCGCAATGATACTCTGTGGAATAAGATTACGGAAATACGACGCAAACTTCAAATGCCACGACTTTAAGAAATCCGTCGATGAGTGAACCAACGATACAGCTTCAAACTAACTGCCGTTGTCAAAATGAGTTTGAGTGTACCATCTGTACAGATTTTTCTGTGCCTCCTGCACAAGTCGAAAAAAACTAAATTGAATTCTCACTTTTGATTAAAGCATAGTTTCGAAAGCTAGCTAAACAGATTTAATTCATAGATTAAAATCTGATCATGCGCTTTCTAAGCGTGTGTTTTGTGCCGAAATGACAACGCTTCTAAATGACTGTCTCAGATCTGCGAAAATTCCCTTATTACGATTAAATAATCAGTTGGCGAACATGTGTTTTCGGTAACTCATCATCAGGCCGATACCTGTACATGGGTAATGATCATTCTAATTGTAGCCAGGATATAAAGGCGTCTAAGGGGCAGGGTTAATTGGACTCCATGTTCCTACGCCGCCCTCATGACGGAGTCAGCGTGTTGAGGCCGGAGGAGTTGGCGTGGGGGAGGGGGGGGGGAAGAAGAGGGGTTCCAGTTAGATTGTAAGCGCTGTAAGGGCGTGTGACTGCTCTCAGGGTGTCGGGGCGGCGTGCTATCACCGCCTGGAGTCGGCCGGGGCAGACAGACGGCTTGTTTCAGCGTCTTCTGACAACAATGCTGGATTCGCTAGTCGAATGGCTACTGCTCCGGTTGTGGCTAGCACCCGTTTACGCAGGCCTTTAGAGTAATTCGCCGGGGTCCGGTAGATAACTTTCGAGGCTTCTTTAGCGTTGGCTTGGTGGTTCGTATCGATTAGATGTGCGAGAATTGAACTCGAAATCGACAGATTTTCACCTCTACCTAACCAGACAGGCATGGGTTCTCGTGTTGTCTTTTCCAGACGCCTCGTTGTACGGACAATATATTCCGCTTTTAGAACAGGCACTGGCACTTACAGCGCTTACAATCTAACCGGAACCCCTCTCCTTCCCCCCACCTCCCACCCTAACTCCACCGTCCTTAACACGCAGACTCCGTCATGCTGGCGGCGTGGGAACATGGAACCCGATTAACCCTGCCCCCCCCCTTAGACGCTTTTATCTCCCGTCTACAATTAGAGTGATCATTACACATGTACAGGTATCGGCCTGATGATGAGTTACCGAAAACATATGTTCGTCAACTGGCGCTTCTAAATGAATAGCTACCGGGTCAGTAGGGTAAAAGTGGTTTGAAGGTGGCAATTGGATACATTTCCAGAGGCCTCCTCAGAGCACATTGTTCTCGAGCTTGTAAAACAAACCTCAGTAGATGAAACCTTGATGTCATCAAAGCCCCTCTGACGGATGCTGTGGCCACAAATTTGGGGCAAAAGACCTTGGAAGCCCTTATACGTCTTCCCCGCAATACTGACAGGTACTGATAAGCAAGGTAATGCCGCCGGACAAAGAAAGAATCTGTCACCATGAGCGTAGAGGCGCCAGTAGATTGAGTGTCTGCGGCAATTTGCGGGAGATATCTTTGTGAATGCACGATGGAGGCGGCTGATTCGATTGCAGATAAAGTGGTTATGCTTCGAAAGACTGGATATCATGAAGTGCTGAATCTCGGTCAGCCATCTCAGTAGAACACTTAAAATGGTGGTTATAGCCCAGAAAACAGAAATGCCTAAGGCTCGCCGGATTAGGTGTCAAGATTCATATTTAACCGCTCATACGCCGCGTCAAAAGGGCTGCGCAGACTTGCAAACCTTGAGGTTAAGTTCCGGTTTAGGTTCTACAAAACGCCACCAAACGGATAAAAGAAATGTAAGCAAGTGCTGATATACTTTACGCCCTGGTAGCTTTTCCTTTCACTGACTGTTATGCAGTCAGTGTAAGTGCCGGTGTCAGACTTCAGAGCACCGAAAAACTAAATCATTTCGGACTTTCGTGGGTTGATCTAAGAAGAGCAATCCATAACTAAAACATCCAGAATCAGATTAAATCATTATTGACAGATCAAAACTTGGGTAACAATCGGGAGATGGCACCCAAAAATATCCGTTTCCTAGAAATAATACCTTTATCAGTAGACTGAAACGCCTGCAGGCTATATCAGCGGTTGCAAGCCTACTTTCACGCATCAGTTGGATTTTCCGCGACGGCCTAACATGGGCTGGCCGAACGAACATCGCAGGAGATTACATGGACGATGGTCGCTGGTACCCACCCTTCCCCATCGTTACACACGTACACCTGAATATACGTCATACATTCGCATTATGGCAGTTTATTACAAAACAAAAACACTTTTAAATAGGATAAGTCTGCACAACATGGGACAGGAACAGTTCCAAGGCATCTGTCAAAGACATGGCATTGAAGCCAAACCAAAGACGATACTGTACTTCGTCTATGTGAGACCGCACAGCTTGGCCACATACAGGGCCTCCCTCGTAGAGTTTCCTTTTCAGTCTATTCCAGTGTGTGCCGTCCGGTGGTAGGGTCTTTGAAGTTCTTTGAGCGGTTAACAGAGAAATGTAGATAACCTTCTGAGAGAAGATGAATATACACCTTCCACTCGTCCGTTACCATTATACTGCCATTGGCGACCCATTTCGTATTAACGGAACGGAGAGCGGGCCAACTTCGATCATTCACCTGTTCAAATAAGGCTTTCTGTCGGCTAATATCCTACATCTCAACCAGCCACCACCCATAAAACCCCTATTACCACCTGTCCCGTAAGACAGGCTGCTTTGGTTAGGCGGATTTTTTGGGTGCCATCACCCGGTTGTTAGCAGAACTTGTATGCGGTTTTGCTGTTTGCGGACAAAAATAGATAACGATCGGGTATCTGACCCCACTGAAAAAACGAGAGGCAGAGACTCCTGTATATAGAAGTCAAGGCAACGAGGTTTTATGGGTTTTATGCTTGAAACTGACATTGCAGTCCTTGGGAGGTAAAAGCCAGTAGGTTGTTTGAATACACCAATAAATCATGAGGACATGTGTGCGCAATTCGTAACGCTAGATATGAGGGACTGCAAACGGGCGAAAAGAATGGAAACCGTGGGAAGATATTCCAGGTGAAATGATGCAGACCGTGATGGTTTGTCACATTGAAGTAGACAGTATGAAACAATATATCGATAAATCCGGCCTTCTTGGTGGCCGCGGTTGAAAACATGATGTGATTTGGCAGGGCTGATAGCCTTAATCCTAACTCTAAACCTATGTATAAAGTATAACCCTAACACCGGTCACTAACCCTGATCCGAAGAGGGAGCGGTGGCCCTAAACCCAACCCCTAACCCTAACTGAGCGTTAACGTTAATGGTCGCACTTGAGAGAGTCGTGACGGGAATGAGTGAGAGGGAAGAGAGGTTAAAGTACACCTACCAAGTAACATAAGCAGGCAAGTAAAGAGTATATGGGGCCGCATTCCCGATCGTCATCCAAACCCAAAATCTGTGATTAGTGACCTCTGAAACACGTTCTGGGTGCACTTTGATCTTCGTTCGTTGGCATGCTCAGTTCACCACTTAAAATGCTGTGTAAAACCTGCTATGAATTCCTTCTCTGTCAGATAAAAGATCGGAAACGCAAGAAGGCAGAGCATATGGTGGAATGGACATTCTGGACACCTGGACCAACCGATAGCGCAGGCAGCTAAAAGAGGATTACGTTCCGACAAGTGCAAGAAAGCTACGCACGGTAAATACAATTTGATGACCAAGGTAAAAGCGATTGGGGTGCGATTAATCTGCGTGTTTATTTGTTCCGATGAAATACTTTTGCATGCATATCGATGATCACTATTTTACTTGATAGAAACAATCACTGACACACCTGGTCCGCGGAATATTCAGCCACCCACTACCATCGTAAGTAGCCATAGGTTAGGAAATATCGACTTAAATATAAAATTTTTGCGTACTTGTTCACTGAGTTAACGATCTGCTGTGCCGTCAGATCAAAGGGACATTGTTCGGCGGATGGTTCAGAACAGTAAAACCAATGCTAAAGACTGTTTAAGTAAAAAGAACAATAAAGGGAGGCTCATGCGTGAGAAATTTTAACGGAGTTGCTTAATGGGCAAATTTGCTGAAAAAATGAATTGCTCCCTGCACGTGGATCAAAGGTCTGCCGCCACGTTAGGACATATCATGCTATGATCTTTCAGCGAAGGAATACAAAACATGGACAAACGAGCGGCATCCCCACGCAAATGCGTCGGATTGCAATGCGCACTGAAATTTGCCAGTATTGTATACTCACGAAATTATGAGTCCCAGACCGTATTCGCATATTGAATGACTCATCATACTGACAGCAGGGGCCAGACACGTCTGTTTCGCAGATTTCGTGTCATTTCGTGACTCAGCTGTTAGGTTTTTGACTCAATACTGAATCTCATAGCGTTCCTCGTGTGCTGTGCGGTATATACTCCAGATTTTCAATACAACGAAACGTGTGTAAGGGCTTTGATCTGGTACTCTGTGCTCAGTATTCGTGTACTATCGGCCGCCTGTGTCAGTTTGTGAATGTTACGCTATTATTCCGCAGTAGCTGATGGATTTCAGCTCATATATTCATGCCAACCTTCGGGCCAAGTCTAGAGATGTTTATTCCGTAGGACTTGTTTCAAGCTCACGTATTAGTTTCCGACGAAATTAGAAATAGAGGATAGACTCTACTCAAGAAATGTATTTTCATAATTTTGACCAATGTTTTATCAACTATGTATGCTCTGGACTGTGTCAGTCAGTTATGTCTTGGTCAATCTATAAAGCAAAACCGGTATTCCTCTCTACCCCTAGTTTTGAAACAACCGATATGAAATGACGGAAAATACAGAGACTCTGGAATTACCGTACTCATCTCGATACTCTCAGTAAGCGCAGCGTCAATCCGTCTTCCCAGTTACTTCTCAAATTATACCAGTCTTCGAAAAAGATCTACCAACAAGTAAAAATCACCTGATATACAACACGAGCGATTTTATGCTTAAAAATACAAATGAATGCGGGTCGCAGAATAACCCGTGAAATCTCGTGGTCGTTAAGAGGTGTCTTCGCAATGTTCCCAAAGAGGCCTATGGGCAGTCCGCTATGCAGTCTATGCGTCAGCTACTCACCCTTTAGTACCGTCTCTCTCACTTTCGGCGTTTCCCTTTCCGATGCAGAATGGGGCTATTGAATGCCAACCGACACGAGTTTTGCAGATGCGCATCCGAAATTACTAAACCAATAATTTGCTATTTTTTTGCCGATACACACATTCTACATCGGCGTGCCCAGACATACGAGTTTTCACTAGAAAGGCGAACAAATAAAGCACGTGAAACCGTCTTTCTGTGTAAAATTTGATTAAGTAACTTATTTAAGCCAGTTCATTCTGTCATGTTGATAAGTCTTTTATCAAAATCTTGTACCTCCCTCTTGGAATTCAAAAAGTTTTGAGCAGCCATACCCGATGGAACCTCGATCTGACTTTAAGACACCGTTTTCCGATAGCTAAGGCTAATTACTCGTTTTAGATTCTTTCCACTGTCGAACAAACTATGGTTGCCATTAGTAGTAAACTACAGAAGCCCTCCACGTAACTAGGATATGCTAATGCAGGGCTTAAAAACACGTTAACTTTAGTCAACTTTCTGAAGTTAGGTTGTGGTACCTGTCTGTCATAAAACAAGGCCGACCCAATGTCGGCCAATCAAATTCAAGATTTCAGGGAAAAGCAAT
>CACRXP010000180.1:957707-972949 GCA_902702965.1 Spirometra erinaceieuropaei | reverse complement strand
CTGGCGGTAATCATCTGCACCGGTTACTATTGTGTAAAAATTGGTCATGCAACTAGTTGTTGGTCTGAGTCTCGTAGACGGGTTCTGAACCATTCAGAACTTCTTAGTATCTGCTTAGTGATCGTGATGACAGTCCTGGTGTCTCCTCTTTTCTGGCATACCATGATTTGAGAGAGCTCCTTTTGACCACTATACTAGTTATCCTCCACGAGCATCTGCCATCCGATTGCACAGGTAATGAACCATCACAATGTTTATCAATTTGGATTCGAATTTAGTCTGAGAAGAAATCAAATGGAAATGCAGGGTGGTAACCAATGCTGCCGGGGTCTGAAGGGGGACCAGGTCGCGGTCTTCCGTTCAACATCTGGTTACAGCAACGGTCGTCTTATTGCTAACTGCTGCGGTTGCACAGAACAAGATTCTACAGGAACAGTTATAGCCCAAAGACTACCGCTCTACCTTGTACCGTCTCTACTACTGATAGGATTGTCGGAGCAGACGATTGCAAGGCGTTTATGTGGAGAGTTCACAATCACTGGATCATGGGGGTCGTCACTGTGCCTCAAACGCAAGTTATAGGCACCTTGTCGCTTGGAGATCTAGCGACGGCCACGCTCCAAAACACGTCAACTGCATGCGCGAAGGACCACGATGCACTAGCTATGGGTCAAATTGTGCGCAGGTGCATTACCATGATGGTGGAGCCAGCCACGGAAGCCCTTCAAGAAGTGGCCCAAGTCAAGGCAGAAGAACCACCGTCTAGCAGATTTCCCAATCCTAATTCCCTTCAAGTCCATGATCGAAGACGTCCTTCGTGAGAAATAATTTACGAACGTCATTTTTCCGGACGATTTTTGTCGTTTGCACTTCTTCGTTGATAGCGTCACACCTCTTGATCACCCAGTGCTTTGGGACTTGAAGAGGCGGTAGTTCAAATAAACCCATGCCTCATCGCCAGTAGCGAGTAGGGAGAACGGGTTAAATTTGTGCTCCTTGAAATCCAGGAGGAATACTTGAGCGCGTCTTCGTGGCGCCAACCCTCATTGTCAGACAGGTCACGGTGCACCCATCGAGTGTGTCTCCCGTTGGGACCGAGATTGTCAGCCGGGTCATGTGAGGGGCGAAGCATTCAAGCCCAATATTATCTGGAGGCTGTGCATGCCATTTTTGGGTCCTCTTTCGCTAATACCCCCACACTGATCGCGTTTTACTCAAAAGATGACACAGGTTGACATTTTCTGCGGAAGTTCACTAAATTCGGACTATTCAGCATCAAATTTTCTTAATTTTTGTCTTCAGGAACAGTCTTGTCTCAAGCAATGCCGTTGGCTGTGTGCGCTGCAGGCCAGCTGTTTATTATGTGAGAAGTTGACGCAACCGAAAGACGATCGGACTTTGTCTCGTTCGCACTTTGTGTGAAGGAAACATCTTTCAAAAATGCTGTGGCTGGGACGGCTAAATCGTGAACAGGTCTGTTTTTACACGACATACCCAAAAATCGCTCAAATCTCTTAGCATTTGACATACGACGGAGCATTTCGTGCAATTGATTAGGTCTCCGATGCAGAGGTTTTATTAGCAGCGTGAATCTGCCGAAGTTCATTGCGACCGTAATTCTGCGCATTCACTTTATCGGGTAACACCAACTACACGCTAAAACCTTAGCAAATTCACGTGTGGAATATCCGGAGACCACGGCTGTGCGGTGGATGCATCGGATTCTCAAAATGCCCGTCAATCCGAAACCTGTTCACTTCAAATCAACAGACGGTCAAAGTATGCCAAGCACGCGGGTGTTGTGACACGGATTTTCGTGCAGAATATATGGGGCGACGAATTCAAACTCAATGATAGCTGGAGCCAGCGTAGGTCATTTTCGGGCCCTCCTTACCACTAACCCCACGGCAAGCACGTTTTTCTTCTCAATGACATTCCTCTAAGTATGTAGTTTCCAACACTGAAAACCTCCGAAACTTTTTCACTAATGTCCAGACACTTAGAGACAATCCTGTCGCAGGCAAGACCGATGCAGGCTAGCCATTCGACAGAGGGGAGGTCGACGCGTCCCGAAGGCCGTCAAACGTTTCTTTCCTTTTCCTTAAATCGCCTCTGGCAAGGTCGGCCACGCCACAAACAGGTCGGTTTTTACGTAAATCACCCAAAGCCACACAAATTTCCCAGCATTAGGTCTGCAACGCCGCATACTGTGCCGTCAGAAGGATAGGCCATGAGAAGAAATGTGGCATGCGTCTAGTTAGTGTCTCTGCCATAACATCTTTCTGGCCAGAAACTTCCTTCAGTCACTGTGCTGGACGCGGACCTAGTTAGGACTCCAATAGCATGTTTTTTTATGTACGTTGGCGAAATTGCAGCTCTTTAGAAGCGCATCTACGTGTGTGTGCTCGGCTGCAACAGGCCTGTTCCCATACACTTTGTCATGTTGTGTTCACCGCGTATCACAAACAAAGTGTATTCTGACGTGTGATTATTGCCGAGCCCTCGATAATGCGCAGAAGGAATCAGATCGTATGGACGCGTCAAATGAAAATCAGCTTTTTTCAAACCAACAGACGGATGTTGAAAGTAATGCTGCGATGCAAAACGAAATCCTGTCAACTCGAACCAGGTCCATTTTAGGGTATTATGAGACCGAGCATGGAGCAACCAATGCAGTATCGCCTTCGATGCTACAGGGCTACCCAACCTGATGGCGTCCAGTGAGCTTTGGTTCTTTGCAGGGCCTTAAAATCAAAGTTCGACGCCTGCAGGGGTAGAACTGCTCTGGCGCCCAGTTTGCATGTTCTGTTGTAATACCAGCCTCCTCTAAAAATGATAGCTTTCTCAACGAAGCTGAAAGTGGATTTTGACTGGCCCTCCGTCGCTTTCTTCCTTCAGTACGACAGCGCATACTAGATGGCGTGACAGAGCTCCCAGTCCTGCGGAAAGTCGATGTGCCGACCGACTAACTCAACATCCAATGACCAGAACACCATGCTGTGTGCAGCTATGTTCACATTACAAACTAGTTTAACAATAGCCTCTCTTGTAAGATGTCAACTGCACACGTCACTTTGCACGTCACCAAAGGAAACATTCCGAAGATGACATTGAACATCAAATCTACTTGGCGTGTTTGTCCCGCGTTTGACACTCTCTACAAACAATCAGCAATTTGCTGCGTGAATATTCAACAAGTGCCAGTGATGAACACCATAATTACTTACCCGTCCTAGTTGGTTCACTCTCACATGCGGTTGAAGTCAGCCACCCGCTTCAGAGCTAATTAGCATCCCAGAGGCGCCAAATCACACAAAAAGGCCATAATAATTGGAAAAACGAGAAGCATTAAATACGTGTCGTAAAGTTCTGTTGACGGAACGCGACACATTACGGGCACGAAAAAACGCACAACTGGGTGCCACTGCAGTGGTTTTCGGCAAGTTTCGAGCAAACTTCCTTGGACAGTTTACTGTGCCCGTCGGACAAGTAGAACGTACAGCTAGTTCCGAGTAGTCGCTGGCCTAAGGCGACAAGAATTCAGCACTTTGAGAAACAGAATGGCAGAAAATTCTCAGTCCACCAAACCGACGTCAACTTCGAAATGAAGTATGAATCCGACCCTATCAGTGCTGGTGTACATGTGGGGGGGAGATGTGGCCCAACTTTACTGCAACACTGTTGTTGCCGATTGACAAGCATAGACACTAATCTTTTAAAATCCGTCGAAAATTTCCTAATACGGAGAGTGCGGAACAACTGAGCCCAGTGAGGATATGGAAACCAAAATCTCCTCCCACCAGCACAATTTCCACGTTGAATCCTCGATTGTCATCCGACAAGGCGTTAAGCTCCTTCGCGGTATCCAATCCGGTAATTTTCTCTGAGGTATTCTTCTCCAGGACAATGTATCCGCGTGAAACTCGGCGAACTAGAATGGACATCTCTTATTGCCTGTCATCTTTTGCACGAAATTTCTACTCGAAGCTAAGTCTTGAAGAGGGAGACACGATCGCCGGGACAAGAGCTTTATTAGCCTGACGTTTCGGATTCGTACTCGAATCCATCATCAGAGACAAAAGATGAAGATGATGCTGCTGCTGCTGCTGCTGCTGCTGCTGATGATGATGATGATGATGATGATGATGATGATGATGATGATGATGATGATGATGATGATGATGATGATGATGATGATGATGATGATGATGATGATGATGATGATGATGATGATGATGATGATGATGATGGATTCGAGTAGGAATCCGAAACGTCAGGCTAATAAAGCTCTAGTCCCGGCGATCGTGTCTCCCTCTTCAAGACAACACTCTGGGACTCGGCTCTTCGTTTCTATTGGCAACGTATTTGGGCGCGATGCGCTCCGATCGGCCCGGCGATGGGAAACCTTCGCCCTTCGGGAGGCCTCTACGTATTCGCAGATCCGGTTTCTGCACAGGTATCTCGACAATAATGTGTTACCGAAATGTGTTTCATACAAGCCACCGGTTAACACGGATTTGGCGAGACGAGCAGTATTTCAGCACGGCAGAAGGATGATCCGAGTGCTCCTCCAAAATTGCCACGCTAGGCTTCGTAAGTACCGTCAAAGGATTGACCAAGAAAAGACCAGATGCTGTGAGTTCATGGGTGAAATCGGTACGAATCTGCTCCTGCGGAGGATAGCTGAACAAGCCCGGGAACAGAGCAGGATACGCGACGCAGCACTGGAAAACAAATTTCGAAAGCTGCCAAATCCAACGTCGCCCAGAAACGACAAACGGGTGCACAACCTGTCATCAAAGGAGCTGACGAAGGATCAGATGCAGGTTTTACGGCACGAAGCTTCATTTAACACGGCTGACGCCAAACCCGTTAACATGATTGCAGCAGTGGAATCAATCCTTTGTCAGACGAAGGCAACGGAGGAGACTAAGAACCTCATCCGACACCAAGTTTCGTCTCTCCTGATGGCCCACAGGCCGCGGGAAGTGCTTTCCAAGGTCGAACGTGATGCGCTTAGAGAACTCAAGGCCGACAAAGACCTGGTCATCGTGCCAGCGGACAAAGGACGCGCCACAGTTGTACTGGACAGGACAGACTACCTTCAAAAAGCCAAAGGTTTACTGGAGGACCGACAGTTCTATGTCCCATGTGGCTGATTGGGTGGTTACTGTTGAAGTTCAGTACTTGCATCGTATTTGTCGCTTTCCTGAAACGTCAGGCTAATAAAGCTCTTGTCCCGGCGATCGTATCTCCCTCTTCAAGACTACTTCCTGGGACTCGGCTCTTCGCTTCTATTGGCATCGAAGCTAAGTGAAATTTAAATGTCCACCTTCGGCCTCTAATTAGGATAGATGGGTGAATTACGTTCTCATATCACTTTGAACTGTCATCACTGAACAACGTCCCACGTGCGCGGTAGTCATAAATGTAAAATGAACGCACTAGAAAGGCTGCGTCTACTAGAATTATTGGTGCTGCATTTTACGCGGTGTTTTTGTTGACTTCAACTGTTATCCGTAGGGTTCTGTGGATGCTGTGGTAAAAAAAAGACACCAGGGTGGGGTATGGGCCAGACGGCAAACAAAATTTGGTTAGCCCAAAGATTCCTCAACATCCGTGCTCCGTCAGGGTCGGTGTGGTTATGCAGCCCCAATTGAAGTAAACAAGCCCTAGCCACCTGTAATACGGGACCAGTGGTAATGGGGGTTTTTACAGGTGGGGCCGGGAAACGCACAGGCGACGAGGTCAAGCAGTTGTATGCAAAAGAAAAGTTATTGCGAACGCGCGGTTGTACTTGGAGCGGTGGAGAAATAGTTGCACTAACACCCAAGCCTAACCCCTAAATCGAACCGCTAACCCCAACTGCATTATGTCCATCAGGTGGGGCCTCATAACCACATCTTCCCCCCTGCAAATCCACTATCGACGACCTTCTATGTAAGAAAAAATTTACGACAATTGTTTTTCCGGACGATTTTTGTCATTTGCACTCCTTTGCTAAGATCGCCCCACCTCTTGATCACCCTAGGACTTGAAGAGGTGGTAGTTCAAATAAACCCATGTTTCATCTCCAGTAAAGAGTCCGGAGAACGGGTCGGATTTGTCCTCGTTGAAATCCAGGAGGAGCACTTGAACGACGTCTTCGTGGGGCCAGTCCTCATTGTCAGACAGATTACACCCATCGAGTACGCCTACCGTTGGGACCGAGATTGTCAACCGGGTCATGTGTGGAGCAAAGCACTCAGGCCCAGTATTGTCTGGAGCCGGTGCATGCTATTTTTCGGTCCTCTTTCGCCACTACCTCCAGGCTGATCACTTCTTACTCAAAACCACGCCCCATGCACAGAAGGCTGCGACTGTCTCTGTCGCCTACCTAAACGTGCAATCACCATATGCGCCTTGAGAAGGTGAATACTAGTGGTATGTGAGACTCTGGTCAGCCTTCTAAACCAACAGCGGAAATGGAATCCACACGGTGTCAAAAACCGAAGTGTCCTAAACGTACTTATTGAACTGCCACAGTTGACGTATGAATGCTTCCCTGCTGCCGCTATATCCGCCGTCTCTCCGAGGCCTCGGAAAGTGGCACATTTTTGAGAGCTCCAATGTCCACTTTAGGAGTCAGGAATTATACGTTATTTGCAATGGGAGAGGCGATACATTTGTCTAAACCTATGACCATCTAGAGATTTCACCAGACTTAATTATAAAACAAAGAACAGCGGACACTGAGTCTCACTTAGCATGATCAGCTTTCCAGAGTGATGGCCCGAGCATCCAATGTGATGGTGCACTGCAAGTGCCTTATGCGGCGGGCGGCAATTACGAGTTGACAAAAAGACAGAGCCAGTCCCTTACTTTCTGCCATACAGTACGGTCGTGCCTGTTAATTCTGGCGCCTCGGATGTGATTTGGGAAAATCACCATTGTTGCCATTTACACGCGGAAACTCCCACGCGCTTCATAGTGACAGCCGATTTGATAGCAGACCAGCGTCGACAAATGGGCTACTGTTTGGAGGGTGAGACCGCGAATATAACCACATCACCCTTCCTATATAATGTAGATGGTCACTGACCGAGAGATATTGGCGCAAGGGTGAAAGCCCGGCCCATGTGAGGCATGGGGACGAAAACTAACAAGGGCGTTGAAATTGGGCCAAAAGGTCAAGCGCACAGTGGAAATCTCCAAGGGAACAATGGAGGATATTGTGAGTTGCTCTAGCGAAATGAACAAGAAAGGTGATTGGAAGAAAAGCTAGCGGGAAGGATTTGGGATTCGGACTACGCGAGCTAGCAAGTATATCGCGATAGCTAAATGACTAAAAAAAGTATGACCCACAGGTGAGGCTTCACCGTTCGAACACTACGGTGACTTCCTACTGCTCATCAGCTGACGACGCGTTTTCCTCCAAGCACTCCTCATTGATCGGTGTTTTGGGGAAATATGATTAATTGAACTGACCCCTTGAGGAAAACTTGGTGACGCCCGCGTAATTCGAAACCACAACAGGGGGACATGGATCAAGCAAGACTGCAGCTCTTTTCATGCGAGCTACAGGGTATGGACACTACTGCATTCCCCAGAACAAAGCACCCAGTGCACTCGGAATGGCTATCCAGAATCTGCAATGAGCCGGTGCATTCACGTTCGCGCCCAGAAAAATCTCACGAGACTTTCCAACTACCCCCCCCCCTGTCGGGAGTGTCTAGAAGGGGTGTGCACGGAGCTATTCGACACTCGATGTCGGCAGTGCGCACCAGCTCATGCATAAATGCGTCATGATAACGAAGTACCAGTTATACCAGGATAAACAGCCTGGTGTCGTCAGTCTTATGCCCACTTTCGCTCGAAAGTATTGCCGAGTCGCCGCAGGTTGGACATGACTAATAGCAGCAACTGAGGCGAAATTTGCCCATCCCGTTCTCCTCCCTTTGTTTCCTTTAATAATCCCTCATAACTATATGACTACCGGAGCAGGGTCCTAACTGGTGAGCGAAGACGGAAGGCCTGTGATCCGTCCTTAAATTAGGATCTACCCCTGAAAGCGATTCATACGTCGTCCCCCCATTGTAGACCCAGATCTGTGCGACGCGGCCACTACTAGCCTTAGTTCTTTTCAACAATCAATCAGCATACCAACGCGGGAACTGGCCAATACCAGGAATGGGGGAAGTGATTTTTTCATTTGTTCATTTGAAAGCAAACATTCATGAAAAGATATATATAAGTACAGGGCAGACGTCATAAAGGCCAGACTATAGGTGAACCAGGGCTAGAATTTATAAGGAAAGTAAATATTGCTAAAGTCATTCAGTTAGAGCACAACTGCCAGCAGGCTCAACGCACCAATTGCCATTTTGAATAACAATAAGCAGTTTGAACAGTTCCTGAGCCAAATCCCAGGCGGACGCGGGCCGACAAAGAAAGCCAGACAGACCGCTTTCAGAATTAACGTTCAATACCGTCCTCAGCCAGTCTACCGATGATGCAACTAATTTTGCATCGATTCTTTCCAGCGGCAGAGACGCAAATAGCTGAGTAACCGTGCTCATTCGCGTAGCAAGACCGTCCTCGACGACGCTGGCGTACTTAGTACGGGTTCGCAGCTTGACGGAGTCTTCGCAAGAGCACCCATCACTGGCTGGAGTTGGCCCCTGTCCCGGCGCTTCCGCGGACAGTCGACCTCCACAGTGGGGGCAGCGGAGGGTGACAAGACTTTTGGGCGTCTGCATGAGGGCCGAGGCAGTGGGCCAGTCCTCGGTGCAGGCCACACAGGCACAGGAGAAACAGTACTGCGAAAGCAGGTCGGCCTGCCTCTCGGCACGCGCCTGCAGGGCGTAGTGTGCAGAGTAACAGTCCAGGAGTTCAGTGCCGGCAGGCAGTGCACGCAGAGCCAGTAAAAGGCAGCTGCCGGAGCCTGTGCTCACACGAAGGACATTCGGATCGCAGGAGTGATTGACCAGGGACAGAGTGGGATACAGACAGGAGGCTAGGGGACGGATAGAGGAGGCGGTCAGACTGACGCCCCCCTGCTCAGACTTTGGGAGTAGCGTCTCGGCGTAGGTGTGGGCGTTGCAAGGAACTGCCTGAAGGTGGTAGAGGATGCAAGCCGCGACCCAGGTGGCAGGAGGTAGTTCGACCTTAGACGTGGGCGATGGCGCAACAAAGAGATTCCTAGACGTCCAATCCATTGGATACCCACCGACCTGAGGGTAACAAAAGAAGAGGATTACAAGTTTTCCAGGACTTTAATAATTGCAGATTTCTGGCTGATTTACATTAGCCCGCTAAAGAGCCTATGTCCTTTTTCTTTACGCGGGTTTTGCTAGTTGGGTTAACGGCGGGACTACACACTCAGAGGCGTTGGTTGTAACTAGTTCACGGCCACGAAAAGCCATGCATCTACATTGTCTGAAACCTAAGGTGTGTAGATGAGAGCGACGAATAGCACGTCCTACCTCGAGGAGGGAGGATACGGGAATAGGAACGTCCCTAACCCCTAATACAGGTGGCCTTGCATTAAATTCCTATTACCGTGTCCTAACCTTAATCTTATGCCTAGCCCTACCTTAATCCCGAGCGTAATCCCAAAACTAAAAGTAACGCTAACACTAACCTTAACCCATACAAATAATGCCGCTGGAATTTAACGTAACGCCACCTGTACCATGGGACCTCCCCATCCCTGTGTCCTCCCGGGGGCATAGAAGCGACCCTAACTTTAAAAAGTAGTAAGTTCATAGACCTCCTTTGGGAGGTTGTGGTGAGCCTAATCACCTCCGTTTTGAATTTTGTCTAACTTCTGGTATCTGTGCTCCTACGGGAGGGTGACGACTAATCCGTGCGAAAGAAACTGGCTTATTATGCATTTCGGGCATCATTGGGACAAATGACATCCCACCAGTCACTTTTACAGTCCTCCTTCCTGTGATTACGGCGAATAAACCTTTTTTTATTTAGCGAGGTTTAGGGGATTTCGATTACCTATTAATGGACAACAGTACTGCCTGCCGAAGAGGTAAAATTATACATGCGACAGACAGCGAACGCGACAGCTCTGCGGCGGTGCTGGAATATAGACGTTAGACTATGCCTTCCTTTTATTGCTCAACGCGTATGTTATCTGGCCAATTCGTTGACAAATCCTGCTTCTTAAGCCTTATCTTTTGCACCGTTCGAACATGATCCCCTTAAAAACTCATAATATAGGTCTTTTCGACCCTTTTGGAAAGGATCGCGTGCTTCTTACCTAAAATTTATTTGAGGAATTTCGCGTTTGAAGTATCAGACATTGCGTATAATTCTTGTTTTGTGCTTAAAATTTCCCATCTCACTTTTTCGGGGCTTAGACAAGTTTTTGCACGAAAAATGGCCCAAAATGACACTCCAGGCAATATTTTTAAGGCTCGAATCCACAGTTTTTGGTAGCGTAACCGGCGTTTAGAACGCTGCAGCTTTGAGTGCGGGTTAGGTTGTTAAACGCTTTAAAAGCTTCCGACAACAGCTTACAGGATGAAGAAAAGGCAAAACTAAGACAGAAAACATATCCAAGCAGCAACGGATGATGAATAGCAGCTACTTTTTGAGATTATTCCAACGTCCGCCCACGGTGTATCACTCGCCGGGATCCTCAGTGAGGTTTTAACATGCGCAATCCTAAAACGCAAGATGATGTTTTGGCAGATTTTGAATAATTCATATTGAGTCAACTGTGAAAAACTCGGCACCTCGGTGGAATTAAAACTCACAACGGCAAGGGGAAGGCTTTAGTACAGCCAACCATAGCCACCTGAGCTACGTGGTCTCACTGGGAGACGTGAGTTTAATCACACTTGGGTCAAGTTACCCTCCCAACCTACTGCAACGTCTGGAATCCACCAAATCTGATACAGTAAGGTGAGTGCCCAAACAGGATTTCCTAAGTAGTCGACCTATGATCCACCAGATGACTACTAGGCCCACATAATTCATGCATGAATTATTCAAAATCTGCCAAAACATCATCCCGTGTTTTAGGGTTGCGCATGTTAAAACCTCACTGAGGACCCCGCAAATGAAACACTGTGGGCGGGCGTTGGAGCAATCTCAAAAAGTGGTTGTTATTCATCATCCGTTGCTGCTTGAATATCTTTTCTGTCTTAGTTTTGCTCAGGTGGTTAGAGCTGGCTGTACTAGAGCCTTCCCTTGCCGTCGTGGGTTCGAATTCGACCGAGGCTCCGAGTTGTTCACAGTTGGGTCCATATGGATTTCATAATTGGAAAAAATAAGTCGCTTGAATAAGGAGCCAGAGGAATTGTTATTGGAAACCCTGCACGTCATACCGACTCACGAAGCGAAGCCCCTCAGAGGCCCACATTCGTCCGTAGAAGGCCTCTTTGGAATTAACGGAAACAGTTGCAAACAGAAATATGGCTTAATATCCCCTGGTGTGAAAATGTGATTTGCTCTGTGAGAGCACCTAAGCGGTATGCTTGTCGACACTGCTGAAAAGAGCTAATGAAGCAATCAAAAACAGAATACGCACGATCGTGGGGAAAAAAACCTCCGGAGAGCATGATGTATTGTTGTCACGTCCGCCTCCCTATTCCCAATGCGCGGGTAATGATAATCCATTACAAGTGACTTATATTTATCTCCTGCAGAATATAAAGACATTTATTTTCGGCTAAAATGCTCATTCAGGAAAATCATAAAACGTGGTGACTAGCAGGTAGTGGCAGCTCGGAAAGTTTGACGAGAACATCATCTAAACCTTTATTACAACAGAGCAGTGGTAAAAAACCCGAGTCAACCGCCTTAGAGGAAGATAGTTTGACAAGTAGACTTTTCTTTTCTATGGTAACCTCTGCGGTTTTCCCCTTTTTTGTAGCTATTTTTAGTAGCCCTTCTAAGCAGTCCTTTTCGCTCACTTAGCATTATGTTTACTGGCAGAATGGTACTACCGACAAAGACAAGAGAGACTGGAATGGCCATTTCTGGACACTACCATGATGTCTACTGTTCACCGACGCTATACTAATCCTTTGGGCTCTGGTGGTCAAACAGTTGTAAACCACTGCATTTTATTATGTTCTCCCGACTAGGATGCATTTGTAAAGATTTTATTCCAATCGTTCCTCCTGCGTTGCCCACTTAGAAGAAAATCCTGGAAACTAAATGGGGTCTCCACCTGCTAGCTCTGGGGTGAACTTGTTTGACAAATTTACCTGACTCAAAGAGTAGATTGCCGAAAGACGTTCGGCCTATCTAGACGTAATCCAAAATATTTCAGGTGCCTAATGCGTTCTTGCAGCTGAACTTCTACCAACCTCCTCAAAAATAAGTTGCTTGAGGGCAAACCCAAAGCTAAGCCCATAGTCGCCTGTCTATCTGCTTAAACATTCATCCGTCAAACAAGAACTGTACATCTACAGTACAACGGTAGTTTAACTAGCGTGTTCGGTGGCATGCTCATTTTGTAATGCGAGCTCTCCAAGGTTTCATAGCTGAACTCGAGTTTCAGCCACGGATGCTTTAGAAAACAATGATGTCCCACTTAACGGAAGCATGGCCCCTCCTCTCATATTCTGGTATTTTACGACGTCAACAAATCTAAATGTAGGACAATAATTGTGCGGCGGAAGCTTGCGCTGGCTCGGTCCAAACTTTGTAGGCAAACACTGTGCTAGGCAAAATTTCGTCTACACAAGAAGCACAAAAACGCCTTCTTTGCGAATTCTCGTATAGCATTTCTCCTGGTCCAACGAACTGATTGTCCACTCCCTATAAATTCTCCGGATATTAAGTTTCAACATAACTGCACAGGACTGATGAGAATGGGTGGGCAACTCCGCACTGCGTGCTGTTCTTTCGATGTTGTTTGTTAAGCCCCAAGCGCAATAAACCATGGTAAAAATCTGGTTAGCTATTTAGCAGTACGCACAGATTATACAGCGAAATGTGTTTAGGAAAGTAGGGTTAAAATAGGACCTACAATATTCCGACGGCTGTTGAAGTCAGACGATTAGCCAGGAAGGCAATGAGAAAGGAGGAGGTATAAAATGTAAAATTTATCAACCAATACCTGATTTTACGTTTGTCTTAAATTACCACTGCACGACCGTCGCTACTGACGATGTCCACCGTGTGCCCCTCACGCAGGGTTAGAGCAGGAACGGTGACCTGCGCGTGATTTAGTTTATAACGAATGTAGACTTGCGTGACATCTACCGCACTCTCCTCCCCCCTGGACCCGATATCAAGACATACTCAAGAAGACCGCCGGCAAGGGAGGGCGCAGGTGGATGGCACGGTCTATTCCGCGCCTTGGCGCTCCACTCCACACCCCCTAGTCCAACACAGCAAATGGCCCGAATTTTAATCAACAACAACAATAACAAAAGGGGCTGGTGCGGCCGAAGTCGCACCTAGGCGTGTCGTCAAGCCTGGCTCGGATCTCACGGAGTGGGCATGTTATAAAGGCCACATTAAGAAGAAGCCATTACATCAGACAGCGGGAGTACCAAAGACCTCTCTGTGTGTGTTCGTTCTCACCAATCGGCTTCACGGAGGTAAATGACTGGAGATCTGCAGGAATCCAGTAAGAACAGTCCGCAGAAAACGATCCACGCAGCCCACCCCCCAGATGTGGGTCGCGTGAGCGACACGCGCAGACGAACTGTTTATAGCAGCCACTCCTCCTCTCCAAATTTGAGCATCGGTTGGCTTGCCAACTCGGGGAATCGACTGGTGGATGGGATAGGGATGAGTGGGCGGGATGTCCTCCCAGCGCATTTACCTCATTATAAATCATCTGACGTGCTCGAAGCTATCACGGTGCGCTAAAAGCCGTGGTTTGGAAGGTTTCCAACTGATGATTCAACTCAGACCCCGCAGTCAACCCAGTGTGTGTTTATGCGTTGAGTGGTCAACCGGTGGGCTGAGGTTCAGACTGTGACGACTCCTTCTTCCTGTGGTCTCTATGGCACGCGCACACATATGAAGTCCGAGCGTCCACCATCTTTGAATAAAATCCTGGTTTGCGCGTGGGGGTTCAGTCATGCGCGTGGCCCGGACAGGCAAGGCTTCGAGCTCTGGCAGCCACCACATCCAATCCCGCATCAGACAACTGACCGACTCAAGCAGTGAACCGGTGTCTGAGAGTGACAAGAGAGAGAGTGAGATCGACTGTGTCAGCGCATATTCCTCACTAAAAACAATATTACGCGCATGAATCACACGACGCTAAAAGCCGTGACTTGGAAAGCTGCCAACTGATGGGGTAAGTCAATTCTCTTCTTAAGACTGGCTGTAATGGCTCCTTCCTAATGCTGGCCTTCTGGCCTTATCGCAGTCTCACCCAGTCGGGATCTAAGCGCGCCTCCCCCCCTTATGTTGTGTGGAATCCTGGTCCTTTGTGTGTACATCAAGAGTGCGACGGTACGCCTAGACGCGGGCTCACGCCGCGCCAGCGCCTGGTACCGCCTCATGTCAACTTAAAGCTGTCTTAACATCGAGTCCAGGTGGGGGTGAGGTAGATGCCGCGCCGGTCTACTATCGTCATGAGCCAATTCATGCGCAAGTCACCGTCCCTGCGTCCGCCACACTGCGGGGCACACGTGGTGGACATCGTCGGCAACGACGGTCGAACGGTCACCACGAACGTGAGCAATATCCTTCAACAACCTACTCACTGGAGACGCCTAAAAATACCAGCAAACGAACGGTAATTGTGAGGCCCCATATCCACAGGGGCTGGATTTGGAGGCACCAAACAAAAACGAGTGACCGTTGTTCGCAAGCAGGAATACCATGACGTTTCCGTGTGATAGAGACGGGCTATGCAGCTAGAGTGAAATTCTAGCCGATAAGGGTTGCGAATTCCACCCAATTTTCCCGTTTCCTCTGACACGGTCCTCTCCGATTATTGTCTTATTTGCTTTTTTGTAAGCGTGACAACTTTTGGCACATTGTGAGGAGCGGAGGCAAAATAAAACATTTAGCCCCCAGTCCCTTGACTCCTGAACTCTGTAGATAAGCAAGCCTTCAGAGAGGGCAGGCGCGAGGAAAACAGTACTACAGTGGGAAAGCTAGCGCTAAAAAATGCACTTTTGAAAAATATGTCTGAAAATCTCCGTTTTCCTTATTGTTACTGAGCAGAAAAGTGAAGATCAACGACCGTTTGCCTAGAAGACTGCAAAGACTGTCGGAGAAATATAAGTCTGTTCACACTGAAAAATCATTTAGCATGAACTTGT
>CACRXP010000180.1:944675-957520 GCA_902702965.1 Spirometra erinaceieuropaei | reverse complement strand
CTTAACCGTTCTGTCACCGCAATTTTATTTTTTTCATAAATTCATTCATACGTAAGTTCCCCATTCAGTCCTCGAAAAAGAGCAAATTTACAGCAACATAACGTCTCTTAGGGAGTGATAGGATACTTTTTACTGCAACATCTGATGCGGCTTTGAATGTTATATAGCAACATTATTACGCTGGTCAGCAGGATACAGACGTCTTGAGATCGGTAAACGGTCGTCTGGGAAGGAGGCATGATAGCTGGAAGAAGTCTTATTCGCCTAACGTTTTAGATTAACCCCTGGAATCCATCATCTATCGGCACTAGTCGTCCTGCTCGAGCGATTTTAACATCATCATTTTACAAAAACTTCCTTCACATCTTTTCCTCGAAAATCTTCAGCAGGAGATAGGCCCTCGAATTTTGCAAGTCTGTTCAAAACTGCCAACTCCCGTCAAAAAAACGCTTTAGAGTGCAAGTCTTCGCTAGACCAGCAGGAGGCATTTGACATTGCGTCCAAAGCTACTAGCAACCAAAACACAGCCAAGAGATCTAAAGAATCAAGTGCTCACTGATGAATTAAAAGGGCTAGGCTATATGAGACCTGAAAGCCTTATTTCATTCTGACCAGGCAACCAGCGACTAAAGAGGCTGATCCGTCTAGTTGTACGCTGACTAACGACGGAAATACGCCGAATTCAGGAACTAAACTAATAATATATGCTGGATCTGAAGGGATTTGAACGGCCGCTTCTGCTTTACTCGGAAATCAGTCTTACCCCTGACCTCAGACGGAAAGACCTGAGTGCGAGTTTCGTTGGCCAGTGAACATAATTTCTGTTTTTTTAAACTGCTAGGGCAGAACGGGGCGGTCGTATTTCACAGAGCCTAACATGCTACTGCATCCTCCCAAAGACGGCCGGTCAAGTGTGGGCCTGCGAGCCGCTAGTAAAGCCTGTGGCTCCCTCCGCTCTATAGACCGCATTCTCAGATTGCACCTATCCCTGAAGTCGATCACCACTCATGAGATATCTACCAGCAAAGAAATAGGAAAGTGGGGTCGCCCTTTCGGATTTATTAGCTATCGACGGCCTGCCATACAAAGAACCAAGGTCCAGTGGATCGCAAAACTGAATCGGGCAATAAAGTTGAACGCTTAATCACCAAGCCAGGAGTGCAGGTGTGGTTGGCAGAGGTAGGAAGTGACATTTTAGGACTACATGCGTACTGGTGGATGGTGCAAAATGCAGGTGGGGCCGTGCAGGCTGCCCACTTTGTCGGGAAGCCGAGGGAGAAGGGTAATCTGAGCAAATCTTCGTTATCAAATGGACAAAAGACCGTCGGATCGGCTGGGAACTAACAGGATTAAATTACAAAACATCAGAATTATCTCCACAACAACGAAACTTACAGAAAGGCAGTAAGTAATGAATACAGCTGCTACCGTCCTCTGCCACAAATCTGACATGGAACGATGTGCTGAATTTGCGACAAGCCAGGAAGCGGCGATGTAATCCCTGGGATCGAAGACGGCCGGTGAAACACTTCGGGCTTTAGACCCAGCAAAAGCCTGGTGAGTTCCAGTCTACAAGATTTAACAGAAGGTCCAATTTACCCAATAGTGGTTTAGAACGGACTACAACACGAGAACTGCAATTTGTTAAGGGTAAAGGAAACACTGCTTTAGCCAGTTCGACACCTCTTAAGTGACTGCCTAGTCACATCATGTCTTGCTACCAGAAATCCGGCTTAATTATCGCCGATGACCAAAGTCACAAAGAAGCGGATTCGGCTGAATCTGCTTCAATTAACAGTACGAAAGCGCAACAGTCATTAAACGTAAAGGTACAACCGTGTGGGCAAGGGCACAGTAAACGACAGAACTCTCTACGTATGGCGATCGATATCTAGGTGATTATTTTGGAGAGGTTCCAAAGCTGTGCATTTTACTTATTGACCTAACGTGTACCTAAAATAAGTCTTCTTCTCATGTAGAATGTGTTTCTTTGTAATTTGATGGAGTAAAGGGTTCACGTGTTTGCGCGAAAATCAGCATTACCGTATGTCCGGGTAATTTTCTATGTTAATATCAGTTTTTGACCACATTTGTGTATTGGCGGGCGCTTTTCCACTAGAGGATATAAATCTAAACGGAAAAACGTAAACATCTTTTGCCCAGACGAAATGGTATTTATTTGCTGTGTAAAGTGGGTAAAGCAAAATGCGAACGAGTAAGCAATTCTCATACAACTAGAGATTTCCTTTTTAAGAAAAAATAGAATCTGTAAGTGTACGTGATTTCATAACCTAAGGCAGTAATTACGCCTACGGAAAATCTTTTGCCTTATCGTACTTCTCCCTTCCTGGCATATTAATATATTCCATAATTGGACGCCAGAGGGTCTAGCAGTAAGAGGTTATTTCAACTTTTTGACATATGGGTAGTCTAGTTTCTACTAATACGTAATTTTGGTGCAGAGTGAGCACAGCATAGGCGCCACGGGCAATATTTTGTATCTCTATGGCAACTCTGTGGCGCATTTACAAATGCAGACCGAAGTCGAGCGGTTAGCAAAGAAAGCGAAGATGGCTCCATTATACAGTGAAATGTGCGTTTTTTCGTCTTTGGCAAAAAACTACCGATATCCTTTAGAGAAATGCATAAGTGGGTTAGACGTTCCGATCTTTCCTTGAATTCCTTTTTGAAGTATGTGGGCATTCACCAGCACCGCGAAGAAGGAGACACGATCGCTGGAACAAGAGCTTTATTAGTCTGACGTTTCAAATCCTCACACGAATTCATCATCAGAGACGGAGTCAGATAAGGGTGGTAAGTTGCCCAGGTGTCGCTGTATTTATAGGGTGTAGTTGCCTAGAAATTATCGACCTAGCAACTACTTCCCTATAAATACTGCAACAGCTGGGCAATTTATCTGACTCCGTCTCTGATGATGGGTTCGAGTGGGAATCCGAAACGTCAGGCTAATTAAGCTCCTTCTTCGCGACTACTTTCTGGAACTCGTCCCTTCGCTTCTACTATTCACCAGCACCTTTCAGAATAGCCTATTAGTAGTTTTTCAATTTATCAGATGCATATTTACCGCAGACCTCGGTTAAAGACGTTTATTTTTTTCGGCGATTACGTTTCATGTGAGGGTGAGTATGCGCATATGACCCAAACTGCTATCTGCATAAAGATAACGTCCAAGAATACACTGTCTAGGTAAGTGTTTTCGAGAAACATCTCATTTCGAAGGCTTTGATAGACAAAAACTACAAAATCTATTGGTTTGGGCAGTCGATCGAGGACGCTGGAAACAGAAGAGTATTCGCTGGCGTTACAAGGACAATTTGTAACTCACTGGACTGCACAGTCACAAAAAACGTCATAGCAGTCTTGCGAAAGAAAGGTCCTCCTGATACACATAAAAAGACAAGTTTACGACTGCATCTGCTAATTCCAGTTCAATTTCATAGCCACTGGCCGGCCTCTTCGCACGCACCTAAGGACAGATTTTATTCATGTGATGTTCCTATCAGCAAGGTCACGCGAAATTCTCATTGTCCCAGCTAATCGCATCACGAACAATGCAAAAACGGAAAAATTACACCGACCTAGCATAAAACCGCTTTACAACCTGCAGTCGAACAGTGGGCAGTTGACTAACATACTCAACATTATACTAATCCTCTGAGGAATATTTAGGTGCGAACTGTAAAAAACATTTTCTAAAGTTGTTGTACCTGTGCTGTTTTATTTACAAAATGATTATCGTGGGCAGGCTTTATGTACTTCTGCAAAGTAGTTTTACTCATTTTAAATCTATTTGCGGGCCTTCTGTGTTTGTGTTTCTCTCCAGAAAACTGTTATTCCTAACCAAAGTAATACTACTTCAAATATTTCTATGGTGTTTCAACTTAACTAATGGTGCTTCCATGTTAATTGGGAGTTTGATCGGTTAATTTGAGCAAGTTTACAACTGATTGGAGAATTTCGTTAATTTACGTACACTTAATGGGTTATGCTAGCAACTGTATTTAAAGCGGAAGAAGTTTGCATTTAGTCATGATGAAAAACCGAATGAGTAAAATTACTTCCGTTGGCTTAGGAGAAACTAACTATAAGTCAACAGTAAACCACGGGGAGCTAATAAACTGAAGTATTTAGCCTCATTTGCCAAGGGAGAGTGCGCCTTCATAAGCGAAATAAGTTTCAAATCCGGTAGACCAACAGCAAGTTTTGGATGGGAATACGGAGATCCACGACAATGCGATTCCCTCGATTCGGTGAACACTTCTTTTTCTCCAGATTATCGACCCGGATCTCTTACGTTTACTAACCACAGTTCATTCCTTTATTAAACAAGAAATTGGGTCTTCGTGCGGGCGCGTCGTACCCCCCTTCCTAAGCCGATGTAAGAGCTTGGAAAGCTTAAGCCAATAAATGATAACCGAATTAATAAAACTCCGACTTGACCACGCTTCGTGTTGACAGTCGGTTTACCAAGGTTTGTAGAATAGACGAGTATTTTTCCTTGCATTATCTGGAGAATCATTCTTTTTAACCCAATTCTGCGGACCGATCCGGCCGAGGGGAAAAAGTGCGGATGTATACCAGCTCAGATCGCAAGACAAAAACTCCTTGGTTGACTGTTCGAATCGACCTAGACTTTCTTCACCCAAGACCCCGGATGATGGAAGAAAAATGTACCGCTTATGTATCTAAAGCATGATCGGGAAACCGGGTCAGCGTGAGAGACTTCTCAAGTTCTCATCCATTTTAAAACTTCAACCGGAAAATGCATACTACAGTATTCAGGAAGGCTACTGAACACAAGCCAAATACTATACTTCAACATCAATCACTCTCTCTCTCGCAAAGGTGACTGTGTCAGTACTCTACTTCAAAGAGTTGAAACACATTGCAGCACGCAAATTGATAAAAGAACTGAACGACTATGCCTTCACAACCTCCTCAGTGCCAACAGATGCCCCAGCCACTTTACGAGCAAAACAAGTACCAAGCGAATTGCCGACGGTCAAAGGGGCACCAACCTGAAGTCTAAAGGAGTCTCCGAAGCGGTTGCTCCATTGCTGCAACATGCCAGTGAAGGCGTGACCCATCGACCCCAGGCAACAACTTGCTGCTGTTTGGTGAACCCAAGAACACGGCGCCACTACCGAAACCACGGCCGTTGACTATAAAAGAAGCTACGATGATGGGGACTGCAAATGCACTGAAAAAACCGGAAGAAGATTGTAGACCCGCCTACACGAACACAAATCAGCGATGTTTAAGCTCGACGCATATTGCAGAAGCTGGTCACACCGTTGACCTTTGGCCAGCGACTATCTTAGGCCGAGGAATCTCAAGAACAGAACGATTAATACTTGGGGTTCGGTATTTGGGCGCCAGCTTTATCAGCAGGTCTCTCGACCTTCCTGCAGCTTCTGACGCCGTGTGCCATTGCGGACAAAAATAGCAGGGCGAGACGGCCACGGTGGACTTTTAAAAAAACGCGCAGACACGGCCCGACGACCAGCGCGCCCGACGGTGGGGGGAGGGGGGGTAGGGAAAAAAGCCACCAGACTGAACAATCATCATAGAGGCGCAACTATCCCCCATAGGCGTGATGCCAGACATTCCGCAGGGGCAATCAAGGAAAAAAATCAACCACAAAATGTTGAGTAGAAGACCTTGCAGCCAACGGCAAACCCCAGTTCAAGGCATGTGGGGGGGGGGTGCAAAAGTGGCGTTTGCTCGCTCACGTAGGCAAAATATAAGGCGATTTGGCTGGCAAATTTGTCCTCATTTCTTATGGCATACAGTAAAACAAGAACGAAGGGTCTAGTATGCTAGTATGGCTTACACGAAAAACGCCCTGACTGAAAGACAGTATTGCCACCAGCCAAATGATCGATAAAACGGAAAGTCCTGCTGGCTTGCACCGGCGAGCGGACAGTGAAATACTCTGCTGAACAGTTGAAGCCCTGTATATTTGCGAGTGGTTGGAACTTGACCAGGCGCCCTTGGCGACAGGCGAGAAGTGCCCCAATAAATGCGTGATAACTAGCTCAAAGACTTCCTGGTTGAACTTACAAAAAAAGAGACGATTGTACTTCTAGAGGCGGACGTAGACCTCCAATCAAAGGACTAGAAAGCGCACTAAATCAAAAACCCCAATTCGTAGAGTCCCACCAAGTTGTTTTTTTTACCTAGTAGAAGATTTGTGAGTCTCCCAGTACCTAGTAACGTGGAAATGAATTTGGGCTTTTCGAAATACAGATAATAAAAAAGAAACACGTATAAAGAGGACTTTTATGCAAATTTATTCAGCTGAGCGGATGAAATAAGAGTAATCCAGAGTCGGTCTGGTTTACAGAGCGAAAACGTGACGTTTGCTTCGGAAGAGCATTGCCGTCAATATAATTGAAGCTGGCTAGTTCAGTAATGCTCACAGTCGTCTTCAGCATATGCACACAACTTGATTAACTCGATAATTTAAACGGGATGCAAGAAAAAACTGTCCCAATAATTCTCGATCCATATCTCAGGTATACATTAGGTAAATGGCAAAATTAGAACGAAGGTTGGGAGATTGAAGCATAATGGAAGAAGCGCTAGAGCACGCTAAACTTTTCACGTGCATCATTCTATTGGAAAACGTGTCGCCTCCGCCGTCATACGCAGTGAACTTGATAAATGATAAGACAGAATGGGGTTACTTTATGAATATTTTCAAGGAACGAAAGTCAACTTTTACTGACCAGAAATAAAGCACTGTTGTTGCTGCACAATACATAATTAGCAGTGCTAATTTCGTCCCGAGGATACTTCTGTACTTTTTCCCCAAAACTATGACGTGGAGAAAAACGGCTGTGAAATCTGCAGACTAATATCAAAAATTAACAAATTCAGGGTCTGCCACATAGCGTCGATTGTAAACAAGGCGTCTAGTCAGCAGCGTATGTCTTGCATGCCCTAGGTAGGACCTCGAGGTAATCCACCGCGCGAGACAGACACTTCCAGAACCACTGTGGCAGCGCAGCCTAACAAAGGCGAAAGAAACTGTTTAACATCTACCATGCCTCGGGGTATGTCCGACCACAGCCTGCACGCTTTTCGAGCTCTAGACCAGTCTGATCAAACTAATGAATCAACCAAGTCCCCCACCCTCTGTCGCTCGTGAAGCCAATCTTTCTCACTGACGTACTTCAGTTGCAGCACAAATCTCCGAAACCGCACAACGGCCTAACCTCACTAGACGCGAAGCGTCCCACCAACCACGCGCGATCCCAGTAGGTTTTTTGCCTACTTTAAACGAACGCAACAACCCACCTCTAGAAGCAGGCTGCCCATCTAAGTGCAGTGGTTCGATAAGTAATTGCTGTAAGCGACCCAGCGCCAGAGTACCTCCTTCAGTGAGTTTCTGGAATAAATTAGAACAAGGCAAGCGGTGAAATATGTAGAATCTAGTGACGTGACAAAATTTCGCGGTCTCTTATTCAAATGCCCACGGCCACTGAGCATTATTAAAATTTTACGTTCAATAAGAAAACGATCTATAGGAGTCAGCTTTCATGGATAAATAAGAACGGGAAACGTTGACTTGACATGCTGGTTGGTAAGGTTTGAGACGGGAGGATAGAGTTTGGATAAGTGAACCAGTTTTGGTTACCGCGTAACCTCGCAATGCGTGGTTACGGAAGCATAGCATGGGAAACCAGTCAGTCATGTAGGGTGGGGGGGGAGGGACGGGAGAGGGAATGGGGTTATTTCCGCGCGGAATCTTACCATGGCAGTATGAGGTACATCACGTAATCCAACCGTCTACATAGTCTGGCTTTCTCCTCTGTGTCGCGCGGTTTTTGAATAGCTTCTCCGTTTCCATGGTGTAAAATTAGTCTCAATAGTGCGAAATAACCGTGGGCAGTTGAATAAGACGTCAGGAAATTTTGTGACGTCATTACGTACTGCATAGAGTACATGTGCTATCTCAGAAAAGGTCAATCGAAATTCTGAGACGAGTTTTCGATTTGAAAGGATAGCCTAGGTAGGATTTCAATATTAATGATTGTGCCGTAGAATCTCAAGATATTTTAGTCCCGTCAGGATTCCCGTTTTTTAATGAACTTCTTTCCTATCGGCAGCAAAAACTACAGTCTGTAAGAAACGTCTCCTTAAGTGGCACGATTTTTTCCCATTGCTTTTCGATGCTCTTATAAATTCGCATATACCATATAGAAAACATATGCGAAAATATTCGTTCTTTTACTCATTTGGTGGCAAATCATGTCTCCTTAAAATGTCATACTTGAGGGAAGAGTATAAGTCATGGCCTTTGTCTTATATAAATAATACCATCTACAAATTCATGTAATGTTGTCCGTACCCAGTTTAGTCAATAATAATGTAAATTAGGCCAAAGTAACGAAGGGATATCCACGGTGCTGTTACCTTGCAAATCGCGCTTACGAGGAGAGCCGGTGGGGTATCAGACACACAGGCAGCCGCCAGATGAGACACGTCGGCTCCACCAACCGAAGTATCTCCTGAGGCAGATCCGGCAGCACTTACTTGTTTCGGCCATCCTGCGTAGTTATCCAAGAGGAAACAGGGTAGGCCACCGCACTCGTAGGCATGATACCCTAGTCCAAGCCTACTCTTGCTGGAATCTGGTGGCTGCATTGCGGCCAGGGCGCACTCCTCACTGCAGAAGCCCACCTTGGAGAACAAGGAATAAAATTTGGGATTACAGTGTCGGAATTTGTCTGCTTCAAGCAGTCAGGTGAATTATTCGTGTAAGGGTGCCAGCGTAATTGATGAAAACGCAGCTTTCACTCAAGATTCCTGCTAGTTAAACCCACAAGCACTTAATGGTGCGGTTGACGATAAGATCTCCAGTCCGTCTGCGGGCAGAAGACATTTCCGTTCATCGCCAAATCCGCATTCAGCAGCTCGGCTGTTGTAGTTTATGTATGAGATATGAAAACATCTATAGGGTAATATTTTTGCACTTATCGCAACACGTGTAGACAAAGGCTACGAGTGCGAGGGGATCGCTCCCAACCGAACATGTCAGGACGTAGCCTTTTTATGTTCGTAGCTGGTCCAACTGCTTATGACATTACAGCGCCAAAATTCTGACAGGGCATAAATTATGAGCATGATTTATATTTCCTAATTAGGTGCAATTGGTGTTGGGGGGATTGAATCGTCGCCTAACGGTTCGACGGACGTACCCGACGATGTCCACCGTGTGCTCGGTGACTTGAGCGTGAATCGCTTTATAGCGCGAATAGAAGTGCGCAGTATCTACCGCACTCTCTCCTCCACACCTGGGCCTGGTGTCAAGACATGACGAAGAAGACCGCAGGTGGGGGAGGATGCAGGTGGCTGGCATGGCCGGACCCGCACCCAGGCGTACCACCAGGTCCCCCGGTCAACTAAAAGCGCTTGACCTGAATTATAACCAACAACAGCACCACAGCGGATTAGAAAGACGAGGATTACTGGGCAGGCATGCTCACGACCCGTATATCCAGCGGCAGCGCAGGTTCCAGAGAACTGCCAGCGCACACCAGACTGCGAGGGCCATGGTTTGCTGATCATGGCATAGCAGATACCTAATGAATAGGGGAGAGCATCAGGCGGTTTCTCTACGGACCGTATCCAAAATGGCTTACCTTTCGGCAGACATTTTGCCATTAAAAAGTAAATCTAGGCCGGCGGGATCAAAAAATGTAAGACATGGAAATAGGAACCCCCGCCGTGATACAGGTGGGCTTACGACAAATTCCAGGAGGGGTACCTATACCCGTGTCCCAGCCATAACCCTTACTCAAACCTTAAGAATAAACCTAACTTTGAACCTGTCCCCACTGGCGTTTAGCGCAAGGGCACCTCCAGTACAGTGGATATTTATTCCTACGTCCTACTTCTAAAATATATAACATAAAATGCATAATATGATGAGGTTTCGCTTGCTCATCTACATAACTCCTCCCCCTTTCCTTCTCTCGCATGATGCCTATTCACATATTTGGTCGACATTACCGTCCGTGCACCTATCCTATTTCATCGCTGTAGGCTGTTCTCCTACTTGATTGGTAGTTTCTTAACATGCAATGACCGTGGGGGGTTGAACAAGAGGTCACTAAATTTATACTGCCATTGATTTCTGCATGTGTAGCTACCTTTGTCTTATTCAGAAAATATACACGGCATGCTGTTAAGAAGACGAAAGAAGGCATATTTCTTCTTTACAATTAAAAATAAGACTATGCTATGTAGTGGATCGGTGACTGGAGTTTCGGAGAGAAGGTAACTCGGAGTCGGTGGGGTAACGACGTTGAAATACTATTTTGAGCTCAAAATTGGAGATAAGGATGTTGCGGCGCATTCTCCCTCATCCCATTGATTCACAAGAAATGACTGAATAAGCCATGTTAAACCAAGAATACCAAAATACCTTGTTTTCTAGCCTGCTTTCAAAATGCGCCCCGTGTTCTAACATCTTAATGTTCGCGTCATTGCAAACTCGACCAAGGCAAGTACGAAAAGAGAATATTGGTTTGGATCTGAAAGTGTGTGTCTCATCCTCCTGGTTGAAACAGTATAAATGGTTAGATACTCTTTGCTATATTTACGAGCTCCGTAGTCTTTAAAGGGTGTTTCGAAACATAAGCAAGGGTCGCCGAAGAATAACAAACTATGGTCGAGTCTGCCTGAGCGGTCCCCGACCGCGTTGACATCAATATTGCATGATTTAATGACTACACTACGACGACAGCGTCTCTTTCTCAAGAGGAGGCTACTCTTAGCAAAGCAATCATCTCACTGAATTTATTTAAAAATGACCCACACCGAAAAAATCATGAGAAGTGCTGACTTTTTGGTTTCGGACTAGTGCGAAAGTGGAAGACAACGTTAGCTGAGGTCAAGCTTCCATTGCATTTCTTTGCTACACACATTAAACCTACTCATGCCGCTCGTATGCTCGATTTCACATCACCTCCGCTGCCTTCAGGGAGGAAATAGTGGGATGACGACGACATGTAGGACATATCATGACTGGCTGGAAGATTTAGGTTGCTTTTTTCGAAAAATACAAGTCGCAAGCTCAGCAAATTCTAGCACGCATAAATTCACTACTTTCCAGTAGGAGCTAAAATGAAGTAGTATTGGCAGGTTAGGCACGCACCTGGCAGCAACCATGGCAGGGAATAAGATTCAGGCATCTCCGGTAGCAACGATAGCAGTGAGTGAGGAAACAGTCCCTTTTTAGACGCGAGGCATAAGGAAGATCAAAAAGGAGAATTTCTCCTACAAAGTAAAAGAAGGTCGGTCTTACAAATGTAGTGGAGACATCGACCGCATGGATTAAGCGAAACTCTTGAGAAATTAAAGAGGGCAGCAAATCAGATGAAGGGGAAAATAAAGTAGGCTACGAATAAAAAAAGCAAGTGATCTGGCAGGAAAACCAGTGCATATAATGAAGGCTAGTCTCCCAGCATGTGACAACAGTTAGTACGACAAAGTCGATCTTCTTCAACTCTACCTCCGCGAGAAGGCGCATGTGCCGAAGAACTCTGTTAAGACCAGCGCAGTCGCGTTATAATGTAGGTGCTATGGTAGCCCGAAAATGGCGGGTTCCTTAAACTAGCCAAAGTACAATTCGTTTAAGGTGACACAGGATCTTATGGTAGATGTCATACCTGACGAGCGCAGACTTCACTTGACTGCATGCCGGCGGAAATCATCTGGGCGAATATGCTAGGCACTTTACACTAAAGGTCTAACTTGTGAAAGATCATCATGGCAGAGAGGATAAACTAATTGGGTATTAAGCGACTTAGATGGAACATCAAGCGAACGTCGTCATAATCCCTCATTCCTGCGAGTGACGGGAAAATCGAAATTGTTCTACAGGACGCTCCCAATCAAGCTGGCCGGTCTTTTGCGACTACAGGCCCCGAACTCTGAAAAGAGATCAACGAACCGGCAATTAGACTACGAGGAGATCCGTATTGTCATCCTTTGAGGCGCAAAACTGGTCGTCCAGTGGTTAAAACGCCCGAAAAAAAATTCAGTCGGATCGGGGACTGTTAGAGATAAGGAACATTCGGCCACCGGGACGTTTGATGCACTAAGCCTTAGGACTTTTCGAAGTCAATCAGCAAAGATAGGAAGAAATGAGCCCAAATGTATAAATGTGACAATCAGGGCTGTTTCAGGTTCGTGTGATTGGTTGTGCTGACTCAGTAGCAGCCGACTGCTGGGTGAATCCATGTCCTTGTACCCAGCAGAATAAGGCTTAGTAGGCCGATGTATTTGATAGTGCCTACCAATCGTTTGATGGTCATACCAATCCAGTGATCACCTCTCGGGCAGATTTTTCCCATGCCTATCAAATTATCTTCGTAGCAAGAATCGCGTGCGATTTCCTTCTAGACTAAAGGCAGTTATGGGAGGTAATAAGTTGCATTCTTGAATGATGATTTTATATTCGCGCAACCAAAGTTCCAGGTCGGTCTGCACAATTACAGGGGCAGTCGGTACATGCAATGCAGTAAATTACGGGAACCCGACGGTTTTTTTGCTCAGTCCTTGGTGCACTTAACACAGTGCGGTCAACTGTTGATGCGTAACGGTGATTTCTAAGTCTTGTACGATGTCAAAAGAAAGTGTTGTATGGCAACACACGGAGCGTGCAGGGTTCTTCATGGTTGTCCCCATCCGTCAACTGCCTCCAACAAAGTTGCGAAAATCTGACTCTGCCGCAAGTTCGTCGTCGAAAGTGATTATGCAGATTTCGGACTTCCGGAATCTTTGCCTGCTAAGTGCCACACTTCATGTTT
>CACRXP010000180.1:915380-943427 GCA_902702965.1 Spirometra erinaceieuropaei | reverse complement strand
CCACCATCTTTGAATAAAATTCTGGTTTGTGCGTGGGGGTTCAGTCATGTGCGTGGCCCGGACAGGCAAGGCTTCTAGCTCTGGCAGCCGCTACATCCAATCCCGCATCAGACAACTGACCGACTCAAGCAGTGAACCGGTGTCTGGGAGTGACAAGCGAGTGAGATCGACTGTGTCAGCGCATATTCCTCACTAAAAACAATATTACGCGCATGAATCACACGACGCTAAAAGCCGTGACTTGGAAAGCTGCCAACTGATGGGGTAAGTCAATTCTCTTCTTAAGACTGGCTGCAATGGCTCCTTCCTAATGCTGGCCTTCTGGCCTTATGGCAGTCTCACCCAGTCGGGATCTAAGCGCCCCCCCCCCTTATGTTGTGTGGAATCCTGGTCCTTTGTGTACATCAAGAGTGCGACGGCACGCCTAGGCGCGGGCTCACGCCGCGCCAGCGCCTGGTCCCGCCTCATGTCAACTTAACTCTGTCTTAACATCGAGTCTAGGTGAGGGTGAGGTAGATGCTGCGCCGGTCTACTATCGTCAGGAACTAATTCATGCGCAAGTCACCGTCCCTGCGTCCGCCACACTGCGGGGCACACGTGGTGGACATCGTCGGCAACGACGGTCGAACGGTCACTACGAACGTGAGCAATATCCTTCAACAACCTCCTCACTGGATACGCCTAAAAATACCAGTAAACGGTCATTGGGTGGCTCCATATCCACAGGGCCGGATTTGGAGACACCAGACAAAAAGGAGGGTTCGTTCTTCGCAAACAGGAAAATCATGACGTTTGCGTGTGATAGAGACGGGCTATGCAGCTAGAGTGAAATTCCAGCCGATAAGGGTTGCGAACTCTACCCAATTTTCCCGTTTCCTCTGACACGGTCCTCTCCGATTATTGTCTTATTTGCTTTTTTACAAACGTGACAACTTCTGGCACATTGTGAGGAGCGGAGGCAAAATAAAACACTCCAGTCCCCCGGTCCCTTGACTCCTGAACTCTGTATATAAACAAGCCTTCAGAGAGGGCAGGCGCGAGGAAAGCAGTACTACAGTGGGAAAGCTAGTGTTAAAAATGTACTTTTGAAAAATATGTCTGAAAATCTCCATTTTCATTATGGTAACTGTGCAAAAAGTTAGGGCCAACGAACGTTTGCTTAAAAGACTGCAAAGACTGTCGGAGAAATATAAGTCTGTTTACACTGAAAAATCATTTAGCATGAACTTGTGTTAGCTTCTAGCGGCTGAATTCGAGGAAGGTATACTTCCCCCTCCACCGGAAGGCCCTTTAAAGAGTAGAAAACTCGTTCCTGCACTTAACCGTTCTGTCGCCGCGATTTTATTCTGTTCGTAAATTCATTCGTACGTAACTTCCCCCTTCAATCCTCAAAAAGTGCAAATTTTCAGCAACATAACGTCTCTTAGGGAGTGATAGGATACTTTTTACTGCAACATCTAATGCGATTTTGATTGTTATACAGCAACATTATTACGCTAGTCAGCATGACACAGACGTCTTGAGATCGGTAAATGGTCGTCTGGGAAGGAGGCATGATAGCTGAAGAGTTTTATTCGCTTGACGTTTAAGATTAAACCTGGAATCCATCATCTATCGGCATTAGTCGCCTTGCTCGAGCCATTTTAACATCATCATTTTACAAAACGCCCTTTACATCTTTTCCTCGAAAATCTTCAACGGGAAACAGCCTCTTGAATTTTGCAAGTCTGTTCGAAACTGCCAGCTCCCCTCAAAAAACGCTTTAAAGTGCAAGTCTTCGCTAGACCAGCAGGAGGCATTTGACATTGCGTCCAAAGCTACTAGCAACCAAGAACACAGCTAAGAGATCTAAATGCTCAAGTGATCATTGATGAATAAAAAGGGCTAGGCTATATGAGACCTGAAAGCCTTATTTCATTCTGACCAAGCAACCAGCGACTAAAGAGGCCGATCAGTCTAATCGTACGCTGACTAACGACGGCCATATGCCGAATTCAGGAACTAAACTAATAATATATGCTGGATCTGAAGGGATTTGAATTGCCGCTTCTGCTTTACTCAGTCTTACCCCAGACCTCAGACGGAAAGACCTGAGTGCGAGTTTCGTTGGCCAGTGAACATAATGTCTGCTTTTTAAACTGCTAGGGCAGAACGGGGCGGTCGTATTTCACAGAGTTTAACATACTACTGCATCCTCCCAATGACGGCCGGTCACGTGTGGGCCTGCGAGCCGCTAGTAAAGCCTGTGGCTCCCCTCCATAGATCGCATTCTCAGATTGCACCCATCCCTGAAGTCGATCACCACTCATGAGATATCTACCAGCAAAGAAATAGGAAAGTGGAGTCACCCCTTCGGGTTTATTTGCTATCGACGGCCTGCCATATAAAAAACCAGGGCCCAGTGGATCGCAAAACTGAATCGGGCAATAAAGTTGAACACTTAATCACCAAGCCAGGAGTACAGGTGTGGTTGGCAGAGGTAGGAAGTGGCATTTCAAGACTACATGCGTACTGGTGGATGGTGCAAAATGCAGGTGGAGCCGTGCAGGCTGCCCATTTTGTCGGGAAGCCGAGGGAAAAGGGTAATCTGAGTAAATCTTCGTTATCAAATGGACAAAAAAACCGCTGGATCGGCTGGGAACTAACAGGGTTAAATTACAAAACATCCGAATTATCTCCACAACAACAAAACTTACAGAAAGGCAGTAAGTAATGAATACAGCTGCTACCGTCCTCTGCCACAAATCTGACATCGAACGATGCGCTGAATTTGCGACAAGCCAGGAAGCGGCGAGGTAATCCCTGGGATCGAAGACGGCCGGTGAAACACTTCGGGCTTTAGACCCAACAAAAGCCTGGTGATTTTCCGTCTACAAGATTTAACAGAAGGTCCAATTTACCCAACAGTGGTTCAGAACGGACTACAACACGAGAACTGTAACTTGTTAAGGGTAAAGGAAACATTGCCTTAGCCAGTTCGAGACATCTTAAGTGACTGCATAGTCACATCATGTCTTGAACCCGAAATCCGACTTAATTATCGCCGACACCCAGATGACAAAAGTCGCAAAGATGCGGAGTTGGCTGAATCTGTTTCAATTAACAGTACGAAAGCGCAACAGTCATTAAACGTAAAGGTACTGGCGTGTGGGCAAGGGCACATTAAACGACAGAACTCTCTACGCATGGTGATCGATATCTAGGTGATCATTTTGGAGAGGTTCCACAGCTGTGCATTTTACTTATTGACCTAACGTGTACCTTAAATCAGTCTTCTTCTCATGTAGAATGTGGTTCTTTGTAACTTGATGAAGTAAAAGGTTCACATATTTGCGCGAAAATCCGCATTACCGCATGTCCGGATAATTTTCTATGTTAATATCAGTTTTTGACCACATTTGTGTATTGGCGGGCGCTTTTCCACTAGAGGATATAAATCTAAATAGAAAAACGTAAACAAGACATCTTTTGCCCAGACGAAACGGTATTTTTTGCTGTGTAAAGTGGGTGAAGCGAAATGCGGATGACTAAGCGATTCTCATAAAACTAGAGATTTTCTTTTTAAGAAAAAACAAAATCTGTAAGTGTACGCGATTTCATGCCCTAAGGCATTAATTACGCCTACAATCTTTTGCCTTATTGTACTTCTCCCTTCCATGTATATTAATATATTCCATAATTAAACGCCAGAAGGTCTACCAGTAAAAGGTTATTTAAACTTTTTGACATATGGTAGGGTATCTTGTGGGTAGTCTAGTTTCTACTAATACGTAATTCTGGAGCACAGTGGGCACAACATAGGCGCCACGGGCAATATTTTGTATCTCTATGGCAACTCTGTGGCGCATTTACAAATGCAGGCCGAAGTCGAGCGGTTAGCAAAGAAAGCGAAGATGGCTCCATTATACAGTGAAATGTGCGTTTTTTCGTCTTTGGCAAAAAAACTACCGATATCCTTCAGAGAAATGCATAAGTGGGTTAGACGTCCCGATCTTTCCTTGAATTCCTTTTTGAAGTATGTGGACATTCACCAGCACCGCGAAGAAGGAGACACGACCGCTGTAACAAGAGCTTTATTAGTCTGACGTTTCGAATCCCCACTCGAATTCATCATCAGAGACGGGGTCAGATAAGGGTGGTAAGTTGCCCAGGTGTCGCTGTATTTATAGGATGTAGTTGCCTAGAAACTAGCGACCTAACAACTACACCCCTATAAATACTGCAACAGCTGGGCAATTTATCTGACTCCGTCTCTGATGATGGATTCGAGTGGGAATCCGAAACGTCAGGCTAATTAAGTTCCTTCTTCGTGACTACTTTCTGGAACTCGTCCCTTCGCTTCTACTATTCACCAGCACCTTTCAGAATAGCCTATTAGTAGTTTTTCAATTTATCAGATGCATATTTACCGCAGACCTCGGTTGAAGACGTTTATTTTTTTCGGCGATTACGTTTCATGTGAGGGTGAGTAAGCGCATATGACCCAAACTGCTATCTGCATAAAGATAACGTCCAAGAATACACTGTCTAGGTAAGTGTTTTCAAGAAACATCTCATTTCAAAGGCGTTGATAGACAAAAACTACAAAATCTATTGGTTTGGCCAGTCGATCGAGGACGCCAGGAGCAGAAGAGTATTCGCTGGCGTTACAAGGACAATTTGTAACTCAGTGGACTGCACAGTCACAAAAAACGTCATAGCAGTCTTGCGAAAGAAAGGTCCTCCTGATACACATAAAAAGACAAGTTTACGACTGCATCTGCTAATTCCAGTTTAATTTCATAGCCACTGGCCGGCCTCTTCGCACGCAACCTAAGGACAGATTTTATTCATGTGATGTTCCTACCAGCAAGGTCACGCGAAGTCCTCATTGTCTTAGCTAATCGCATCACGAACAATGCAAAAACGGAAAAATTACACCGACCTAACATAAAACCGCTTTACAACCTGCAGTCGAACAGTGGGCAGTTGACTAACATACTCAACATTATACTAATCCTCCGGGGAATGTTTAGGTGCGAACTGTAAAAAACATTTTCTAAAGCTGCTGTACCTGCGCTGTTTTATTTACAAAATGATTATCGTGGGCAGGCTTTATGTACTTCTGCAAAGTAGTTTTACTCATTTTATGTCGATTTTCGGGCCTTCTTTATTTGCGTTTCTCTCCAGAAAACTGTTTTTTCTAACCAAAGTAATACTACTTCAAATATTTCTATGGTGTTTTAATTTAACTAAAGGTGCTTCAATGTTGTGAGTGTGGTCGGATAATTTGGACAAGTTTACAACTGATTGGGGATTTTCGTTAATTTGCGTACACGTAATGGGCTATGCTAGCTACTGTATTTAAAGCGGAAGGTGTGTGTATTTAGTCATGATGAAAAACCGAACGAGTAGAATTACTTCCGCTTGGCTTAGGAAGAACTAACTATAAGTTGACAGTAAACCACGGGGAGTTAATAAACTGAGGTATTTAGTCTAATTTGCCAAGGGAGAGTGCGCCTTCACAAACGAAATAATTTTCAAATCCGGTAGACCAACAGCAAGTTTTGGATGGGAATACGGAGATCCACCACAATGCGATTTCCTCGATTCGGTGAACACTTCTTTTTCCCCAGATTATCGACCCGGATCTCTTACGTTTACTAACTACAGTTCATTCCTTTAGTGAACAAAAAATCGGGTCTTCGTGCGGACGTGTCGTACCCGCCTTTCAAAGCTGATGTAAGAGCTTGGAAAGCTTACGCCCATAAACGATAGCCGAATTAATAAAACTCCTACTTGACCACGCTTCGTGTTGAGGGTCGGTTTACCAAGGTTTATAGAATAGGCGAGTATTTTTCCTCGCACTATCTGGAGAATCATTCTTTTTAACTCCATTCTGCGGACCGATCCGGTCGAGGGGAAAAAAGTGCGGATGTATACCAGCTCAGATCGCAAGACAAAAACGCCTTGGTTGACTGTTCGAATCGACCTAGAGTTCCTTCACCCTAGACCTCAGATGATGGAAGAAAAATGTACCGTTTATGTATCTAAAGCATGATCCGGAAACCGGGTCAGCATGAGAGACTTCTCAAGTTCTCATCCATTTTAACACTTCAACCGGAAAAATGCATACTACAGTATTCAGGAAAGCCACTGAACACAAGTCAAATACTATACTTCAACAGCAATCAATCACTGTCTCGCAAAGGTGACTGTGTCCGTACTCTACTTCAAAGAGTTGAAACACATTGCAGCACGCAAGTTTATAAAAGGACTGAATGACTATGCCTTCACAGCCTCTTCAGAGCCAATAGATGCCCCAGCCACTTTACGAGCAAAACAGGCACCAAGCGAATAGCCGACGGTCAAACGGGCACCAACCTGAAGTCCAAAGGAGTCTCCGATGCGGTTGCTCGATTGCTGCAACATGCCAGTGAGGGCGTGACCCATCGACCCCAGGCAACAACTTGCTGCTGTTTGGTGAACCTATGAACACGGCGCCACTACCGTAACCGCGGCCGTTGACTATAAATGAATTTACGATAATGGGGACTGCAAATACACTGGAGAAACCGGAAGAAGATCGTAGGCCCGCCTACACGAACACAAATCAGCAATGCTTAAGCTCGACGCATATTGCAGAGGCTGGTCACACCTTTGACCTTTGGCCAGCGACTATCTTAGGCCGATGCATCTCAAGGATAGAACGATTAACACTTGGGGCTCGGTATTTGGGTGCCAGCTTTATCAGCAGCTCTCTCGACCTTCCTGCAGCTTCTGACGCCGTGTGCCAATGCGGACTAAAATAGCAGGGCGAGACGACCACGGTGGACTTTTAAAAAAACGCGCAGACACGGCCCGACGACCACCGCGCTCGACGGTGGGGGGGTAGGGAAAAAAGCCACCAGACTGAACAATCATCATAGAGGCGCAACTATCCCCCATAGGCGTGATGCCAGACATTCCGCAGGAGCAATCAAAGAAAAAAATCAACCCCAAAGTGTTGAGTAAAAGACCTTGCAGCCAACGGCAAACCCCAGTTCAAGGCATGTGGAGGGGGAGGGGCAAAAGTGGCGTTTGCTCGCTCACGTAGGCAAAATATAAGGCGATTTGGCTGGCAAATTTGTCCTCATTTCTTATGACATACAGGAAAGCGAGAACGAAGGGTCTAGTATGCCAGTATGGCTTACACGAAAAACGCTCCGACTGAAAGACAGTATTGCCACCAGCTAAATGGTCGATAAAACGGAATGTCCTACTGGCCTGCACCGGCGAGCGGACAGTCAGAGGAAAGAGGAATACTCTGCTGAACAGCTGAAGCCCTGTATATTTGCGAGTGGTTGGAACTTGACCAAGCGCCCTTGGCGACAGCCGAGAATTGCCCCAATAAATGCGTGATAACTAGCTCAAAGACTTCCTAGTTGAACTTACAAAAAAGAGACGATTGTACTTCCAGAAGCGGACGTAGACCTCCAAACAAAGGACCAGAAAGCGCACGAAATCAAAAACCACAATTCGTAGAGTCCCACCAAGTTGTTTTTTTACCTAGTAGAAGATTTGTGAGTCTCCCAGTACCTAGTAACGTGGAAATGAATTTGGGCCTTTCGAAAGACAGATAATAAAAAAGAAACACGTATAAAGACGACTTTTATGTAAATTTATTCAGCCGAGCGGATGAAATAAGAGTAATCCAGAGTCGGTTTGGTTTACAGAGCGAAAACGTGACGTTTGCTTCGGAAGAACATTGCCGTCGATATAATTGAGGCTGGCTAGTTCATTAATGCTCACAGCCGTCTTAAGCATATGCACACAATTTGATTAACTCGATAATTTAAACGGGATGCATGAAAACTGTCCCAATAATTCTCGATCCATATCTCAGGTATACATTAGGTTGGGAGATTGAAGCATAAATGAAGAAGCGCTAGAGCACGCTAAACTTTTCACGTGCATAATGCTGTTGGAAAACGTGTCGCCTCCGCCGTCATACGCAGTGAACTTGATAAATGATAAGACAGAATGGGGTTACTTTATAAAGGTTTTCAAGGAACGGAAGTCAACTTTTGCTGACCAGAAATAAAGCACTGTCGTTGCTGCACAATACATAATTAGCAGTGTTAATTTCGTCCCAAGGATACTTTTTCTGTACCCTTTCCCCAAAACTATGACGTGGAAAGCAACGGCTATGAAATCTGCAGACTAATATCAAAAATTAACGAATTCAGGGACTGCCACAGTGTCGATTGTAAACAAGGCATCTAGCCAACAACGTATGTCTTGCATGCCCTAGGTAGGACCTCGAGGTAATCCACCGCGCGAGACAGACACTTCCAGAACAACTGTGGCAGCGCAGCCTAACAAAGGCGAAAGAAACTGTTTAACATCTACCATGCCTCGGGGTATGTCCGACCACAGCCTGCACGCTTTTCGAGCTCTAGACGAGTCTGATCAAACTAATGAATCAACCAAGTCCCCCACCCTCTGTCGCTCGTGAAGCCAATCTTTCTCACTGACGTACTTCAGTTGCAGCACAAATATCCGAAACCGCACAACGGCCTTATTTCACTAGACTCGAAGCGCTCTACCAGCCACGCGCGATCCCAGTAGGTTTTTCGCCTACTGTAAACGAACGCAAAAACCTACCTCTAGAAGCAGGCTGTTCATTTAAGTGCGGTGGCTTGATAAGTAATTGCAGTAAGCAGCCCGGCGCCAGAGTACCCTCTTCAGCGAGTTTAAAACATGGTTTTTCTGGAATAAAGTAGAACAAGGCATGTAGTGGAACATGTAGAATTTAGTGACGTCACAAAATTTCGCGGCCTCCTATTCAAATGCCCACGGCCACTGCACGTTATCAAAATCTAGCGTTCAATAAGAAAAGAATCTAGAGGAGTCAAATTTCATGGATAAATGAGAACGGGAAACGTTGACCTGACATGCTGGTTGGTGAGGTTTCAGAAGGGTGGATAGAGTTTGCATAGGTGAACCAGATTTGGTTACCGCGTAACCTCGTAACGCGTAGTTACGGATGCATAGCATAGAACAGCAGTCAGTCATGCAGGGGGGGAGCGGGTGGAGGGACGGAAGGGGGAATGGGGTTATTTCCCTCGCCGACTCTTACCATGGCAGCATGAGGTACATCACGTAATCCAACCGTCTATATAGTCTGGCTTTCTCCTCTGTATCGCGCGGCTTTTGAATAGCCTACTCCGTTTCCATGGTGAACAATTAGCCTTAATAATGCGAAATAACCGTGGGCAGTTTAATAAAAGGTCAGGAAATTTTGCGACGTCATTAAGTACTGAATAGAGTACATGTGCTATCTCAGAAAAGGTCAATCGAAATTCTGAGACGAGTTTTCGGTTTGAAAGGATAGCCTAGGTAGGATTTCAATATTAATGATTGTGCTGTAGAATCTCAAGATATTTTAGTCCCGTCAGGATTCCCGTTTTTTAATGAACTTCTTTCCTATCGGCAGCAAAAACTACAGTCTGTAAGAAACGTCTCCTTAAGTGGCACGATTTTTTCCCATTGCTTTTCGATGCTCTTATAAATTCACATATACCATATAGAAAACATATGCGAAAATATTCGTTCTTTTATTCATTTGGTGGCAAATCATGTCTTCTTAAAATTTCATACTTGACTATAAGAGTAATTGAGAGTATCAGTCATGGCCTTTGTCTTATTTAAATAATACCTTCTACAAATTCATGCAATGCTGTCCGCACCCAGCTTAGTGAATAAGAATGTAAAGTAGGCCAAAGTAACGAAAAGATATCAACGGTGCTGTTACCTTGCAAATCGCGCTTACGAGGAGAGCCGGTGGGGTATCAGACACACAGGCAGCCGCCAGATGAGACACGTCGGCTCCACCAACCGAAGTATCTCCTGAGGCAGGTCCGGCAGCACTTACTTGTTTCGGCCATCCTGCGTAGTTATCCAAGAGGAAACAGGGTAGGCCACCGCACTCGTAGGCATGATACCCCAGTCCAGGTCTACTCTTGCTGGAATCTGGTGGCTGCATTGCGGCCAGGGCGCATTCCTCACTGCAGAAGCCCACCTTGGAGAACAAGGAATAAAATTTGGGATTACAGTGTCGGAATTTGTTTGCTTCAAGCAGTTAGGTTAATTAGTCGTGTAAGGGCGCCAGCGAAATTGATGAGAACGCAGCTTCCACTCAAGATTCCAGCTAGTTAAACCCACAAGAGCTTAATGGTGCGGTTGACGATAAGACCTGCAGTTTGTCTGCGGGCATGCGACGTTTCCGTTCATCGTCAAATCCGCATTCAGCAGCTCGGGTGCTGCAGTTTATGCACTTATCACAACACGTGCATACAAAGGCTACGAGTGCGAGGGGACCGCTTCCAATTGAACATATCAGGACGTAGCCTTTTTATGTTCGTAGCTGGTCAAACTGCTTATGATGTCACAGCGCCAAAATTCTGACAGGGTATAAATTATGAGATGAATTATATTTCCTAATTAGGTGTAATTGGAGTTGGGGGGATTGAATCGTCGCCTAACAGTGCGACCGACGTACCCGACGATGTCCACCGTGTGCTCGGTGACTTGAGCGTGAATCGGTTTATAGTGCGAGTAGAAGTGCGCAGCATCTACCGCACTCTCTCCTCCACACCTGGGCCCGGTGTCAAGACATGATGAAGAAGACCGGAGGTGGGGGAGGATGCGGGTGGCTGGCATGGCAGGACCCGCACCTAAGCATACCACCAGGTCCCCTGGTCAACTAAAAGCGCTTGACCTGAATTTTAACCAACAACAGCACCACAGTGGATTAGAAAGACGACGATTACTGGGCAGGCATGCTCACGACCCGTATATCCAGCGGCAGCGTACGCGTATCTACCGACAGGGAACTAGGTTCCAGAGAGCTGCCAGTGCACACCAAACTGCGAGGGCCATGGTTTGCTGATCATGGCATAGCAGATACCTAATGAATAGAGGAGAGCATCAAGCGGTTTCTCTAAGCACCGTATCCAAAATGACTTACCTTTCGGCAGACATTTTGCCATTAAAAAGTAAATCTAGGCCGGCGGGGTCAAAAAGTGTAAGACATGGAAATAGGAACCCCCACCGTGATACAGGTGGGCTTACGACAAATTCCAGGAGGGGTACCTATAACCGTGTCCTAACCCTAATTCAAACCTTAACAATAAACCTACCTTTGAGCCTGTCCCCACTGGCGTTTAGCGCAAGGGGACCTCCAGTACAGTGGATATTTATTCCTACGTCCTACTTCTAAAATATATAACATAAAATGCATAATATGATGAGGTTTCGCTTGCTCATCTACATAACTCCTCCCCCTTTCCTCCCCTCGCATGATGCCTACTCACATATTTGGTTGACATTACCGTCCGTGCACCTATCATATTTCATCGCTGTAGGCTGTTCTCATATTTGATCGGCAGTTTCTAAACATGCAATGACCGTGGGGGGTTGAACAAGAGGTCACGAAATTTATACTGTCATTGATTTCTGCATGTGTTGCCACCTTTGTCTTATTCAGAAAATATACAGGGTATGCTGCTAAGGAGACGAAAGAAGGCACATTTCTTCGTTGCAATTAAAAATAAGACTAGGCTATGCAGTGGATCAGTGACTGGAGTTTCGGAGAGAAGGTAACTCGGAGTCGGTGGGGTAACGCCGTTGAAATACTATTTTGAGCTCAAAATTGGAGATAAGGATGTTGCGGCGCATTCTCCCTCATCCCATTAATTCACAAGAAATGACTGAATAAGCCATGTTAAACCAAGAATACCAAAATACCTTGTTTTCTAGCCTGCTTTCAAAATGCGCCCCCTGTCCTAACATCTTAATGTTCACGTCATTGCAAACTCGACCAAGGCAAATACGAAAAGAGAATATTGGTTTGGATCTGAAACTTTATGTCTCATCCTCCTAGTTGAAACAGTATAAATGGTCAGATACTCTTTGCTATATTTACGAGCTCCGTAGTCTTTAAAGGGTGTTTCGAAACATAAGCAGCGGTCGCCGAAGAATAACAAACTATGGTCGAGTCTGCCTGAGCGGTCCCCGACCGCGTTGACATCAATATTGCATGATTTAATGACTACACTACGACGACAGCGTCTCTTTCTCAAGAGGAGGCTACTCTTAGTAAAGCAATCATCTCACTCAATTTATTTAAAAATGACCCACACCGAAAAAATCACGAAAAATGCTGACTTTTTGGTTTCTGACTAGTGCGAAAGTGGAAGACAACGTTAGCTGAGGTCAAGCTTCCATTGCAATTCTTTGCCATGCACATTAAACCTACTCATGCCGCTCGTATGCTCGATTTCACATCACCTCCGCTGCCTTCAGGGAGGAAATAGTGGGATGACGACTACATGTAGGACATATCATGACTGGCTGGAAGATTTAGGTTGCTTTTTTCGAAAAATACAAGTCGCAAGCTCAGTAAATTCTAGCACGCATAAATTCACTACTTTTCAGTAGGAGCTAAAATGAAGTAGTATTGGCAGGTTAGGCGCGCACCTGGCAGCAACCATGGCAGGGAATAAGATTCAGGCATCTCCGGTAGCAACGATAGCAGTGAGTGAGGAAACAGTCCCTTTTTAGACGCGAGGCATAAGGAAGATCAAAAAGGAGAATTTCTCCTACAAAGTAAAAGAATGGTCGGCTTACAAATGCAGTGAAGACATCTACCGCATGGATTAGGCGAAAGTTTTGAAAAATTAAAGAGGACAGCAAATCAGGTGGGGGGAAAATAAAGTAGGCTACGAATAAAAAAGCAAGTGATCTGGCAGGGAAGTCAGTGCATATAATGAAGGCTAGGATCCCAGCATTTTAAAACAACAGTTAGTACGACCAAGTCGATCTTCCCCAACTCTACTTCCGCGAGGAGGCGCATGTGCCGAAGAACTCTGTTAAGACCAGCCCAATCGCGTACTGACGTATGTGCTATGGTAGCCCGGACATGGCCGGATCCTTAAACCAGTCAAAGTACAATTCGTTTAAGGTGACACAGGATCTTAAGGTAGATATCATGCCTGACGAGCGCAGACTTCACTTGACTGCCAAATCATTCGGCGTGCATTCCGGCGGAAATCATCTGGGCGAATATGCTAGGCACTTTACGCTAAAGGTCTAACTTGTGAAAGATCATCATGGCAGAGAGGATAAACTAATTCGGTATTGAGCGGCTTAGATGGAACATCAAGCGAACGTCGTTATAATCCCTCATTCCTGCGAGTGACGGGAAAATCGAAATTGTTTTACAGGACGCTCCCAATCAAACTGGCCGGTCTTTTGCGACTACAGGCCCCGAACTCTGAAAAGAGATCAACGAACCGGCAATTAGACTACGAGGAGATCCGTATTGTCATCCTTTGAGGCGCAAAACTTGTCGTCCAGTGGTTAAAACGCCCGAAAAAAATTCAGTCGGATCGGGGACTGTTAGAGATAAGGAACAGTCGGTCACCGGAACGTTTGATGCACTAAGCCTTAGGACTTTTCGAAGTCCATCAGCAAAGATAGGAGGAAATGAGCCCAAATGTATAAATGTGACAATCAGGGCTGTTTCAGGTTCGTGTGACCGGTTGCGCTGACTCAGTTAGTAACAGCCGACTGCTGGCCGAATCCATGTCCTTGTACCCAACAGAATAAGGCTTAGTAGGCTGATGTAGTTGATTGTGCCTACTAATCGTTTGATGGTCAGATACCCATCCAGTGACCACCTTTCGAGCAGATTTTCCCATGCCTATCAAATTATCTTCGTGGCAAGAATTGCGTGCGATTTTGTTCCAGACTAAAAGCAATTACGGGAGATAATAAGTTGCAACCAAAGTTCCAGGTCGGTCTGCACAATTACAGGGGCAGTCAGCACATGGAATGTGGTAAATTACAGGAACTCGACAGCTTGTTTGCTTAGACCTTGGTGCGCATAACACAGCTGAGCGGTACTACGGTCAACTGTTGATGCGTGACGGGGTTTTCTAAGTCTCGTGCGATGTTAAAAGAAAGTGCTGTACGGCAGCACACGGAGCGTGCAGGGTTCTTCATGGTTGCCCCCATCGGTCAACTGCCTCCAGCGAAGTTGCGAAAGTTCGTCAGCGGCCAGTCCTTCGAAAGTGATTATGCCGATTCCGGACTTCCGGATTCTTTGCCTCCGGAGTGCCACACTTCATGTGTATACGCCCGTGCGGAGTTCCCGAACAACCTCCAATGCTGTAGGCGGTCGAGATGAAAAATAACAGACCGACCCTATGACTGGTTGCTACTACGAAGCCCAATGCAGCCAGATGCAGGACTATGAGACAGTCCTGGCAGGTCAAATTACATATTCATACGGACTACTATGCCATTTTCCCAACGAGGAGCCTGAGGTGAGGTCTGTGAGCTGAGAACAGTATGCCTTATATTGCTCAGCACCCGGCTCCTCTCCGTCTCCAGCATGAGATGCGTCTTCCACAGAGATCCGGTTTGTTATGGACTCTGGACAATTTTCGAAGGTCGAACGAGTAAACACGTGGTATCGACGCACCGTCAAAGCCCTACATGTGTGCTCACAAGTACGCAGGGGTCGAATACTCACTTCTATCCAAAAAGAATTTCGGCGAAGAAAACAACAATCATACTTAGTCTGCCGGTAACCCCTTACCTGCAAGTTTGTAATTATACAGCAAAACTGTAATAAAGGTAAAACACGCAAAAGTGTCGCAAATCTGCAAGCTGGGCGAAGTAAGTGAGACGGGGACCAGATTGGAGGCTGTGAAGAATCTCGCCGGAGGGGGGAGCCAATAAAACGTGGGAATAAATGGAAGAGACAGTCAAATAGTCAAGAAGTACGGGTGAGTGAAGAAACACAACAACACAAACGACAAACGAGCAAAGAGAAAAAAGGGCTGGAGTCAAGCTTACATATTTTGCGCTGTAAATTTCGAAAACAAAATACTGAAATTATTTCTGGGTATTTTGCAAATAATGGACTTTCGAAGTTCATATACAGTAACTTTAGGAAAGGTGTGAAGATGCGGCTACCAGCGTCAGTTGATCATGCGGACACTGCCATTCGGTTTGACTTATTTACTATCACTCGACGATTCACTTTATTTGCTAGCGAGCACACTGCAGAGGACAAAACGACCCAGAGGGGTAGTGGAGTCCAGAAAATGTAATAAGGTAGATGTACACGCAAAATTCTGGGTTGGACAAAAACGAAGAGTACATCATGGCAACCAGAAAGTTTGTTTCTTCCAAGCTGAGACAAACGGAATGCGATAAGACTTAATAACTAAAGTCAGACACTGAACCCAACCTAAGCGCTATTTTACAATAAATGAATATATTCTCCACTCCAGGGCCACAAATGTACTAATTCGACACGTGAGTGGTTATCAAAGGAGGAATTCTGATGTGCTTTAGAACATTGCGGTGCTGGCCGCTTAGAAATGATTAAGAGCAGTAAAAAGGTTAGCATAAATTAGGCGAATCGAGGACATAGGTAGGTAATTCGCTAGAATTGTGAGAAGGCCGCTGTAAACAAAACCAAATTCTTAGCCAGAACACGTACTAAACAAACAGGCACCTCTCAATTCTTTAGCCTGTAGCACTTGCATGCCTATCAAATGATACCGAACAACACTAAAAACCAACCAGCGCACCCGGTTGAACATTCCGAGTTGTCTCCAGAGTCCAACCCTTGGTAGGCCCGGCATCGCAAAGACGCACAGAAGTGCCTGGTGTTGTGTTGGCAGACAGCAGAAGGGTGGATCCGGCAGACGCGGCCGTCAAGTTCGAAGCGTGAGCTGACTGGACGGAGTCAGGAAAGTCACCACGTGCACATCGCCAAGCTACCTTTAAGCCAACATTCTGCTCAGCCTTACACTTGACAAGTCCGTCGACAGCCAAACGTCGTAGACCTGGGTCTGTCACGGACTGCAGGGCTTGTGAGAAGTGCTCACTGGCCTTTACGAAATGGCCAAGATGGCAGAAACATTGACCCGCACGAATATGCAAACGGTCTGATTTTTCCGGTGGGAATCCCAGCTAAAAGGGAATATTCAAGGCAGAGACGTTGAGTGAGTGAGGGTCAGAGGTTTCCATGCTATCCTAAGCGACTAGGCCTACTTGTGGCGTCAAGAAAAAAAAGGAAGAAAGCTGCGGCTGCCAAAGCAGACGCTGAAGGTTTGTTGGAGCGGGAATTGCCAAAACATACAAATTTACATGCATGCTCAGAAAGTTGATTCCCATCAGGTTGTAAAACGTAATTTACCTTCAATGCAGCTGTGACATCGTTCGCTGATTCTTCGTAACAGCCAAGGTGATATAGAACACAGGAGCGGTTACCGAGCGCAAGAGCCTTCTCTACGTTTGACAGAGAGTGGAACAAGGCAAGGTTATAGTACTTGTTGGCCTCCATACATGCCTTCGACCGCCAAAAGCCATTTCCGATTTCACGGAATTTCGCCGCCAGGACGTCGGACTTTCGGCTGTTTTCGCAAAGAGGGACCGAAGGGTGTAGGCCTAGCACTTGTGCCCCAGATTTGGCGACTGGCGAGTAGAGTGAAGTAAAACCGCCAGTAATTTACTCAACAAGAATCTGTACTTAGGAAATTTAAGTAAACGGTCTATTAGCCACATAAACTGATTTGACATTGTCATAGTGGTTGCCTTGACTAGCATACATCAAGCGATAAAAATACTGTCCCATCTATCAGCTGCAGTAGGAGACTTCATTCAAAATGCTGTCATGTAATTTTTGGATGGTAGGTCTTTTTTGATAGGCTCTTATTAAAAGAAACCGCATAATGTAACACCAAATGAAGTTAGCGAAGTTGAAAGTTTACCTTCCTTGGGCTGGACGAGCAAATTCCACAAACAAAGGACTCGGTCGAAGTCTGTAAGGCAGTTCTCAAATTCGAGAGGCCATTGAACTTTAGATCCACGCGGCAAATTTCGCCCGACGATCCTGCAGAACGCCTGAAATATGGGCTGGGAACTAGCGGTTCCTATGGGGTCCATTCGGTTGTCATAGCACAAGGTACAAAACGGTTCAGGTACCAACAAGCAGTGATTCTTCAGTTCGAACACCTAGAAATCTGAAATTTCAACATTTTTTCTGATGACTAATTGGTCAGAGCCAAGAAGACTATAATATATATATTCGAATGGAACACAGTCGCTGTTACCAAAATAAGATGGAATTTGACCAAGATTCTATCAACAAAATTAGTGTGGCTGTTCGAAAACCTGAGTCTTAAACTGACACCAACATTATCAAAGTGACAACAAAAACTAGATGTGACGGGCTTTTCTGATGAATCGGTCGGGTAGTAAGTAATTGGGGCAATAGACGCTTATCATTTTCTATTCTGCAAATTTCAGCCTGCCATTGATTCAAACGAATAGGTTCCTAAATTTATGAGTTAACACTATGACTCAGCGAGACTTCTGGATGCATCCGTGTAATAAGTTGGCAGTGAGTTAATAGCCAAATGAGTCGTAACGATAAAACACTTAGGGCACAAATATAGTTTCTTATGTACAGCTGCAATCAAACTCACGAAAGCCGAACTTCGCCTGTGTTTCGGAACTATCTCGAAGAACCTACTGATGAAAAAAATTTGAGCCTCGATACAACGTGATAGGTCGCTTCAGTAAAATATCCCTAGACGTTTTCACCTAGTAAAAAAACCGATGACCACGAGCCCCAAGTCGACAAAAGAGGATGGCACCTAAGAAACTCTCGTGGGAACCTCGGCTACAAACTTAGATCGGGACAGACAACATCTTTTAAGCAGTGGACGAAGACAGATTACAGAAACCGCCGGGGACCAAAACGTAAGAGATCCGCGTTGTCAGATGGCACGCTCACTAAGAACATGCTGTGATCCATAGTACCAAGGCAGGGCTGCAAAGTTGGAACAGACACCGTAAATCAGGGCAGTTCTACGCACACCTAAGACTCTAGTCTAGGAACGATAGAGCGGTCAGCAAGGCGGTCAAAACGAGTAAAGACCTGCTACCTATCTCCTTAAGAAAGAGCTTTTCAAGCCTGTATTAGTAACTCCACTGATTGTCCAGCGCGAGTTCCGCGACGGATTTAGGCTGGAATTCTGCCACAGCTGTCGCTGTGGTATCCCTTACAAATGCTGTCGAACAAAACTGTCTGGTGGGCAATTTAGGTTCCTTTTGAAAAATTCATGGATTGGGACGGATAGCCACTGGGTTTGGGGAATTGTTGCAGTGAATGTGGCGGACTTAGGCCTCGGGCGAAAGTAGTGCCGTCTTACTTTAGTGACGTGATAAGGCGGAAGGATTCAATTACCACAGATATAAACACAACCTTGAACGACGTCGCCTTGAAGATTATCCTGATAATTCAACGACACTGTTATTATGCCCCTGGCACTGTTCTGACACATAAGAATGGATCTTGTTCGTACGGATAGTGACTGTCAAACATTTGCAGAGCTACGCACTCTGGGGCAAGGATGCTGCCATAACAAGACACTCTGCCTATCTCGCTGCGGTGCGATGTCCCACTCATTATGGAAGAGCTTACGAGCTGGGCGCAAATGCTCGAAGTCCCTGAACCTAACCAGTGAGACCAACAGATTTCCTTACACAACTCGAACCAGATCTCAGAGTGGCATTTCCTTCAACCAACCCCGTGCATTAACGGAAAAGTCAGTTAGAAAAGACGGCAACATTGGAACAAAACCGCGACTCCCGGGAAGCGCTGTTTTGACCTCCGATTTACGCAGCGGTGTGCGGTCTATTTCAGGACAAAGTCGGCAATGTGACGGTTAGGCAGCAAAGCAATTTTTCCGGAGGGGGGGGGGACATTGCTGTTGAAGTCAGCAAACCTCAAGGTGTACTGGTTTCACTGTTTGAGCGAGCATGGAAAGACCAGCTCATATTTAATGAACGAGGCTCTATCATCCCTACCTCTGTCCTCACAAACGGAGATGAAGAAGGTATAAGAACTGAGGCTGCTGAAAAGCCACTTGCCATCGACAATCTCATAACGGGCATGATTTGACGAGGAGACCCATTGATGAGCGGGTTTCAGGTTAAACATGGACACTGACAAAGTGACTGTATTACAGCATAGTTTTCGAACTCCGTCGTGACAAGTGGCAACTAACTGTCATTTAACTCACGGATTTCGCAGCGGCGTCTAATTTAGCTCACGTATGCGTCGCAATGACAAAAGCGAAGTATGCCTAACGCAAGTAGAATCGCATACTTTTATAAAATTAGCGAATGGATGCTATTGTCCGCATCTGGACCATCCTCCGCTAGGGACGCAATACAACGAAAATTAAAGGTGGGACGTTTAAAATTCAGGAATTATTATGCAAGAAGGCGCTTTGTGATGCGTTTTTGTAAGGCCAACTTTTACGTGCTTCCACGCTCCGTACGCACTTCAAAACATGGCCAGAAAGAAATCGAATTAAGATGGCGACCTATGCCCTCCAAGTATGTGAGACTCGATTACTAAAACACACCTTTGTTCTTAAAAGCCAAAATGGCTGAATTATCTATCCAAAACAAGGCATGTCACAGTCCGATGCTGCTCGGTCTAGAGACGTTTGTTTTCAAAAGCTTACGCAAATTTTTAGGATGGGGGCCCGGACGTGAAAGGTGCATTGCTCGACCTTTTACACTTACCCTCAGAAAATCGATAGGGAACCTCCGGAGTATTAACTAAAAGTTTGCGTATACGGCATAAGATACTGAGGTGGAATCGAGGGACTAAAAACTTCACAAATCGAAACATACACTCTCAGTGTAGGGCATATCTGAACCCAGGAATATTTGGGAAAATGTCAGCTATTAAAACAATATATAATGTCAGTTAGAGGATAACAAATTCCACATTTAGACAAATGGTTCCACTTCAAATTTCTACAGGTAACTCGAAGTCCCCGATCTACCGTATTAACATCGCAGTATATCTGCACTAATGACCCCATATTTAGCCGCTTGTGTGCGAAAGCCATCTGATTGGCTGGCGAAGCACACGTGGCCCCCGACACCAGGTACGCAAAGAGACTGCTCGCGGGTTATGCCTGCGGGTCTTGGTAGCAAGAGCCAGTCAACGGCAAAAACAACCACAGGCTAACAGCAGGAGCTAGCCCTGAGCGAGTGCAATATTGTCATGGCTTCTTGGCTCACGTTGTGATTTTGGCGTCTTGCTTACTTTAGTAATTAAATCTAGGGGTCGATACGCAGTACATCCCATTTGTCAGTCTTTCGCCGCAGTCGGGCTTTTAGTAGAGCCGATAACGCAGTCACCTCTTAGCAATCGCTGAATAAGTGTTCGCGTTTTCTTGAAGATATACGTTAAAACACGACCTGATGTCGTGTTCCGACTAAGCGGTGTTGTAGGGAGATAGTTTTCGAGACGAGTCAGGAAAAGAAATGTATTTTGAAGACTGCTTGCACAAAATAAGGAATATCCCGTGTGCAGAAAAATCCGCGACAGAAAAGACCGTCTGACCCAGAACATGAGTGTAAGCATGACGCAAGCCAAAATGGTATTGCGGCATGGTAATGGCCGTTCATCATCTAACGGTGCCTCCCACCGCCACCGATATAGGGGATTAGGGACAAGTCTGAACAACATCCCCGCGAATCGCTCTTCGAGGAGTTTGTCGGTGTTAAGCTGGCTGTCGTCATATGCCCAGCCTCCGCGACAGCAAGTATAGGCAAAGATCTCGCTACATGAGGTAGTCAGCTGACACGACTATAAGAACAAACCTGGATTAACCCAGTTTCCTGCACGTAATTATTTCCAGCTGTCCCCCAAAAAATTCCAATTTTTGCAGTCAGATGCCCGAAGTTTTGTTGGATTTTCCAGTGATTCCGGCACCTTAAAATGCAGTTTTGCTATCATCAAACTGGAGATTTTATAATGACGTTCACTATAGTGAGGAATTACGACAAATGTAGGCGCCCGAGAGTCAGCGAGTCCAGTCTTGACTTTCCCGCCCACGTCTCAGTACACTTAAATGCGACTTTGATTTTCTAATAGATTGTTTATTTAGTGTTTTTCAGGAGACTCGTTGCTCGTTGTCCGTTTTAGCTTCTTTCTACCCTCTGCACCAAGTTTTTGTAATGGTTTTTGGCTACCAATCATACTGCGCTTAAGAAACACAAGCGTCGCGAAGAATTAAGAAAGGGGTTAACGAACAGTAACTGAAGGGAGTGTCTTCCGACATCAGGCAAGGGGTACAGACTGACTCCACATAAGCACGCCTGGTTTTTCATAGGGGGACCCTCGTCTTTTATTAATTTCTTAGGTATCGCTTTCCGTCGTGCGCATAGTCTTTTCCTCGACAATGTGATGTGCAATGGCCCCTCTTTAACCATTTTCGGTTTAGTTGGTGAAATATAAATGCTATCTTTAAATTCTCTATTGGTCACGGACAAATCGAAGGTAGTGGCGTTGATGGCCTGAGTAACTATGCTTGCTAAAACCAGATATAATTTCTCATAAGTGTAGTGACCAAACGGTGTGAGAGTGTGCATTCTGAGCACCACAATAATCAAGTCAAATCCCATGTTGAAATGAGAGAGAGAGAGAGAAGGCACCAGAATGAGGGGTTTATTGTGTACAGAACTCGGAGTTGTCCTCTTAGGCGGCAGTGGTCACTGGCGAATCCAGGGCTCGTGTTGACTGCGTCCAGTCATGCCTGAGATTCCCTGAGATGGTGGTGGCAGCCGCTTGTGTAGGCCCGTGGATCAAGCTCAAGTGGTGGCCAGTCAGTGTGTGTTGCATTTGCCGAGGGGTGGTGTCCCAGTGGCTTAGGTTGCGTTTGCAGGGGAGGTGCTTTTAAGTGGCCGCATGGGCAGCTGCGGCTGTGCAGACGCAGGTATGCCCGAGCTGTCTGTCGTGAGACTTCACGTCACCGCGTCTGGAACGGCTCACTGCAAAGGGTTGAATGACATTGAGGCAACGAGGCCTTGAAAAATGACGCCAGACCGGTCATGATGGCTGCCCGCTACATAAATAGGGCACAGGCCGTTGGTTACTGCCACAGGTGTTTGTCGAAGCAATGCTTGAAGCTTGCCATGTTGGAATTGACTTGGTTTATTTTAATAAATCTTGAGCACTGTCACTTTTTGAAACATAGGAAAACTCAAAATAACCCCATCCATTTCAGTTGCGCATTAGCACTTATGCTGTTCCAGGTTTCTGCTTAATCATTTGTCTTCACAATTAAAAATTTTCAAGTAAACAGTCCCCGTATTAAAAAAAAGAATGGTGAAAAATGGGAAAACCGAGCAATGCAGTATCAATATTTAGATTTTCTACTTGGTCTCGAATTTCTAGTCCTTCGGAAATATGAAATCTCATTCGTAACCTTGGTGTAAAAGACGCGGGTTGGATTCAGTTAAGCAAAAGTTAGAGATCCGGGTTGATAATCTGAGGAAAATGAAGTGCTTACCGGATCGCAAGGCTTGTTCGGCTGACGTTTCGAAGGGGTGGGCCGGCTGTCCATTATCAAAGCGTTTAGTGAAAAAATCGATCAGAATTTTGAATGTACAGCCAAATTAGTTGGCCACAGTCTGGTCGATTTTTTTTCTTTCGCTTCCTTGGCCTACTGGCCGTCGCCTGTGAGTGTTGGAGGCCTCCTGTACTGTGTGTCGTCACATCAATTGGGGTTAGTTGCGTTTGCGTTCCCCTCTTGGATGAATTGGTCGACAGGCCGCGTTTGCTCGGTAGTCTTAGGTTCCGTATGACCGTCTTGTCTTCGTGACAGCCTATGTAGTAACGTAGGACTTTATAGGCCGAATGACGGCCTAGATGCCTGTTGATGGATTTGGTATCTGAGTGCCAAGCCTCAAGTGTGAGACGTTCTGTCTTGATATACATATACAAGACGGCTGCTCCTTGAAAATCAAATCTGTGACCAGTTTCCCCGATGCGAGCCGCAGGCTCTGAGTTTGAGTCTGGTCTCCGAATTGCCAGTTTGTGCTCATGTAGGCGGGTCTGCAATTTCCGTCCGGTTTCCCCAACGTAGTTGCAGTCTCCATCGTTTTAACGTATTTGATAGACAACTCCTGAGGTTTCTGTGAGTGAAGGTATGTCTTTGGGTTGCATCAAACGGTGACGAATTTTTGCCTGGGGTCGATGGGCAACGCCTTCCCTGGCGGGTTGTAACAGTCGTGAAACCGCCTCTGAAACTCCTTTAATGTAAGGAATAGCCCTTCAGACTTCGGGTTGTTCTTCATGTGGCCGTCGTCTGTTCACTCGGTGCTTGCTTTGCTTGAAGAAGTGGCTTGGGTATCCATTGGTTCGAAAGAGAGCATGAAGGTATTGTCGTTCAACTCTTTTGTCGGCTGGTGTGCTGCAGTGTATTTCAACTCTTTGGAACAGAGTACGGACACAGCTGCGTTTGTGAGGGAGGGGGTGATTGCTGTTGAAGTGCAGTATTTGTCTAATGTTGGTGGCTTTTCTGAAAACGGTAGTTTGTACTTGTCTAGTTGCACACCGACGGACAAGGACATCGAGGAATGGAAGTTGGTTGTTTGTATCGGCTTCCATTGTGAATTGGATATTCTGGTCAACCGAGTTCAGTAATTCTTTAAAGTGCTCCACGTCAGATGATATGACAATGGCGAAGATGTCATCAACGTAACGAGCCCAGAACTTTGTTTGATAGTTGGTGAACACCAAGTGTTCTATCCGTTGAAAAACCACTTCAGCAATCAGCCCTGATATGGGGGAGCCCATAGGGGTGCCTTTACTTGTTCATACATTTGTCCATCGAAGATGAAATATGTTTTTAGGCAATATCGTAAGAGCTTCATGAGATGTTCGGTCTTCAGGGGATTGTCTCTCTCGTTGTAGCGATTAGCCAGGTGTTGTCTCACAACGGCAATCGCTACTTGTTGTGGAATGGAGGTAAAGAGTGAAACCACATCAAAAGATACCATGGATTCATCGGGCTCTAGTTTCAGATGTTTTAAACGTTCAAGGAACTGATTAGCAGAAGCCACTGTTGTTGACGATACTTCTGCCAGGAACTTAAGACGAGCGAACATTCATTTTGCCAAACCGTATGTAGGAGTACCACGTGGGAAGACGTGTTGGATTGCATAGCATCGGATTTTCGGAAATATCTGCTCGGGCTTTTGCCAGTTCTTTGGTTTTTACATATTTCCCAAACCCGGCTTATATTACGCCTCGTGAGTAAACCAGCAAAAAGCACAAGCTTAAACGCTCACTCGCTTCCAAAATTCACGCCGAGGGAGTGTTCGTTCAATCAGCCCTTGGCAGTAGAAGGAGACATTGTGACAAAGGTCGAGTGGCTGTATGCTTCAAACAGGCCTGGCAGTCGAATTTCATTGCGCAAGCTATCTTCTTGCCACTTCATCTGTTTATTTGCACAGTGTACATTGCAAGCTTACAGCTTTCCGCAATCACATATAATAACCAGAAACACGGGTAACGCAAATGCGTACTATCTAACTCTGAAGGATGGAAGAAGTGCTCGCCGACGGAGGGATTCGAACCTCGGACCCCACCTCAACAAAGGCTAATCGACTAGGCCATTCAGTCTTCAGACCATCTACACATTCCTAGCAGCTAGGAGCTATTCTAAAGCACCTCAAAAAGTGCACTTACGTAAACCTCTCACTGTCTCCTCTGAGGTAGTTCTTTCGGGTATATTACAGTCGCCTTCAAAAGCGCATGGCAAATCCTTGGCCGCCAGTCTCGAAACAAGTTGCCTTCTTCTACCATCTGTTTCAGAGCCAAACACTTAATAAGTGGCTATGTTTGCACTCGCTCGGTACGACAGATGTCAAGATGTTTACTGTTTCATTGATCGCATCTTCGTCTTCTGAAATGCTACCCGAAATTCGCCTGTTCGCTTCTATCAGATGTCAAGATCTTACGATAAGCCCTAAGATATTGAAGGGACAACCTGACTCTCTCACAGCGATAATAACAGCGCTCATAAAGCAGAGAAGGATTATGTTTTCAGATAATTATTGCACAAAAACTCGGAGACTGCTGGGCAATCAGAAAACGCACACCCAAATTAGAAAGCATCGCTTGTCAGGACATCCTGCGAAAACAGAAGACACAGAGCTCAAATCCCTTAGCACAAGATTTAAAGTCGCCAAGAGTACAGCCCGTAAACTATAAGATTCACAATGTTACACTAAGTTCGTGTACCTCTATATGGTTCGCAAAACCAGAGTTCGCAGAGGCCTTCGCATGCACATGAACGGGAGGTGGGCAAAATGGTCGACTGTGAATATTGGATATATCGCAGGATAGCAATGTCCGCATACCGCGTGTGTGAAAACCAGACTACAAATCCGGATAGAAACTGGACATTTCCCATAGTAACCGTGGTATGGCTTCGGAGTAGGCCTGGCTAGGTAATATAGATTATGTTGAAGACTTCTGGCAGTAAGTTCGGGCAAATAAGGGACATTTAATTGGGACCTTTTGTCGTTCGAACATACGAGGATCGTGTAGTCTTCCTTTTTCAGCTAATCTGACGGGTTTTTCAGGAAATAAGTAGAAAAAGGAAGCTGCGAAAAGCGCATTAGCATCTTTCAGATCCCATGCAATTAGCTAAATATTTGGAACATTGTAGCAAATGCTGCGGGGCCTTACGGGTTGATATAACTTCCTTCCAGCGCCGACTGACAGCAGAGGCAATTACATGCATAAAAAAATTTACTGACATCTTCGCAGCGACAGTTCGCTCGTCGACTTATAAGATTTCCACCGCGTACTCCCCAGCAGGGTAGGAGTAGGGACGGGGACTTGCGCGAGAATTAGTTTATAGTGATAGTAGACTCGCGCAGCATCTTCCGCATTCTCTCGCCTTTCCCCACCTGAGTCCATTGTCTAGACATAGTTAAGTAGACCGGAGGTTGGAGAGGGCGTGGGTGACTGGCACGAACGAAGCCACCCCTAGGTGTGCTACCAAATCCGGATTTGATCCCACTAGGTGGCATGACCCTAGAGACCACACTTAAAAGGAGCCATTTTACTTTGTCCTTCAGTTTACAAGTCGGCCACTCCACATATACATACGCTAGATTGACCGCGAGGTCCGGATCATCCCGTCAGTTTGTAACGACTGGAAGTGCACTGCGATAGCTTCAAGGGCGTCAGATTGTTTATGGTGTAGCAAGAACGCTGAGTTATCGCCCCCAATCTCTATTCCCACGCCCAGATCCCATCCACTGGGTAAGCCAGTCAGATGTCTGGCGGGGAATGGGTCCAGTGTCTGATGGAGCTAGAGAGCTTTTCTGCGCATGCCACATGCACGACGCGACCCCAAAAACCTACACGAAATGACTGCATACATTAGGGGACAGCGCTCCGATCGCAAATGCAGCAGAGTAGCTAAATGGAGAAAGAAGCCGAAAAAGGCACTTCCATTTTTCCGTGAGATGTGCCGGTGACGGGGAATTTTGGAGAGTGACGCATGTGTTAGCGGCGAGTTTGTGGTTAGTTGGTCGTGTCTGCGGTGACATTCTACAGGTTTTTACAAAGACGAATGTGGCCTTTCATTAGTCTTTTCAGCCTTTCTCGTAAATTATTTCTTTCCTGACCATTGAAAAACTTTTATAATTGTTCCATTATTTAAGTTTGGCTGTCGTTCTGATGTTCAAAACTATCGAGATGTCCAAAAACTACCTTCACTTGCAAAAATATTTAAAAAATTTTTTGCCGTGGAAAGTACTGACTTTTGTATAGCCAATCGAGTTATTAGCATTTCCGAACACGGCTTCTTACCCGATCGCTCTTGTGAAACATGTCATATGTCGTTTCTCAATCTACTCTCTTATCTTCGTAATGACAATTTTTCTGCGGTCGGTATTTATTTTGATCTTAATAAAGCCTTTGATTAAATGTCACATAGAAGACTCTTGGTTAAATTAGAAGCTCTAGGACTTCACAGTCCTCTTGTAGATTTTATCAAGCCATAGCTGTCTAATCGTTAACAAAAGGTTTTATTGAAATCTTTGTTTTCCAAGGGCCGTCGAAGATTGAGGACTCCACCATTAAACTACCGTAACCGCCCACGTTTCCTTCTTTTGTGTGTAGTATCGATTCCTAGGATCCATCATCAAAAATGTTAATTTGTTGATTGATTAGCTGATGAGGCGTGCTCCTGATGGAATGCGATATTCTTCTTGACAAATTCTTTCAAATAAATAGTTTGGCTGGGTTGACTCACACACTTTAAGCCGTTTCAGATTAACTGATAACCGACACATCAGATTTCCACTCTGGCACCAACAACTTCGAACCCTCACATCCCAATCGTTGATTTTTGCGGCTCTTGTGGTCATCTCCTCATTCCGACTACAAGCGGTCTGTCGACGCTCTTGGCTGAACCCGCTATATTCGCCATCCACCAGTAGTTTAGTCACATCTTCCATGCCTCATAGTCGGCCGGACTCGAAACGGACTGTGACCGATCACGTCTGAGTTCCTCTCGTCTCGCCACTTTGACGTGAATAGCCTCATCCGGCATATGAATTCTGTCCTGATGATGTCCGTTTCTAACCTTTTACTCAATACCGCATGCAGGCTAGTCCTGGCTGACTCACATATTTACTCCTTCACGAAATTCGTTATACACCACCGCATGCAGACCGGTCCTGTCCGCATTTATCCCTTCATGAGCGGCAGTACATTTTCTCCTATAATGTTAACCCATTCATATTCATTTTGTTTATTCTATAGAAGTTTTTCTCACTGCACGCTCATCATTCTTCGCAACAGACTACTCATTCAATATGTAAGAAGTAGGTATTGTATAGATTCTTTGAAGAAGAAGAAGAAGAAGAAGAAGAAGAAGAGGACGTTGGGCTTACCGGAACAGATTTATTAGGATGCTGACGTTTCGAAGAGCTTGGTCGGCACTCCATTGCCAAAGCGTAACGTGCACTCAATCCACCAGAGATCCCAAGTGGCGTGTCACGTTGGACGGCCTCCTGCTGGTCGATTTTTTTCTCTCTGTCTCTCCTCTCGCTACCGCGGCCTATCAGGGGATGGTTGACTGGTGTTTTGTCTGCGGGCATTGT